>CM053600.1:205595601-205610945 GCA_028646575.1 Pseudocheirus occidentalis
GACTCAGTGTTATGGTTTCTGAATAAAGACCTTGGTTCTGCCTTCCATGTGGAGAGTTTGCTATATTTTGTGATCCAAAACTACACCAACATATTCATAACCATCATGGGTGTTGTGAATATCTCATTATTGATACAACCACCATGCACCCCCTGCCTTTATAGAGCCAGATAAAGCTGGTCCCACTACTTGGAAGAGCCAGAAGTCATTCACTGCAATCTTTCTGGTAAGACAGAGACCCCCAAACCTCACGAGCTTCATATCTCTGCCCTCCAGACTCTTGGGCCTTTCTAGCTACCCTTTTTCCAAATTCCCCCATCTGTGCTCTTTTCCTCATTTACAAGATGGCAGAACTGTCAGGGTTTTTCCACTGGGCCAGCTGGCTGCACCATCCTGCCTGCAATCCTGGCTCCAAGGTCACCCTGGCTCCTCCTCTGGACTCCCATCAAGGATCACTGCTGGACAGAATTGGAAGCTGAGGAGAATAAACGATACAGAATGGAGACCCCAAAGCCACTGTTTGGAGCCAGGAGTGGGGGGAGGAAGGGCTCCTCCCACCCCCAGGTCAGTTCATGGCACCTGCCTGGTGGACAGACCATGAGCTTTACCCTCTGGTTGGAAAGAGATGATCTTTGGCCAGTTTTAAAGACACAGCCTGTACTGGCCCCTCAGCAGTTAGAAGGAGGCTACTCTTCCTCACCTGAAAAGAGAATGCAGAGAGAAAAGCCAAAGAGAAGAGAAGAAAGCCTATGTTCACGGTTACCCATGAAGGTCATTATCTCAAGGTTCCCTTAGACAGAGGTTTTTAATGTGGACAGGAAAGAAGAAGGAGAGAAGAAAGAGGAGAGGAGGGTAGAGGAGGGGGAGGGGAAGAGGAAAGAAGAAGACAGGAGACAGACAGACAGACAGACAGAGGAGAGAAATTCAGAGAGGAGAGAGACAGAGACAGAGAAAGAGATTGAAAGAAAGGCTGAGACAGAGACAGCTCATTCTTGGGGCACAGTCATGTGTGGCCGTCTTCTAACCAGGCTGATCCCTGCTGGTCTCTATCCAGGGCCCAGTGTTTGTTTAGGGCATTGAAGGACAAGAGTGTCAGATAGCTCTGTCCTTGGAGCCCTTGACCATAACTGTCATGGCTTTGCTGACTCTTTGGCCACCTGGTTGTTCTGATGGGGCACAAAGGCGAAGTCCTACTCTGAGGCCAGAGGAGCTGTGTTATTGGAGAGGGGAAGAGGATTGGGTTTATTTTATCCTAAGAGAATGGTTCCAGTTGAGATGATTTTAATTAAAACAACAAAACCCTCTTGGTCTACTTCTCATGCCATAATTCTGTGCTCAGTTGGGGGCCCGGGCTGTGCCGCTAAATGCCCCGAAGCAGAGATCCTTCTCCGTCAATAGCTGGGTTTTGATTGGCAATGGGGAGAAATGGAGGTGCTGTTTCCAGATGTTTCCGAAGACAGCCCATGTCATGTTCCAAAGCTGAAGGCAGATCTTGAGACCTTAAGGGAGCAACAGAAAACCCATACCCAGTGTAGCAGAAAAAGGTTTTCTTGTTACTTTGTAACATGGCATACTCCTAATGCACCTTCCATGCAGGGAGACCAGCAGATGATTCAAAGGATGCCCTCTTAGGAAGCTTCTCTCCCTGAATTCATACAGAGCAAATATTTAACATCTGTCCACAGCTGTGCCACCCAAACATTTTAAATTGAATGAAGATGTCTTTCTTCCTTTGATCTCTCCCCAAAAGTCTTGGAGCAGAGCTTGAATACCTGGGCTGATGGGACATCAGTACTGAGCATGTGTGGCTGGCTGAAAACACCTGAGGATTTTTCCATCAATGGTCCAAAAGATGGCTCCAAGATCCAGAGGTGGGAAGGGCTCCACAATCTCATTTGACAGATGAGGAAACAGAGCCCCAGAAACTCAAGCAGTTTGCCCATAGTCCCCTAGGAGGTAAGCCAGGATCTGAACCCAGGTGTTCCAAACCCAGGGTTTTTCCTACTGTATCAAATTATTTACAATGCCAAGTTGATGACTTGCAGTTGTCACCCCCAAAAAGTTCTCCCACAGACAACTGCAGTCATTATTTCTATGTAAAACCACATGTTGGTTTGCTTTCCCCACTCACAGTCACACTCACATTGTCAGGTTGGGTCCCCAGAGGGCCACTGACTACACTACTCTCCTCAGGAATCTGAGGGGCTGAGCTTTCTTTTCTATAACTCCCGAGCCCACATCCAGTATGCCCCCTGTTATCAATCAACCCATATTCTATTAACTTTACAAAAGGTATTTACTGAGAAGGTATGGTGAGAAGTATAGTTACAAAACATTTTGCCCACACGACAGCACACAGTCCCCTTGCATCCTGAGGCTCTGAGAGAGGACTTAACCACGAAATTCAAAAGTAATTCAACCCAGGTGTGGGGGATACAGGCAAAGGCTCACAAGGGGTCACGATTTGTCAAAGGCCCCCACCACTCCAACAGCCACCAGGCCTGGCAGCTGGCGGGACCTTCAATGCCTCTCTGAGATTTCTTCTCCACTCAGGACACGAATTCATCTAAAAGCACTAAAGAATGATCCCACCCAGCATCGGCACGGGGAACACAGACTCACCTCACTCAGCAATTGAGAGGGTCTGCCAGGAAGGGCTGGCAGAGGAACACACCACATTTACTTGGCTCTGCCTCAGCTGCTCTTGAATCTTTGGCTCAACCCACTCTTCAGATCATTCTCAGATCTATTTGTCCAGTCCAGTCTACCATCTCCACTTGGATGGCCTCTGCTTATCTCAAATCCAATATGTCCAAACTTTCCCCCCAAAGCCTTACCTCTTCTACCTTCCCTGCAACTGCCAAGAGCCTCCCCACCATCCTTAGACTGGAACCCAAGCATCATCCATGACCCCAACTCTCTCACACTCCACACATCCAACGTGTTGCCAACTTTTGACATTTCTACCTTCCCAGTATCCCTTCTCCCCACTTCCTGGATGGATAGTGATTCATCCCCCCACCCCAGAAGGAAGAAACCCAGCATCCTTGTTCCACTCAGACCCTCGGGTCCACTTCACCCTTACATGCCACCCAGCATCTAGCTCTATCCAGCTGTGTAAGGGGAGTGGGCCTGGCTCACACCTTATGCATCACAGCTGGACAGAGCTTTCTGTACTATTTGGAAGGGCCTGAAGTCACCAATGACCATCTTTCTGGTGAACTAGAGAAGCCCCAGGGCTGCTACAGCTTCCAGACCCTGGGCCTTCCCATCTGCCCCATGACTGCATCCTTAGGATTGCTGGGCCTTTCCTGTGTCTGAATCCTCCTATGTAGGTGGCTTCTTTCCATTATAGGGTGTGATCCCTCCTAGAAGGGACGGTCTCTCCAAACTGCTTGTATCCACAGCATTCAGCACAGACCATAAAACACAGTACAGAAATGCTTTTTCATTAACTCATTCATCCATCTGGTGCTAGGAACCTGGGTGATTGTGGGCCCCCTCTCCACTAGGCCACACTTCCCTTTCTTGAGACCACTTCTCCAAGTTGAAAGTCTTAAAGTGGAGCTCAGAGAGGAGGTAGAGCATTCCTCCTCAGCTCACCCTCCTCTGGAATGTGGGCTTAGTCTCTCCTCTCTTGGATAGTCTCCTCATCCCCTTATCACTGGCCTCCTGCTGCCTCAGTGAGATGAGATAGGAAGGCCAGTAGCTCCCCCCGCTGCCCTGAGGAGGGTCTTGTTGTCAGGTGGATGCTGGAAAAATGCACCATCTTTGTCTTCTGAAACTGAAAAAGTCTTGAAGAGATTGATTTGTGCTGGTCTTCCTTCCAAAAATAACATGACTCTAGTGCGTGCTTGGGGGTCCTCACTCCTTCCCGTTGTTTTTCCAGGGATGCCGCCAGGCTTACCCTCAATTTGACCCAGAGAATATCACATTGATAGACAAACACCCCATTAGTCCAAGTTTCCTTGGACATTCCAGAATTAATCAGAACCATCGTGGATAGACAGGATCACATTTAAAATGGGACAGTGAAACATCTGTCCGAGCTGCTCCCTCACCCACCTAAGGACTCCAAGAGAAAAGGGTCCCTCCAAGTAGCGGAGGCGCGGAGTGGGGAAGGGAATGGGGCACTGAGGATGCTGTGTGCAGACCTGGGAGGTCTCCCCAATGTCACCAAATCTCCATTTTCCAGGGGAAGTGAGGTTAGGTCACAAAGGTAGAAAGTGTCAGAAGTTTGATTTGAACCGGTTCTCGAGCTCTGCTCCACCGGCTTAGAGTTCTTGGGGCTAGGTGATCAAAAAAGATGACTGAGAGCTGAGAGGAGACATTTAGGGTTCTCTGGAGCCAGGAAGAGGAGCTCCAATCCTGGCTTAGAACCTTAAGTTTCTAATCTGTAAAATGTGGCTAATAACAGAGCTCACCTCCCAGTAGTCCTGAGGATAAAATGAGGGAATATCTGTGAAGTGCTTCGCAAACCTCCAAGTGCTATGTGGATGTTTTTACTGTTATTAGGATGACGTGAGGTTTAATGACACAGGGTCAAGTTTGGAAGCTCTTGGCTTGCACAGCTCCCTCTGAGGAAGGGAGGGAACACTTGGAGGCAGGTGTCAGTCAGTGAATGCTGGGGAACAGTGGGAGGTCAGCCTGGAATAGACCCAGGTGGGAGCTCTATCGGAAGGGTTTCCAAGGACCCACTCCCTGGGAGGCCTCAGACTCTGGCACTCCGTCAGCCCCACCCTTGGGACCCTGATTGCCCGTCTCCATGGACACCCCCCAGGTTCTCCAGTTCACTCTTCCTGAAGCTACTAAAGCCCAGGTTTGATCTCTCAGGTCACTCCCTACTCATTCCCGGGATAACTAGATCTCCCCCATTTATCTGGTGAAGCCATCTCTCAGGCCCCATTATCCACCGATTCCCTGTCCCACCCCCAGGGCACTCCTCCTCCCTGGTGCCCACCTCCCCTGACCCTCGGACAGTCCCTCCCTTTCTTATCTTCTTCCTGAAACCTTGGCAGCTTCTGCGTCCAGGCAATGTCCTCCTTCCCAGACTACCTTCTCTTTACACACCGGCTTTCACCATGCTTCTTTTCTCTGTACTCGCATGGAGACTTGTGCCTCAATTAGAATGTAAACTCCTTGAGGGCAGAGATTGTTTCTTCTTTTCATTCGTATCTCCTGGGACCGGTACTGTGCCGGGCACGCGGGGAGAGGCTTGTCGAGGGAGTTATGCTTTGCTTGAGGTGATAGCAGCCCCAGACGATGCTTGAGCGTAGCAGTGACGTGATCAGACTTGCGCTGGAGGAAAATAAATCCCTCTGGCAGCTATGTGGAGGTGGATTAGAGAGCCGAGAGATTAGAGGCAAGGAGGCTGAGTCAGAGAACAGTGCAACGAGAGGGACGAGGACCTTAACTATGATCTATGTACTGACTGACTGACTGACTGACTGAACTAGGGTGATAGCTAGCACGTGGAGAAAAGAGGCCAGCGGAAGGGTGTGGTCTGTGCTGGGGGCGGAGGCACACGGAGTAACAGAAGGTTCCTGAGGTCCCTGAGGGGCCAGGGTGCGACGACCCGAGGGTATTGCTGTCTGCCGAAGTCAAAAATGATCTGCAGAGTCAGATGCAAAGCGGCACGCTGACCAGAAGCTGCACTCGAACAAATTCCAGGACGTTTCATACCACACCAACCAAGCATCATTGTGGCCAAGGAGAGCGAGCAGGGTCCCAAATTCAAGTTTTGCCACGTGTTCATTGTGGGAGTTAACCTGTCTGGGACTCGGCTTTCTTATCTATAAAATGGGTATCATGCTACACTGCCTGCTTCGCAGGGTTGTTGTGAGAATCATAGAGGCCTCTGCTCTGTAGCTCCAGCCTTAGTTTCTCCCCTGAATCGCATGGGAACTGATCCAATTCATTTAAAGGCATGAGGAAAGCCCTGGTGTAGAAAATGTCACTCGAACCAAGTGTTATTGAATTTTGATGGAACCAGGAAGGACCCTACATATCACCTATCCCACACACACACACACACACCTCTGTTTAAAGATGAGGAAACTAGGCCTAGAGAAGGGCTAGCCCCCACTGGCTGTGGGAGGTCCTCTGGCCAAGTTTCCCCAAATGGGCCACGGGACATTTCTGTCAGCCTACCAACAACAAGCCCACAGAAAGAGGGACACCTGCATCTGCCAGGGCCTGGGGTTCTCCCCCCACCTTGGCTTGGCCTCCTGACCCCCAGTACTGGCTTAGCTTGCCCATGGGGATGGATTCAGGCCACCTGAATGCTTCAGGATTCTCTGGCCACACCTTTCTCCATCTTGCTGGTGGGCCCAGAGGAGGAGCTGGCCCGATCACCTGAAGCCCTGTCTTCCCACACAGTAACTCAGAACCTCTCCTTGGGAATTTCTGGCATCTGCTGAGCTCCTGCTCCCTTCCTATCCTCCTTCCTTCCTGCTGGTGGTCCCTGTGTTGGTCTCCTGACTCCCCTGGGGGTGCAAAACCAGAAGGAAGCCCTCCTTGCAATCCAGAAGCCTGTGTTCTACTGAAAGAAGGCAAATGTGGGGACCACAGAAATGCAAGAGGCCCTGAGTGCTCACAGGATATGTAACAAAGCAGAAACCCTTGAAAGCTGGAAGGGGGAGGGGAGCAAAGGGGGTGGTGAGCTTTCTGGATCAGTCACTTAATCCACAAGCATTTAAGTGCCCATTGTCTACTAGCACTGCTGTGCTGGGCACTGAAGGGACCTTGAAGAAAGACAAGAGTCTGGAGGCAGAGATGACCAGGGAGAGGATTCTGTGTCTTGGCTACTTGCCTGTGTGACTGTGCAGAGGGATTTGGGGAGCAGCCAGCAGGCAGGTTTGGTGTCCCAGCAAGGACCCTGCTAACACCTCAGTCTCCCAGCTTCCTGAGCTCGCCCCCTCTGGTGACCTCAGCCTCCAGTCTCCCGCTGCCGCCCACCAGGGTGGTCACACCTCAGCCCGAACCCAGCTGCTCCAAATCGCTAACCCTCCCAGATCCTGAACTCTGAAATTCCATGCTGACCACAATTTCCTGTCTCTCACTTTCTCCCACTCCTTCCCTCCTCTCATGGTGCTCTTTGCCCTCATCATTGACCTTTAGCTTCCAAGGTCATCCCTGTTCTCAGGCCACTGACCGCCTTCCTGCCCCAATGCGTCTCTGCCTGTTTTTGAGGCTTGGCCCAGCACATCTGGGAAGGGCCTCTCCTTCACTTTGCAAACCCTTATCCTCTGACCTTCTGACACCCAAAGTGGGCCACCTCCTCCTTCCCACTGCCTCTGTTCCTGCTCATGAGCCCTACATAGGACAGAGCTGAAACAAAGGCTGGGCAAACTGCCCTTTCCAGAGCCACGAAAAGCAAAATGGCTGACCGAAATCTCCCATGGCCCATTTGGAGAAACTTGGCCAGAGGATTGCTCACAGCCAGTGGGGGATTCTGGCTCTGAATGTGACACTAGCTAGCCCTTCTCCAGGCCTCTTAGTCTGTCCTGAAGAGTAAAGCCAGCTCATGATTGTTGCACTCCATAGCCGTGCTAAAGCAAGTACTCAATCAGGCCCCTGGTCCCAAAGCAAACAGAAGAGCAATGAGTCTCCCTGCACCTTCGTGGCTGCCCCAGAAGCCTCTCACTCATTTTCTGCGGACTCAGTCTCGACTCCCACAATGTCTGGGGCCAGCCTTCTCTGCACTCTTCCGGTCTCAGACCTCAAAGAATCAGAATCTCGAACCTCAGAGTGGGAAGGTATCTCAGTAGCCCACATCCAGAGAAGAAAGCGGACCTTCTGTGACCTGCCAACACGCGGCCCTGGCCTGCGCTCAGAGACACCAGCGAAAGGGAGCAACGCCATTGTCAGGGAGCCTCTTCCAGAGTAAGCCAGCCTTCCCAGCTAGCGGAACAAGGCGGCTGGGGGCCAGCCCTTCACGTGGTGCAATGAACTCAGCTCTCCAGTCCCCTAAGAACCGCCTTAATGCGCTGCGCTCTTCCATGGCTTCCCATCACCTCCTGAACGAGGCACAGCCTCTGGCTGCCAACTGAAGCGCTCTGAGGGATGGCTCCAGTCCGCCTGTTTGGTCTGCTCTCACACGTCTTCCTTTCATGTGGGAGCGTGTTGCAGACCCTTAGAAAGAGAGCTGGATGTGGGGGTCGGGAAGCCCAGTGTTCAGATTCCACTTCAGACAGTAGCAAGTCACATGACTTTAAGAGCCTTCCACTTCCTCATCTCATTAGAGATGCCTTCCACTTCCATTTCTCATTAGAGAATGAATAGTGATTAAAAAAAAAACCCAGCTCCCTTCCAGAACTGCTGGGGAGGGGAGGGGGCGTGTAAGCCAATGAGATCATGTTTGAAAAGCGCTTTGCAAACCTCAAAGGGCCATCCAAATGCCCCAGTGAGTCCGTTCCATAACCACTAGGGGCCAAAACCCCCCAACCGATTTATGAAACCAACGCTTGAGCCCCACAAGGCACCATCAGCCATGACGATGGGGCAGCCCGTCTAAACTCTCTTCTATCTGTCTTCTTCCGCCTCAGATCCTCCTTCCGTGCTTCAGATTCTCCTCTCACACTGGTCCCTGGCCTGCAATGCCGTTTCTCCCCTCCCTGAGACCTCTGCCGACGACCCTTTTATTCCTTTGAGACCTAATGCACACTTGGTGGAATGAAGTCTTTCCACCCTCCAGGGAGCAGAAGCCTTTCCAGTCTCCAGCAGCCCATAGTCCTGTGGGCGCCGCTGATCTCACCCCCTGGTGTCGGACCTGGACTTCCTAAGGGCTGGGCTGGGCCTCTAAACCAACCCACAAGCTTTCAGGGATTGTTTCCCAGGTGCCAGGTAGGGCTGGAGGGACCGAAGATACCAGGACCATGTGAAGTAGCCCTGCCCTCCAAGAACTCTCCCGGGAGGGAGGATGTGGTCACGCCCTCCAGTAGTTGGCCCAGGAGGGAGGAGGCGGTCACGCCCTCCAATCTCGGGAGGGAAGGTGCGGTTACGCCCTCCAGGAGCTTGCCCAGGTGGGAGGAGACGGCGTGGATACGTTGAAGCAGAAATAAGATGTGTATAGAATGTGTACAAATTACCTTCCAGGGCTCTATCAGCCCTGGGGAATCGGGATGAGGGGAGGGTCCCCTTTTGTGCTCTAGCACAGTGACATTGGCCTTGACAAATGGTTGTGGACTATCTTGAGAAGGCCAGAGAGACTCTGGAGAGCGCGCCTTCAGAGAATGCATCGGACGGGGCTGGTCCATGACCTTGTCGAGGAAGGGGGTGGGGGGGGAAGTCCGGCATTCCGGCAGTTGCTTATTCTGTAGATGAAGGAGCTAAGAGGCGCTGGGGTCCGTGCTGAGGTCAGCAGAGCCGCCCTTCGGGTGCAGCCCTGAGGCGTCCAAGGGAGCCTCCCTGACTAGGGGTAAAGCCACCCGGGCTCAGATGTTCCTCAGGTGCCTGCCTGTGCCCGCTATGTTATGCCTGGCACGCCATCTGCCAGAGAAGCAGATAAAGCTGACTCTGCTGAGGATCATCAGCTTATGGCAATACCACTACAGCCCAGCTCCAGCGCCGGACCCCCAGGCCCTCCATGAGTAAGATCCAATGTCCCACAGCTCCCCAGTACCCGTAGGAGACTCCAGTTAGATTGCTGGACCGCTCCGTGAATAGGCCAGCCACCTCCCTAACGCTGTGCCAGGTTCTCCCCATCCTGCAAGGCTGACCCATGCCCAGCCTCTCCAAAAGCCCAACCATCACTGCAGCCTTCCTTGGCCCTATCCCCTAAGGACAGAAGTACTAGTGGTTGCAACAACAGCCCCCGCCCCTTACAGAAGCGCCCTAACGTTTGCAAAGTGATGTAGTCCTTGCAACAACCCTGTGAAGCATGTGCTACTTGTGTTGTGATTCCTGTTTTAAAGGTGAGAAAACTGAGGCCTGGACTGGGCAAGTGACTTATCTAGGGTCACACAGCAAATGAGTGTCTGAGGCAGAGTCTGAACCCAGATTTTCACACTGGAAATGCAGCATTCTGGGAATTTATTCCTTCTGTATCCTCTGTATCATGCAACACTCACAGGATGTTTTGCATTTGGTTTTCATTGCCAACTGGTCTTCACTTCTGAATAGCTACAAATTAGGGCCATAGAATTCTTCTTTCTCCCCGGATCCCTTTTCTCCCAGGCCCCAAGCCACCAAAAGGCCCCAAGCTGAGGCTGGCTAGGGCAGAATCCTGGGCCACAGGGGAGAGCTGAGGGAGTCTGCAAGCTGCCAGAGAGGCTGGATTGGGAAGCACCCTCCAAAGGGATTTTGTGTCTAAGATTTTTAAGGACCTTGGAAACAGAAGGGGCTTACTCTCAGTCCTCCTTCAGAACATTAGTCTTAAGGCCAGAAATCAAGTTTCTGGGCTGTCAAGGTAAGTGTTCCCCACAAGGGAGATAGGGGCTGGGGAAGGGGCCACGTGCAGAGCAGCCCACAGTATTCGGGTCTGGGAAGTACAGCATGATCTCCAAGCCCAGGAGATCGCCATGGGGCCATCACCTTCACTGCAAAGCTCATTAGACACTTCCCTGACTTCCAGACATTCTTCTTGTCCTGAGGAATGTCAAGATTCATTACCCTCCAGCTCTCAGGCTGGGGGAAAGGGGGAATAATGGATTAAACTCCCACAGGATGCAGAGATATGGAGCGATTGGGATCTGAACCTCTGAAAGGGTTATATGAATCAGTTAAAGATCGGACCTGCCAAAATGTTGGTGCCCTCATGAGGGGAACAAGAAAAAAGAAAAGTCAGATTGTCAGCCAACATTAAACACTTCCTATCTGCCAGGCACTCTACTAGATACCTGGGGATACACAGAGAAGCAAAAGTCTGGTCCCTGTTCCCAAGGAGCTCGCATTTGAATTGGGGAGACATGTAGGTACCCAGGAATTGTTTCTCCTTCATTTTCTTTTTTTTATCATTGTCCTTTTAATTCTATTTTTAACTTTAAAAAAATTATGGGTTTCTTTTTCTGCTTGTTTTAGTTGGCATGTACAAATGGGATTTGAAAGTGCTCTCTCTTTAAACATGTCCCCTTTAAACGTGTCCTGAATTCTCCCTATCCTTATATCACATTTTATTTGTAAATTAGAAAATCAAGTCTTGTTGCAAGTGGTTTTTGACTCTACATGGTTAAATCCACCTCAACCAGCAAGATTTTCTCCTACTATAGACAATCACAAGTTTTTCTTTTACCTGGTTTAATCTTCTAATGCACAGATTTGTAGGAGGCCAGATTTAAAGCCCTACTGGACCTCCACCTAGTCCAGATGCTCATTTTATAGATGAAGAAACGAGGCCCTGAGAGGCAAAGGGAACTTTATTTCCTTTTGCTGGTTTCTGTGATTATTGGGTCGCTCTCAACCCAAACAGCTGTGAAATTCCTCTCTGAGCATCTCAGTCATGTAGGTGTCTTCAGGAGTCACTTGCTGTCTGGCTTTCATAAAGTTTTAAAGGTAAGGAGGCTCTGAGTCACAATTTGAAGGTGAAAACGTCAAGGCTGACCTAGAGACAAGAGATATTCCCAGCGTCTTTGGGAATACTATTTCCACGATGTTCTGTTCAATTTAATGTCTATGATACAGACTAAAATAATCCAACATAACGTGAAAAAATTGTCAGGTAATTCAGGCTAATTATTAGATACAATTCTGTAATTTCTCAGGAAGCTAAGAAATACCTAGGACTATTTCTTGGGCTTTATTTGCATAGCCCTTCTGTCTCCTTCATTTTCAAAAAGGCCCGTGACATCAGGGAAATGATGGCATGACCTGCAGCTGACTTTGATTTGAGTGGGGGGGGGGCTGTGCAAGGTCTGTGACTAGGGGAGCGCCATGGGAAAGCACCAGTTGTGCTAGGGTAGAGGTAGGCACTAGGACAGAGATGGGTTCAGGACAAATCTCAAAGGAAGCCAGTGAACTGGGGAGGCAGAGATGAGAAGGAGGGAGTCCCAACTGTGTGGTACGATACAGATATGTGGTGCATGGGAACAGCCAAGAGGCCAGTGGGGCCACCCACAACTGACTATGGAGGCAGGGGCAAGCCTCAGATCTGGACATGTGTCACTGGGGGGGGGCCTGGGGAGGGATATTTTATACAACCGGTTAGCATAGTGAATATTATGGTAGGAAATTACAAGAACTCCCAGAGTGTGATGGGTGTTGCTCAGGAAGCTTGATTCAAGTGAATTCATTGTTAAACTGTGTCTGACCTTTTGCAACCCCTTTTTGGGTTTTCTTGGCAAAGATACAACGGTCTGCCATTGCCTTCTCCAGCTCATTGTACAGATAAAACAACTGAAGCAAAGAGAGTTAAGTGACTTGCCCAGGGTCACACAGCTAGAAAGTGTCTGAGGCCAGATTCCTCAGATTCAGAGGAATTCAGATTCAGAGTCAGGAAGAGGAATCTTCCTGACTCTAGGCCCAGCTCTATCCAGTGCAGCACCTCCTGGCTGCCCTTCAAGTGAGTCCAACAAGCATTAATTAATCTCTTACTATATCAGGCACTGTTCTAGGCACTGGGGTACAAAGATGAAATTTAAATAACCCATTGCCCCAAAGAAGATGCCTTTTCCTTGGAGGAATGCCTGTGCACAGACTAGTGAATACAAGATAATTCAGGGGAGAGGATACCTCTCTAACTAGATTTTCTAAGAACCTTGGACACAGAAGGGGCTTGACCTTAGTTCTCCTTCAGAACATTAGTCATGAGGCCAGAAATCAGAATCAAGATCAGGTTCAGGAAAGGCTTCCTGTAGAAGGAAGCTTGTGGTGCTGAGCTGAAGCTGCCAACAATGCCAAGAGGCAAGAGTGAGGAGAGAGGGCAATCGGCGTGGGGATTATGGGGGTTGCCCACTCAGAGTGAGGAGCAGGAGACAGAAAGCTTGGCAGATCCAATTTGGGTTTGTTGAGGGAATGCCACTCCACAATCAAGTTAGAGATAATGGGGCAACCAGAGATTCATCCAACCTTCGACTGCATTGAGAGGCAGAAGATCCAGGAATGGGGAAGGGATCCCACCCTTCTCCACCCTGCTCAGACCACATCAGGAGCGATGTATTTCATTTGAATTGACATAGGCTGGGGACCCTCCAGAGGAGAGTGACCAGGATAGCAGGAGCCCTGAGTCCCTGCCCCAGGTGGCTCAGGTGTAGGAATGGGGCTTATTCAGTCTGACAATAACAATGCTGCTAAATGGGGTGACACCAGAACCCAGCGGGAATGGATCTCTCCCCTCCCAGACCAGGAAAACTGAAAACAATCACTGAGCCCCGGCCTGGTTGGTGCAAAGAGAAGTTACACAGCACTGGAGGGGGGAGGTGACTTGGGACAAAGGACCTTGGGTCTAGGAAGGGGTTAGGGAGCCTTCCTGGCTCCTGCTCCTGTGCTACTAGCCTGAGGAATTCAGGCACAGCTGGCCCTAGATATGCCCTGGTCCTATGGGAGAGGAGATGAGAGCAGTGGGACTGATTGTGGCCTCATTGACAGGAGCATTACAGACAGTGAGGCATGAATCCCACTGGCCTTCAATCATCTCTTATGTCCCCACACACACCAGGTGATAGGGATACAGAAACGGTCAAGAAAACTGGGCCCAGCCACCAACAAGTTTTCATTTCCCTAGTAGGTTTGGAAGGAAAGGTACCTGGCAACAACTGCCACCAACTGGCTGGGTGACCTTGGGCTATCTGGGCCACTTTCCTGAGCCCAGTTTCTTTTCTACCAGATAGAGAGTTTAAACCAATCCACCAACAAGAGAAAGACAGCTCTTCCTTAGAACTCCTTTGAGGAGGGATAAAGATTTACCTGAAGGCCACTATTGAGGCTAACTGGAAAATGCTCCCTGAGCAAGGCACTCAGGCTAAATTTAGATTCCTCAGAGCTAATCAGAGCTAATTTCCAGGCAACTTTGGCTGATTGCAGGAACCAAGGCTGGTCACTGAAGAGCAGACCTGTGGGGCACTAGAAGGAAGTGTGAGTTAAGGCCAAATTAATCAGATAATCAGCCTGGAAGAAGGCTGGCATTGAGGCTGGAGAAGGAGCCCTGCTGACTTGCAGAGGAAGTGGAAAGACAGGTGAGAAGAGAGGAACATGCAGGAGGAAGAAGCTTGAAGGGTTTGGTGTGAGCTAGAAAATAGTCCCCAGGGGGGCAGAGCTGGGCAGAAAAAAGCTCCCGGGACACCTCACATCCCTGACGGGATCCCTGCCCCTCCCCTTTCCCCTGGGCAGACCAAGGACCGTCTTTGGATCACCAGCCCTTGGCACAGTATCTTGGCCCATGGAATGGCCTTAATCAGTGCTCTTCACCCATTCCAGGAGCGTCCAGATACAGATGAGCTGGCAAGTGCCAACTGGGTGGCCATTGTCCTGCTGGGAAAAGAGCAGCAAGGGAGATGGACTGAGAAGAGAAAGGAGGCAGTGTGGGCCAGTGGAGAGAGCCCTGGACGCTAAGGTAGAAAGCTTTGGAGTCCGGGCTTTGCCACCAACTGGCTGGGTGACCTTGGGGTATCTGGGCCACTTTCCTGAGCCCAGTTTCTTTTCTACCAGATAGAGAGTTTAAACCAATCCACCAACAAGCATTTGTTAAGTGTCTCCCACACTTCAGGCACCATATTAGATACAAAGACAAAAAAGAGATAATCCCTGACCTGGAGGAATTTATGTTCTATGGAAGGGTGGTGCACACAGATGAGCGTATAGGAAATAAATCCGAGGTGAGGTGGAGTGCAGAGGGGCTAGCAGCTGGGGGGAATTTGAAGTGAGCTATGAAAGAACCCAGGGATTTGGGTGACAGCTTTGACAAAAAAGATGGATGGCAATGTGGGAGGAACAGTCAGTTTGGTGGGAACAGTGCAGAATGAGGCTGGATGGGTAGGTTGGAGGCCAGTCATGAAGGGCTTTAAATGCCGAGTAGAGAACTTTATACTTGACCCCTCGAGTCACAGGGAGCCACAGGGGTTTACTGGACAAAGGATTGACATGGTCAGGCTTGTGCTTTAGGAATATTTGTCAGCTATTACATCTGTATGGGGTGCGTCCATCAAAGAGCGGAGAGCAGAGTAGGGGGATAGATTATCAGGCTGTAATGAGGCATTGTGGACAGCCAGACTTCAGTAGTGGTGATAGGAGTCAAGGAAAGGGGCCTTTTAAAGATTGTTTCGCCTAGCAAGGAATAGTTTACCTGTCAGATTTATGGAGCAGGGAAGCCTTTATGACGAAAGAAGAGTTGGAGAGCATTATAAAATGCAAAATAGATAATCTTGATTACATCAAATTGAAAAGTTTCTGTACAAACAAAGCCAATGTAACCA
>CM053600.1:205611445-205706724 GCA_028646575.1 Pseudocheirus occidentalis
ATGTGAAAGAGCTTTCAGATCCTATACATGATTGTATGCCACCATGGCGGGGTGGGGGGTGGGGAGGAAGGGGAGAAAAATCTGAAACTCAAGTGACTCTAGAACTGAATCTTGTAACCTAAAAGTAAACAAACAAGTCAATAAAATAAATTTAAATAAAATTAAAAAAAAAAAAAGATTGTTTCTCTCCCCGCCCCGTGGAGGGACAAAGATGTACCTAAAGGCAGCCACTAAGGCTGGACCGGGGTGAGACTGACGATGTTTAGATCCGTCCATAAGCAGAGCTGATGTCCAGACTCAGCAGCTGATTGGCCACGTGGAAGTAAGGGAAGGGTGGAGCCAAGGATGAGTCAGAGATGGAGAAGCTGTCGACTGGAAGATGGTGGTGCTGACCACAGAAATAGGGAAGGTTGGGGGAAGTCAGGGGGTGTGAGGGGGCAGAGATAATGGCTTCCTTTTAGGGCGAGGTGCCTTGGCCATACCTCTGGGGGCTTTTACTGGGAATGTCCAGCAGCTGACTGGTGATTCAGACCAGTAAGTCCTTATTAAAAGATGGCAATCAATTATTAAAAGCCTAAAATAAATTATAAATAATCATTACTAAAATTGTTACAGTAATGCAAGAATGGTCGCTAATTAGAACTCAATTAATATCACGCTTTAAGGTTCACCAAGCACGGAGCAGGCTCTGCCACTGGATCCCCACAATAACCCTGGAAAGTAGGCAGGGTTATGATGGCCATTCTACAAGTAAAGGAAACAAGCTCATAGCATTCTGCTGGCTCGGACAGAGTCACACTGTTAACAAGTGACTGAGGAGGGATTAAATTCAGATCTTTCTGACCCTATCCCAAGTCCATCAAACCACCACCTGCAAGCCCTCACACAGTGTCAGATCTCAGACAGCGTCTCAGCAAACAGCCCATTTTGAGCACAATCTCCCCTCCCTCAGTTTCCTCACCTTTAAAAGGTGACCTTATTGTAATCATTGCTGATGTGCTCTTCACTCCACCCTCTTCCCACCAATGGATACTCCCTTGTAACAACAAAAAGGTGAGGAGGGAGGGCATCCTAGGCATGGGCATGGCCAGAGCAAAGGCACAGAGTCAGGGGATTGAGGGCTGTGCCTAAGAAGGCCTTGTGGCCGCATGGTAGAATGCAGAGGCCTCGACATTTTACAGGAGCCGAGGGTGGCCTCCAGCACCTTGGGCAGCTCCTCCATAGGACTGATCAGGTGGAGGGAACCCCAGGCTGACCAGGTCAGGGGAGCTGTGAGAGCACAGAGTCCCACCCATCAGATTCCTCCTCCTTCATCAATCTAGCTGCGGATGCTGCTGACAACCACTAAGGGCTTCCTGCTTAGAACCTTTCTTTAATCAGTCTTTGTGTCTTTCCCAAGGGTCCTCCTCTCCATCAATCCCAGCCAGTGCCACCTTCCTGCTTCACCTCGGAGGGAGGGTACCTTGAGGGACACGTTAGCTCTCACCAAGCAACGCCAATCCCAGAAATCTTCTGGAGATCCCCTCAGATTGGGAGGAGCAATCACAGGATCCTTGCCCTGAAACTGAAAGGCAGCAGCCTCCTCATCTGACATGAGGGAGCTGAGGATCAGGGACATTATGGGACTGGCCCAAGGTCAAGCTGATCATCACATCTCAAATAGGGTCTGAACCTGGGTCTTCCATCTCCAGAGTCCAAACTTTCTCACCTGTGCTGTGCTGACTCCCAGTTAAAAGCCCTTACTTTTCCCCAAAGGTCTAGGAATGAAAGGTCTGAGGGAAGCCATCAAGGCAGGGGGCCCAAGTGCATCCCTGGTCACTCCAAAGAGCTTCTGCTCCCCTTTTATTCCTCTCCCCAGTTTCTTCAGCTGTCTTGGGGCTCACTGGCCCCCTTTTCCTTGGCATCCCCCCAGATCTTCTGACTTTGAAACCCATACAGGAGCTGGGTAGGGCACAGGGAGCAAAGCACAAATGGCCACGACTTTGTGAAACTTTCTAAAAAGCTCCTAGACACTGCAGATGTGGGGAAGGGACTGGCTTGGCTCTTCTGGGACTAGGGGAGGGGACAGTCATCCCTCCATCCCCCCACTCCCAGGAATGGTTAAATGAGGAAGAACTTCTCCCAGATCACCTTACACTTCTAAGTAGACAGTAGCCTTTGTCCTCCTCCAGGTAAGGCAGCAACAAGCCTAAGGACTTTAGAAGGAGGGTGGGATCCCTTGCACTGCCAGCATCTTCCCAGAGATGTCTCTGAAAGACACACCAGAGAAGCTCTAATGCTTGATGCAAAGTGTGTGTGTGTGTGTGTGTGTGTAAAAGAAGAGACCCAGAAGTTTCCAGCAGCATTCTTTTAATTTCCCATCCCCCAAGCATGAATCGAAGAGGATTTTTAAAAATTGTATGGAGCATCAGAGGCTGCAGTAATCTCTGTGTAGGTCCTGCCTCTGACATAGCTGAGTACTGTGATCTTGGGCAGGTCACAACCTTCTTAAGTCTCAGTCTCTTCAGCCATGAAATGGGGACAGTGAATAACAACTTGCAGTTTTAGGATCATGTTATTTCATTTCTATCAAGTGCATCACACACCTTAAAGCCCCACAGAATGAGCATCTGATATTCCCTTACCAGACAAGATGTGAAATATTGCCTTGTCCTTTGGGAAGAGGAACTGCCTATAATACCAGGCAACCTAGATGAGAGAGGGACACACACACTCACACAGACTCACACATAGACACACACAGACTCACACACACACACACAGACACACACACAGACTCACATACACAGACAGACTCACATACTGCCTTCCAATCCCTGGGAAGGGAAGGGACAGGGGGTGCTCAACCTGTCTGACCCTAAGCCATGGTTCTGGGGGACATGACCTGGATCATCAACACTTATAGTGTAGAATAGCACAATGGGCCATTTGGGAGTCCCATCTTCTTTCTGAGTCATAAGCATTTAGAAATAGACCTCGAGCCCCTTCCGACAAGATGTGAGTGAGGGAACGTCCATATCTGATTCTTGGGGGACAGGCCAATCCCCACTCCCATCCCATCAGCTCATTTGCCCAGTGCCACACAAAGGAAGCTCGGGCCACCCAACCTGGCATCCTGAGAGTTTCACAGAAGATGGCCCCTGGTGTTCTCTGCCTGGTGGGGAGCCAGGGCACGGAATGCTGGCCAGCCAGGAGCCAGCAGAGAGGTCTAATCAAATGAGGGGAGCAGCAGGATGCCCACTTGAAACAAAGTGTCAGTGGGGTGGCGAGGGCAGGCTGGCTGAGGTTACAGGTACTTTTTATCCCTCCATGCAGGAGAGCACTGACATCCTGCTGCTAGAAATTTGTCTGCGATTTTATCCTCATTCAAAGAAGGGCCAGGGTCCAGCAGCCACTGGCTGGAGATGAAAACTTGATTAAGGTTAGGGACAGATGACACCGTGGCAGAGCCAGCTCAAAGGGGGCTGTGCTCTCCATCCTTAACCTCTCCTCAGGAGCTGGCCAATTATAGCTGGGAATGGATCAGCCCCCCGGTATCAAACAAATAAGGTGTCTGGTGGAGTGGATGCCAATCACTTACGGGGCCTCTCCTAGAAATGAGCCAAGCAGCTTGTTTCCCTCTGCATTGAAAAATGCAAGAAAGTTTAATTAACCCAGTGAGTCCCGGGGATGGAGATTGCTATCTCTCACTGAAGTCACTTTGGAGGAAGTGCATAGCATCCACGGGTCCAGAGAGATGAAGAAGTAGGGGGGTTCATGACAGGTGCCCATTGGCAAGGCTGACTCATGACCCCACTGGGGCTGGGAAAAATTATTGACTGTTCAGGGAGCTGATCAGTGTGATTCTAACCTCCACCCCTCCACACACACACATGCACACACATATGCACACACATGTAGTGAGAGGAGGCAAGAGCCAGGCCAACCATCTTCCCTTTGGTCCTGGGGAGTGGGGGGGGGCAGGGTAGAGTACTGCCAATGGGACTCTTAGAAACCCAGGGGTCAGCCCAGCTGATCAGACTTTCCACTGATGAGAAAAAGCCCCAGGTGTGATGATAATGAGGGGAGGGGAGATTCTGAGAGAGCTCTCATCACATACTTACAGCCCAATGAAGTAGATGGTGAAGACACTGAGGCTTGGACTAATGAAAGATGTGAGGCACATAGTTGAACTTGTTAACCAATGTATCAATCACCAAATATTGATTAAGCACCTGCCACTAGAGTCTCTCTGCCAGGCAAAGGTGGCCCAGCCCCCTCCTTCTGCTCACAGCCTGGATGCAGGAGAGAACCTGTACATGGGCACAGCCAGACAGGCCAGATCCCCAGGGTTCAGAAGGAGGGGGATCAGGAAAGACAAGATAAGAGCCATCTGAGCTGGGATTTGAACCTAGGACTCCCCTGACTCAAAGTCTAGCATGAATCCGTGTATCACGATGCCTCCCCTTAATGTCCTGGAACTCGATGACTAAAGGCTAGCCTCACACCCCCAATAAAGAAATCTGTCACTTTGGGGAAGACTCTGCCCTTCCCCCCAAAGCCTCCGTGAAGCCTCCTGGGAGTAAGAGAGAAGAATGAGCTTAGGATTCTTCCTCTTTAGTTAGTGAGAATGCTCCAGCTATGATAGGGGGTGGGCTGGGAGCAGAGAGAACCCCAGGAGGGAGCCCTTCAAGGACTGGTAGGGATGGAAAAGCTGAAAGAGAGACTGCCAGGGTCAGAGAGACTCAATGGGACATCCTGAGAATGGGCCCATCTCAGTTTCCAGCCCCTCCTACGGACTGGAGTTTCCATCTGTGTCTTATTACTTATCTCAACAGAGAATGGCCCCTTGTGTGTGTGCTGGGGGGAGGGAGAGAGGCCTTGGAGTCTGATCTCTTCACATGCTACCATTCTTCAAGGAAGCTAACCTCTCAGTGCCTGGAGATGGTGCCCACTCAATGGCACTCCGGGAATCAGAAGGACAGGCTTCCTTATCCAGAAAAGCCTGGCCAGACCACAGAACAGCTCCCATCTTGAAGGATTTTAGGGAGAGCCCAAAGTCCCTCCCACTGTAAGCTTTCCCACCCCCCACCCCCAACTCCCTCCCAGTTGTGTAACCAGCCTCCAGACAGAATGCTTTAAACTCTCTGTGTCAAGCTGTTCCCATCTGCAAACAGATGCCAAACGTGGTATCTCTAATTCATGCTTTTTAAGCATCAGATAATAGTGGACGAGGATGTTGAAAGCTACACAGACCTGGATTCTGATTTTGTCTTAAAAGCTCGCTGCCTGCATGACCCTGGGTGAGTCTCCACCTTTCCGGTCCTGCTGGCTCGTTTGTAAATATAAGGATCAAGCTTATTGACCTCGGAAGTCTCTGCAAGCTCTAAATCAATCCTCTGCAAAACAGGTGGGCCCAAGGTCCCAGAATTCTCTATTAATTTCCAGCCCAGCAGAAAGGTGGTGATACCAAACACCTGGGCTGGCAGACAAGCTGCAAAATACATCCAGGAGATGTTTTTCCAAAATCATCCAGAGGAATTCTGCAGCAGCCAGGACCCAAGGAGGTTCACACAGCGTTTTTGATGCATCTTCCAGCACAGGGCATTGGAATGGATGAGGTCTTTAGGAAAGAGTCAGGTTTCCCAGGCTCCCAGAATGGCTAAGAGATGATCTCCACAGCCACAGCTGAACACAAAGATTCCCTCGGCCTTTCTCACCATCCATCGTCTACCCGCTTGGAACTTCCTACTTTCCCAGGGAGCCACTGAAGCCACTGATCCTAGGGTTAAGATATTTGTCATATTGGCTTTTCAGTTACTTTGCCAGAGTATTTATGATCATTCTGCTGTGGAGCTACTTCTCTAAAAGTAGATATAATGTCGATGGCTCTTCTTATCCAGAACCATCCCAGGAATATCCCCAAATCGACTAAACCTGGATATGGACCTTGAAAACCTTGAAAATGTGAGGATGGATCCAGGATGACCTTCAAACCTTGAGGACAGCCCTAGAATTGATCTGCCCTCAGAAGAATTCTTTAGCTGAATGGGAACAACTGAACTCCCTGACCCATCTGAGCGATACCTTTACCCCTAATGTGTTGTCCTCCTGGCAAAGAAAGGGTGAGGACATTTTTGTAGGAAACATCTCATTCTAAGGCTAGAGCATAATTGAGAGAAATCTAATCATGTCTCACGATGAGAAATTAAGCACAGTAAACTTTGAATGCCACAATTCCCACAAAAGAGAATTTGGGGGAAAGTAATCAGTTGTGTGTGTGCGTGTGTGTGTACATGTGTAAATGAATGCATGAACATAGTGACATGGACATAGTCACAGTATCTAAGTATCATGTTGCGGACATACATTGCATGTGTGTGCAGATTTTATATATATACATGCATATTACATATATGTTACAAGCAAAGCAGGGGATTCTGGGCTAGACAGAGTTACAAAGCTTGTTCAGGAGTGGAGTCCATTAAGGTCAGATTTCTATGTGGCTAAATGACAGGGAATTCTGGGTTCAGTCCTGTTGAAAGGCAGACCAAACACACCCCTTAGAACTGAGCTTTTGAGAGGGTTCAAAGGAACCCAAAACAAAAGCTTGCCTTTGTGGTGTTTTCCCCCTTCCCTCATTGTCCCCTTTCAACTCCCAAGGGTCTGCCCCTTAAAGAAAGGAGCTGCTAATGTGGAGAGTGGGAGTCTTAAATTGTGTGGGGCCCACAATAGGGGCCCATTGGGGCCAGCCTCATTACAGAATCATCCGAAATGCTGGAGAAGTGTTTCCCACTGATTAGCATAAATAGCAGAAAAACTCTTTCACCAACAAAGCAGGTTCCATCTGCCCTCAGTAGGTCCTCACCTTGACTTCAAATGGCCAGTCACTCCCCCTGCACAATTCTGGCTGCCGCATCCCAGCCCCTGTACCTCATGGGCCCTGCGGCATTCAGAGAAATAGGAACACAATAGCCCACGTGTTTATTCAATGGCTGGCCCCCTCCTTTGGACATAGTTCCCCACCACTGTGGGCACTTCTTCTTTTCCGTTAAAGCTTCAAGCCAGTGCAGAGAGAAAGGGGACTGGTGGGTCCAGAGAGGCCCTGATGCAGCCCACACCTCGTGAAGGGGCTGCTGGGCTAATTAAGTTCCTTCTGCCTCCGTTCCTCAGGCCTGTTGTTTCAGGGATTTTGCTGCCAGATTAAAGAGTCATTAATCACTGGGGCCTGTCAAAGAGGCTGCTACCCAGAGGGGAAGGTTACTGGTATCTGGGGTTGTCCAGCCAAGGTCTGGTTTGCATTACGGATTGCAACAAGATAGCGACCCTTTCTCCCATCGGCCACGGGGGAGATTGCTCCTAACCGGAGGGCTACAAGACCAGCCCCAACCTCCGAAGAAGGGCAGCCAGGAGACTGCAGGGCTGGAGACCATGCCCAAGTCGGATCAGCTGAAGGGACTGGGGGGACAAGTTTAGCCTGAAGGAGAGAGGCTCATGGAGGCGAGGACAGCTGCCTTCAAGAGTCTGAGGAGCTGCCACATGGAAGGGGACTTAGTTGGGTCTGCTTGGCACCGAAGGGCGGAACGGGAGCTACAGGGGAAGGGAGGAAGAGACCAACAGTCAGGAGAACAGCCCCCATTAGAACTGTTCAAAGCCTGGGGAGGGGGAGGCTCATGGGTGGAGGGGCGCAGTCCCTCACATCAGGCAGCCGGGTGTAGTAGGGACTTTTCAGGCACAGCTCAGGCTCCTTCTGCCTCGGACGTGCAGCAATTCTCTGATTCGTCTCGCAGCAAAGTCAGCTCTGGGTCTGGAGTCAGGAAGACTCAAAATCAAACACTTCCTCAGTTTCTTCAACTGTAAATGGGAATAATTAGAACATCTGCTGCAGACCATCTACCATCATGAGGATCAGATGAGATGTTTGTGACCGCGAACAGCAGGTGCTAAATAAATGCTTTTTCCATTTCCTACCTCAGGTTCCTCATCCACAAAATGGAGGCAGTAACATTCACCTCCCGGAGTTGTGAGATTCGAATGAAATAGCATTTGTAAAGGGCTCGGCCAGCCTGAAAGTGCTGTAGAAATGCTGTTTATTGTCATTTTTACTGATTGTTACTAATTGTTGTTATTGCTCTGCCCCAGAGGGATGGCCCCTGGATCAGGTACAACTTCTCCTGACCTTCTTTGGTCCCCAGCGGCGGCTCCGGGTCCGAGGACAGAGAGAGCCGTCAACCCTCGACTCCAGCTTCTCTGTTATTTCTTGTAGTTTAAACAGGGAGGATTTCAGGCGTGCCTTCCAGGTGAAAAGTTCAAGTCAAGCATTTCCACATCCCATTCTCAGGATCCTCAAGACTCAGCTGAGAGCTCAGCGAGGCCGCTTGGCTTTGCTCTGGGCCTCTCTCCTCCTTAGATGTGGGTACAAGCTCAGACAGGCCCGCTGGGGTGGCCTCCATCCCCCACGGACAGCCACAACTCCATGAGCTGCCTGCAGGGTTTGAAATGGAACCATTTTCAGAGGATGCCCAGCCTTCTCCTCCCTAGAAACAGCCCGACAAATTCTACAGGGAGGCTGGGCATAGGGCTCTGGATTCCTTTCCATGAGAAGTGAAGTGCCTAGGATGGAGCAGCCTTATTTCCTAGCCAGCAATCAGAGTTTGTAAGTGGTGCTCCAGGTACAGCTCGTGTGGGCTGACCAAGAGAACAGGCAGGCCACCTTCTGTCCCACCAATGATGGTGATGATAAGGCAAATGTCGCAGAATAAAGTGGAACGTTTGAAAGTCAGACCACCCAGGTTCAAATCACACTCACTGCTTGTGTGACCTTGGAAATGTCACTTCACTTCTCTCTGTCCAGCATTAACCCAGATCACTGGGTGATCATAGGACTTTGTCCTCCAGATAAAGCAACATCTTGAAATACAAACCCGGCTGAGCACACTAGCAATCAGTGCCCTCACATTTTTTCCTATGTCTCTGTCAGTTTCTTCCCTTTCTCTTTTGTGGGGTTTTATCTATCTTTTCTTCCTCCTACCTGGGGCTGGGGGGAGGAGAGGGAGAGGAAAGAGGCCGGGTGGCTCTAACCCGAGTCCCCTTCTCACACGACATCCTAGGATTCAGAGTTGTGACCTGAGGCATCAGAAATAATCTTTTCAGATGCTCAGACCTAACTCTAGAGACGGTGGGGCCTGGGAAGCCTCTTATCCAACCTTATCTTACCCATTAGGAAGAGGCCAGTCAGGTCATACATGGTGGACATAATGTTTCATCACACATTTTAATTTTTGTTTGTCTTTTGAGATCCTCAGAATTTCTTCCAGTAACCCTCCTCCTCCCAGAGACCCATATAAATTGTATAGCAAATACGATTTGTAACAAAAATATTACAAGAAAAAAAAGAAGTTGAACCCAAGTGACAGAATCACATAATCTCGAAGTTAGAAAGACATAAGGTCAGCTAGGTGGCTCAGTGAATAGAGCACCAGTCCTGGAGTCAAGAAGACCTGAGTTCAAATCCAGCTTCAGACACTTGACACTTACTAGCCGTGTGACCTTGGGCAAGTCACTTAACCCCAACTGCCCTGCCCTCCCCCCTCCAAAAAAAAAGTGAGAAGCTTTTAATCAAACCTGGAAAGGGAAGGGGGAGGGGAACCTTCCACAACATACTTTTATTTTACTAGTTGACTTTCATTAATTTTTGGAATTGACAAGCATTTGTTCTCTTTCCAGCCTCTCCACAATGGAAAAGAAAATGAAAACCCTTGTCACATATATCCAAATTCAAGCAAAACAAGTTCCCACCTTGGCCACACCCAACATGTCTCAGTCTGCATGTCTCATCCATCTTCTCTCAGGTAGAAGTGGTGGCAGGCTCCATCCCTGTTCCTCTGGAGACTCCTTTATCAGGTGCTGAGCCGAGTTCTTAGGTCTCTCAAGGTTTCTCATTGTCTTAACAGAAGTATCAAGTGTCCTTCTGCTCCTGCTCACATAACTTTGCTCAAATAGTGAATTTCATGGTGATGGATTGGACTTGCTGGTTCAGCCTCTGAAGTACCAGCTTGCACCCTTGTCGTGTGACATGTTGGCAGCCTTTCCCAGCCTCCTGCCATCTCTAAGTCTGATAAGCATATGAGGTGGTGAAGTGGATAGAACGCTGGACCTGGAGTCAGAGAGAACTGTGTTCAAATGCAGCCTTAGATACTTAATAGCTGTACGACCTTGGGCAACAGACTTGACCGTTCTTTGTTTTAGTTTCCCCAACTGTAAAATGGGGCTAATAATAGCCCCCCCCACCTCCCAAGGTTGTTGGGAGGATCACATAAGATAATACTGGGAAGAGCTGAGCAGTATTGGACAACATGTATCCATATATATAATTCTTGTTAATTAACTAGCCAGGTCGCTGCTAATGATGTAAAGCCTCACAGGACCAAGGACAGATCTCTTGGGCACTCTGCTGGAGAATCTTGACTCCTATTGGATCTGTAAATACTGACCTCTCTTCTGAGCCTCAGTCCAGTATTTCCAGGTATGTATTGGACAGCTGCACCTGGGTAGCGTGCTGCCCCCTTAAAAATGCTCAGACTCAATATGCCCCAAATTAAACCCACATCTTCTCCCTCTGCTTTGCTGTCCTAGCCCTATGGATAAGAGCCCATCCTTCCAGCCACCCTTAGAATCTTAGACTCATTTTCTGCTCTCCCCTCTTCCTCACCATCACATCTAATCAATTGTCAAATCAACAGGTATTTACTAACCATCCACTTTGTTGAGACAATACGGTGTATCAGATAGAAGACTGGTCTTAGAGAAGCAAAGACCCAGATTCAAGTCCCACCCTTGAAACTCTATGATTCTGGGCAAATTGCACTATCTCTCTGAGCCTTGAGCAGTTCCCAAGAGTTCCTCAAGCAGATTTCTCTGTCAGGGAGGGCTCCTAGCTATTCCTTTTAGATTATATGCAAGGCTGGTGCTAGTCACCAGGGATACAAATCAAAAACAGGGCACCAACCCTGCCCTGTAGCAGCCTAGAATCTAGTTGGAGATTCAGTTGCTTGTCACAGTTGACTCTAGACCAAAGTCTGTGTCTCTCTGGGCCTCTGTTTCTGCATCTGTAGGATGTGGGTCTTGTATTAGTTGACCTCCAGGGTCTCTTCCATCTCAAAATCCACCACCAGTGGCCCAGAGAAAGGTATTTGGGGTGGTGACGCGCTGGGGATTATGCCGAATGAAGGACTGGCTGAAGGAACCTGGGTCCTAAGGACACCAAATGAATACAGTCTTTAGGCCATCACTGGGTAGCAAGAGTGGCAGATCCCAGGCCCAGCAGCCAGGCTCACTGACTGTCCCCAGCCTGAGAGACCACCCTCAAAGGAATGGTCCAGACAGAGCTGAAGCCCTTAAGGATTCCACCCATTTGTTACCATCCTGTGGGTCTTGTGAGTATTCAACAGCCCGAGTGGGGGGACAAGAGAAAGCTGGGGTTAGATTGCATAGGGATGGATGCCAGACTTCCAAGCAGATGTGGTAAAAACAGATTCATGTGTCATTAATAACTGCTCACACTTCTGCTCTCTGTTAGGGTTCCTAGGGGCAGTGCAACACAGTGAGTAGTCCTGGACTTGGGGTTAGGAAGAGCCAGGCAAAAAGCCCCTCTCACACACAAAGCTGTGGGACTGTGAGCAGGTCTAGTCAGCTCCCAAGGCTTCTGGGCAGAGTCCTGGACAGAGGGGGGAAATCACTAAGATCATGTGTGTGTGTGAGTGTGTGTGTGTGTGTGTGTGTGTGCTACTTTTCACCATAGGATTGTATCCCTACAGGTCACCTCCCCCCCTCCATTTTCCAGATGAGGTCATATAGGTAGAAAGCATGAGAGGTGGATCTGAACCCAGATCCTGCTCCACAGTAACACTGCCTCTCTTCATGATATAAGATGTAGGTAATGCTGTTCTCCCCATTGTACAGATGGACTATGGAGGACTGAGCAGTCAGTGGGTTTCCTTAGGGTCACAAAGCCCCTGTCGTTGAGGTTTTGACTCCGATGCTTTAAAAACTTTTAATTACCTCTTAAATCACTACAGAAGCATTTGTTAAATGTTAATTTAGTAATTTATTAAGTGGGTTAGGTGGGTAGGCACTAGAGTAAGGCCTGGAGATGTTAAGAAAGCCAAAACCAATGTTCTTGCCTTCATTCACCCAGTAGGCTACAAAGCCTGAGGGGCAGCGAGAGCAGGGAGGGACTTTGGTCCAACCAACCCTTTCGTTTTACAAATGAGAATATTGAGGAAGAGAAAGGGTAGGGAAGTAATTTGCCCAGAGTCATCTGGGCGGCAGTCAGGATTTGAACTCAAGCTCTCTGACCCCAGCCGAGCCTTGCCTTTTCCTTTCTGTTCCCCGTGACCGCTGAGAGATTGCATTCCGTTTACTCTCTTCTCGTCTCCAGATTCACTATACCTGGTTCCTCCAGCCAGCGCCCCATGAGCAGTGATTGCCAGCCCCTCGCAGTCTCAGGGACCCACGGTCAGCTCTGCAGCCACGCCCCCCTTGAGCCTTAGTCTTTGCCCAGCCCCTGGAGGGGAGAAGGCCTCCCTCTTAGGGTCACGGGAGCATGTTCACTGCATTGTCTTTTTGAGCACCCCCTGCACCGTATCCTGGTTCCTCCAAAGTTGCCTCCCTTTGGAGGTTAAAAAGAGAACAGAACTCAAATCTGTAGGTGTTACGGCTCGCCACAATGGCGTTCTTGTTGTCCTGGTCTGATATTAATGGGCCGCTCCTTGGGATTGCAGACTGGAGCCATTGGCAGCAAATGAATCCAAGAAAGGAAGGACTGTGAGACGAAGAGAGGAAACGTCTCGCCTCCCCTCCCCCTGCCGCCGACTTTGATCCTCGGGTCCCTGTGCGGAGGTGGATGTCGTTGGGAGGCAGGGAACTGGGAGGAAGGGGGCGGGGGATGGCAGCGGACAACTGATCTGTTTTCCAAGGGCTCTCGGGGGCCAGCACATCAAGGGGATCAAAGCTGCTGGAGATTCAGGGGAGGATGAAGGATTAGGCACTCGGTTTTTTCACGCCTGCAGTGCACATGGGGACCTGACCGGTCAGCATGAGAAGCACAGCCAGACAGCGGCAGTCCAGGCGGGGGCAGAGGTTGCCGGGGAAGGGAAGGGGACTGGCCGCAGCTGCAAACCATTGACCAGCGACTTACCCTTATGCTTCCACTCTAATTGTCCTATGGATTTTCTTTCATTCAGCACAGCTCATGGCGACTTCCACACCTTTCTGATCTTTAAAAATGCTGAGCCCAGCTCCTGCCAGGCTTGTAGAAGGGGGAACAGGGAGGGGAGAGGAACAGAGCTCCAGGGGTGTGACTCAGGAAGGCAGGAGAGCAGTACCAGAACCCAAGGCTTTGGGTTCCATTCTTCCCTGTTCCACTGGCTCTTCATGTGCAGCAAATGGCCCTGGGCCTGGGATCAGGAAGCTCTCCTCCCAAATCCGACCTCTGATACTTCCTAGTTATGTGACCATTGGTGGGCAGTCAAAGGAGCCCAGATTTGGAGCTGGCAGGGATTCTGGAATCCATCTGGACTAACCCTTTCATTTGACAGAAGGGGAGACTAAGACTCAGAACGGGGAAGTGATTTGGTCACTGTCACCTGTAGGATCAGAGCTGGAGCTGGAGGCATCTTGGAGGTGATGATGGACTCCACACCCTCCTGAGGCCAGGAAGGTTGGACACCTATTGATAGACTGCAAGTTCTTGAGGGGAGGGGCTGAGAGGACTACAGAGACTGATGTTCTAAAGGAAGGTCCATGGTCCATCCAGGTGGCCAGGCTGTCCAGGTATACACCGTGGAATGTGATAATTGTCAGACGCAGGTGATGAGGGCCACAGGAGTATGGGGAGAAAGAGATAGCGCCAAGCTATCAGGGAATGCTTCATGCAGGAGGAGGAACTTGAAATAGGTTTTGAAATCTTGATGGAAGTAAAGCAGGTGGAAAGGAGAGAAGAAGCTGTTCTCATTTGGGAAAGGATGATAATGGATGCCAGGAGGACAGAGACTTTGGTGCAAGGTCAGGAATGGGGGCAGAGGTCAGCAGAGCTTTGCAAAGTGATGGATCAAATGGCCACCCAAGGCCAGCAGTAGGTGTTGTCTAGGGAGGTACCCTTCTCTCCCCCCCAGTGTGGAAATCTCAAGGAGATTGTACTGGTTTTGTGGAGTACTGGGGAGTAGGGATGAGAGGCAGAGTTTAATTCTACTACTTAGGTTTTCCTCATCAACTAGTTTGCTCTTCCATCCTTATTGAAATCATTGACATTTCATTAATGGTGGCTGCTGGGTAGAGAATACATGGGGGAAGGGGGGAACCTAATTAACAAGTTTTACAAGAAAGAGGAACATGCAGGTGCCTGAGTGGAGAGAAGAGAATGTCTGCCCAACCTCCAAGCTCCAGAGTGGAGATTCTGGTGCCTTAAATTATCTTAAATTGAGGAGCCCACCACACCTCCCATTAATGATCCGCCCTCACAAGAAGGAGATGAGAAGCCAGGTCAGATCCCCGGCCTTGATCCTCAGCTCTAGACAAAGAAGGAAACTGTCACCTGATCAGGCCTTCCCACTGGGACACTGTCCCTGCTTCTCTTTATGCTCACCTCCTTCCTTTACACGTGTCTCCCCCAGTCATTTCTGTGTGCTGGTGCTACACTCTTGTGAAAGAGGCAGCTCTTACCCCTGGATTATGTGTATCGCTGCAGGAGAGCTGGACTGGGCTTCAGCAGCCAGGGATCTCCCTCTTCCCCATCAAAACCCCTAGAAACTGCACTGGGATAGCTGGTGATCGTTGACCTTTGCTAGCCCAACTTTCTCACTTGTGGGAACTGAGGCCCAAGATATAACTTGGCAAGATCACGATCAAAAGAAAGGTCTCCCTACATTCTCATTTTTTCCTACCTTAAATGGCCTTAAATTAGAAATTTCCAAAACCTGTAAGTCTGGAGAAATCCTTCTGAAAGGGGATTCAAAAATCTCCTGGTTGTCTAGGTTTCCTTCATTTTCTTGCTCTCCCCTCTCCAAGTGTTTATTTCCTTCTCCATCCCTCTGGTATCTTTGCTTCAGCCAGACACCCTGACTGTTGATGCAGGTGTTGGTTTAGCCTCCTTGGGCTGCTCTGGAAAGAAGCCTGGCCAGGTCAGGTTGCCCCCAGAAACCACGGCTCCATTGTCTTCTCTTCTCATTACTTTATTTTAGCATCACAGCGGTTCACTGCCTACCGGGGCTTCCACTAGAAAAATGAGCAATTCATCACATTAAAGCTTTGCCATCAGGAGCTGGGAGGAGTCCAAGTTTGCAGAAGTCAAGTCTTCATTTTTTCCAGAAGTGAGAAAATGTGGCTCAACTGTTTGATTGTGATGAATGCCAGAAGTAGCGCACCTTGGAGCCATCAAGCTGCTGTGGGGCAGCCCCTGGATGCCCCCTGTCTGTGCCCTAAGGAGACATCAGCCACATCATGCCTGGTTTAGAGTCTACATCCTAAACAACTCAAGGGAAAAATGAAATCACATCATCATCATCATTATCATTAGTACAAGTGATGCATGCCCTCTTGCTCAAGTGTGGAAGATGACTCTAGGTTCTCACTGCACACGGTGCTAACAGATAAAAGTCCTGAGAGGGTCTTTCAATTGGTCTATCAACAAGCACTTATTGAGCCCTTGGTTCTAGTGACCCAAGTGAATCAAAAAGTGAAAGTCCTTTGCCCTCACAGATTTGCCACCTAGCCAGGAAAAACAAGATGTGTATGTGGAGGCATGTACCAGAGATAGGTCAGCTAAGTGTCACAGTGCCTAGAGCACTGGACCAAGAGGCAGGAAGACATGAGTTCAAATCTGACCTCAGACACTATCCTGGCAAGCCTCTTTACCCAGCCTGCCTCAGTTTCTCCATCTGTGGAATGAGTTGGAAAAAGAAATAACAAACTCCTTTGTGACAAAAGCCCTGAACGAGGTGACAATCAGGCACCAACAGTGACAAAACAGACACAAGATGGCTGGTGGGGGAGGGCAAAAGGGCAGGAGAGACTCCAAGGAGAAGGCTTGAATATAATACTTGATACCTGAAATGAGCCTTGAAGGATGTGGGGAAATCTCTGAGGCAGAACTGAGGAGGGAGAGCATTCCAGGCATGCAGCAGCCTTTGCAAAGATGTGGAGGAGGCTGGAGTGCTGAGGGTGAGGAACACAAAGAAGGTCCGTTTGGCTGAACCACAAACTAAGTGAATGGAAGCCATGGGTCAGGAGGCTGGGGAGGCAGGGCTTTAAGTGCCAAATACAGAAACTTGCATTTGATTCTAGATATCACCGAGTCTTTTTCTTTCCAGTTACCAAAGAAATAGAATGGTGAATAAGGTGTCAGCCTTGGAATCAGCAGAGACCTGAGTTTGAATCCTGCCACTGACATTAGTTGCATGACCCTGGGCAATCCCCCTTAACCTCTCTGGGCCTCAGTTTCCTCATATGTAAACTGGGAATAATAATAGTACATCTGTGACAAATTTGTGTATACCATCAAATTAGACTGTATATGCAAAGAAATTTGCAAACCTTAAAGCCATAGGAAAAAGGTAATAGTAGTGTGGGGATGGTGGTGGTGCTGTCAGTAGTAGTAGTACTAGTGCCCAGATAGGAAGATTTTGATTAGGGAAGTTCTGCCAACAAATGGTGTGTCTATCAGTTTTATTAGGCTTGGGGAGGGTCTTCCCCAAGAGTGTGGCCACCAGGAAATAATGTTTTTGACACCAGGAACTTATGAAAACCATTCACAAAGGTGTGAAAAGGTTTCATTCTGTCAATGAAGGGAGTGTCTCCACAAAGGAACTCCAACTCTTAGACTCTGGAAGTAACAAGCTGGCACTCTCCTTTCATTCATTCAATGAACACCAAACATTCTGTACATTCACCAGTGGGCTGAGATGGAGCTCCCCATCTGGTGGGGAAGATGAGATATGGATACAAATCATTCCAATATGAGGTGGGTTTGGAAAGTCCAATAAGGGAGCTATGAGGCATTCTGGCAACTCAGGAAGAGTGAGATTGCTTCCAGGTGAAGGGATCAAGAGGGCAGATGCTTGGGGTGTTTTCTGGGAATGGTGATCAATCTATGTTGATATGGCCAGATAGACAGCTGGATCTGGACTCCCAGGACCCAGCTTTGACCATTAGCACTGCTACTTACCTACGTAGTGCATATGATTGCTAAGCTGTGATCAGTGATCTTGGAGAAATGGGGGGGGGGGGGAAGGGGAGCCCTATAGACCTGGAGGTGCTCATTCATCTTCAGTCTCAGAAAAGAAGAGGGGAGCAGAGTTTCCACATTATAGACCAGTGAGGACTAAAGTCTACAATGTGAGAGTAAAGATAAGTTCTTAAGCATTTAGAAAGCAAAGTAGTAATTTTCTGGAGCCAGCCTAGCTTCCTCAAGAGCACACCTGGCCAACCCAATGTCATTTGGTCTAGCAGTTAGGAAGGATGCTATATACAAGGAGATATAAATTTTAGCCCAGCATTTGACTCAGTCAGTTTTTCACATAAGTCTTACAAGCAAGATGGAGAGGTGTGGACTCCAAGATAATATGATTTGGCAGATTTGGAGCTGATTTAACGATTGCCTGAGGAGTAATTGTTAATGAATCAATGACAATCTGGAGGGAAGTCTTTAGTGAAGTGCCATAGAGATCTGGTTTTACCTGTGTGCTATTAAAAGTGATTGTAAAAAATTTTAAAAATAAAGTTATGATCAGTGACTTACATGAAGGCATAGCTGTTATGTTTGTCAGATTTACAAATGCATCATGCTGCTATCACTGAAGGCCCAGAGCCAATTGGCAAACTGCACAGTAGTGCTGAAAACAGGGTCAATCTTTCTAGCACCAAAATCATTGCAGTGACACTGTGAAGAGAAACAGTCTCTGAAAGATGCATGTCAGGCTTCCCCCAGAGGATAAAGAAGAGTAAGAGCAGCTGGGTCACATGCCAACTAAAAAGTATGGAAGAGAAGCCACATGATAGATGCCACCTGAAATCAGAAGTGGACCCATTGTTTGGAATCAACCTTAACTCCTGTCTCCATTCTGCTGAACACAGCCTGGTATTTAGTAGGTGCTTAATAAATGCCCATTAGCTGACTGACTTTCCAAGTCTTGGGGCTTCTAAGTTCACAGGATCTGTGCCATTCTGCCCCTCACTTCTCTTCAGGCTCTGCTTCTGACTCTGGGCTTGGCTGCCATGTTTCCACTGCCTGCTCCACCTGGAACATCTCTCTTCCCCTGTGGCTCCTTCTCCCATTGGTGGATTTCTCTGTGGAAGGAAGGGCCAGGGCTGACCATCATTCCCTCCCCTACTGGTTGTGTTTCTGACCACGGACAGCTTCCTCCTCTTCTCTTCTCTGTAGCACCCTTCAGCCTTGGAGCTTTCTCACCCTGGAATAACTTCTCCCTGCTCCGACCCCCAGCTCTTCTCTTTGAAGTGCTTTCCTGCTCCTCCAGATCAATGACTGTCTTTCTCTTTTTTCAGTTTATTTATTTATTTTTAGTTCACAGCAGTCAGTTCCACAAGTTTTTTAGTTTTAAGTTTTCTCCCCCTCCCTCCCCAAGACAGCACACAAACTGATATACATTCATACTAAACATAGTTTTACATTCATCATGTCGTAAAAAAGAATTATAGCCAGTGGAATGAACCACGAGAAAGAAGTAACAAAGCAAAACAAAAGGAAAGAAAGAGAGAGAGAGAGCGCAAACAGTCTGCTTCACTCTGCATTCAGATTCCACGCTTCTTTCTCCAGATATGGGTGGCATTTTCCATCAGGAGCCTTTTGGAGTTGTCTTGGATCATTGCATTACTGAGAAGAACTAAGCCTATGGAAGTCAGCCATGGCACACTGTGGTTGTCACTGTGAACAATGTTCTTCTGGTTCTGCTCTCAATGACTTTCTTTCTTCTTAATGTATTTGTATCACCAGGATTTCATACTATCCCTGGCACAGAGGGAGTGAGTAGTCCGTGCCTGCTGACTTGTTATTCTCCTCTCTACTCCCACAGTCACAAGGCTAATTCAGGACATCATCACCTCTCCTCTGGACTCTTGAAATTGTCTCCTACCAGGTCTCCCTGACTCAACTTTTTCCACACTCTAGTTCATGCTAGAACGTACAATTGCCCAAGTAAAGGCAGAAGTGAGGAAGGAGGGCATTCCAGGTGGGGGATAGGGGTGGCTCAGCTTATGCAAAGGTCCTTAGATGGGTGAACTGAGATCAAATGTGAGGAGCAGCTAGACCAGTTTGGGATAGATTGTGAGCAGAGGAGAAATGGCAATAAGGCTGAGAAGGTGGGGAAGAGTTTCAAATAATAAATGGAGGAATTTGTGTTTTGTCCTGAGGGAAATAGGGAAATATGGGAGCTTCATGAGCAAGAGACTGACATAGTCTGGCTGGTGCTCTATGAATATTACTTTGGGATAGGAAAAGGGGAGATCCTGGAGACAGGGAGACCATCAGGAGGTTACCACAACCATCCCAGTAAGAATGGATGAGAACCTGAACTGGGCTGGCATCCAGGTGAGAAAGAGTGGGGGCCAAGCAGACTGAGATTGTGGAGGCAGAATTGACAAGCTGTAGCAACTGATGGATCTTAGAGGGAGGAGAATGAAGAAAGGACAGCTTCAACTAATATGGGAAACACAGAAGAAGAAAGTACCTGGGGTGGAAATACCGAAGTCTGGGAGTATGAGGTCTGTCTTGGACACATTTAGATTGAAATGTCCATGGGATTTCCAGTCCTGATGTCCAAAAGGCCATTGGTGACATAGAATGGGAGGAGACAGACACTAAGGCTAAAGCGATAGATAAAGAGAGAGAGAGACAAGAGGGAGGGGAGAGATGGTATAGATGGTGCAGATATAGGAGAGAGAGAAAAAGAGAGGGGGGAGACAGAGGGAGAGAGAGGGGGGGAGACAGAGGGAGAGAGAGAGAGAGGAGAGACAGAGAGAGACAGAGAGAGAGAGACAGAGAGAGACACAGAGAGAGGGGGAGATAGAGAAGGAAGAGAGAGAGGGAGGGAGAGAGACAGAGAGAGCGGGGAGAGAGAGAGAGAGAGGGAGGGAGGGAGGGAGGGAGGAAGGAAGGGAGAGAGGCAGAGAGAGAGGAGAGAGAGACAGAGAGAGACAGAGACAGAGAGAGAGAGAGAGAGAGAGAGAGAGAGAGAGAGGAAGGGAGGGAAGGAGAGAGGGAGGGAGAGGGAGAGGAGTCAAGTGGTTGGAGATGATAATTAAACTCCTGGGAGGAAAGGCCCCATAGAAGAGGCGAGATCTGAGCTCTTCTTTGAAGAAGGGGTGGAGGTGAAGCAGAAGAGTCTTCCTGCCAGGATCAGGCACAGGCTGTGCAAAAGCATGGAGCCAATGTTGCCCTGCTTCATACACCTCCCTACTCATCAGTAACCCCCCTAAAACAGTATTGGGCACCAAGCATGATGCTTCAGACACAGCCTGTAATTGGGTGACATTCACAGCAGAGGCCTCAGCCAAACAGGGCTGGTTTCCCTTTAGGGTGACAAGGAGACCTGTCTTTAGAATAGGTTGACCCCGGGGACTCTGATGTGAACCCATCTCTGATGTGAACTCTGATGTGGCTTCCTTATTGACTGAGGAAGAAGAAACCTAGGAAGGTCCATTAAGCCCAAAGCTCCACCTACCAAATCTCTCCAGTCACTTATCAGGGTAACATTCTTGAAAAGTTTCCATGTGGCCTCAGAGGGTCTCCAGATTTTAGTGTCAGCAGAGCCCCCAACAGCCTGTTCCACCCCAGTTCTATCCATTAGGAGGTTTTTCCTTAGTTCCAGCTCATGCTTACCTCTTTGTAGATCCTCCCTCTTTCCCCAACCTTGTGTTCCTCATCCCCCATGTTACTGCTTCTGTACCTTGGGGTCAAGAAAAGCACATTTGGTCCTTCTTTCACAAATTCTTGGAGGATTGGTACCCTGGGACGAAGAGTCTCTCTCTGCCCATGTTCCATCTGAGCACTGGAGCCTTGGAACCAGGAAATTACATGTTCTAGAGCTAGGCAAATGAATTGATTTATTGTGAATGCAACTGCAAAGTGGTAGAATTTGCAACCAGAAAACTTCCTGGGATTAATCTCATATCTGTGTTTATACCCTATGACTCCAACCCTTATACCATTTGCTCCCTAGCCTATATACCACCAGACTCTCAAAGCTTTTCAACCATGATTTCCCCTTCCCCCAGACCTCTCAGCTCAGAATCCAGCTTCATATTTCACTGAAAAAATTGAACACATTCAGTAAGAGCTCCCCTGTGTCCCCTCTTCTCATCTCCCATCCCTCAGGTGTTTTCTGTTACTCTCTCCTTCACTCCTATCTCCCATGAAGAGATGGCCCTTTTCTTACCAAGGCAAAGACTCCTCTATACACACAAGGGATCTAGGTCCACCCCATTTGCCCCAAGAAGCTGCTTTCTCCATCATCCCTACTCTCTCTTATCTTCAATCTCTTCCTGTCTGCTAGCTATTTCCCAACTGTCTGCAAACATGCCTCTGCTTCTTCCATACTTAAAAGCAAAGCCAGCTGGATCCACCCATCCCTGCTAACTATTGTCCACATCTCTCCCCTCTCTTGTGGTTTAATTCATTGAGAAGGCTATGTAGAATAGGTGCCTCCTTTCCTTTCCCTCTTTCCTTAATCCCCCACAGCCTGCCCCTCCCCCATCATTCAACTGAAATTCCTTCTCCAAAGTTACCGAGGACATTCTAATGACTTTTTTTCAGTCATCATCCTTCTTGACCTCTCTGCCACCTCTGACACTGTGGACCATCTTCCCCTTAATGTCTTCATCTCTCTCTTCTTTCTTGGCCCTGTGCTCTTCTCCCGTACCCTACTCCTCAATCTGCTTTGCTGAATTTTTAAACATCATACCCCACTCACTGCGGGAGTTCCCTGAGGTCTTGTCCTGGGCCTTCTCTTCTGCCATGGAATATCTTAGCTGGCGAACTCATCAGCTCCCATGGTCCTCACTATGCTGATGATTCCCAGAAAGACTTGGCCAACTCTGACCTCTCAGTCTACAGACTGGCACCTCTAGCTGCTTATTGGACATCTTCACCTGAATGGTTTGCCAGCATCTTAAATTCAACATGTCCAAAAGTGAACTCACTCATTATCGTTCCTCTTACACAGGGTATAGTCTGCAGCTCTTCACCCTCTCTCATTTCACAGACCCAACCTATTGCCGAGGCTTGTTCATATTCACCCCCTTCTCTCCTCTGACCCTGTCCCACCATGGTGCAGACTCTCCATCTCCTCAAATGCGGACGATTGTGATACCTTCTGGGAGGAAGGGGTCTCCCTGCCCCACTCCAGACCATTCTCCACTCAGCTGCCAAAGAGATTTTCCTGAAGTGCAAGTTTGACTATGAGATTCTCCCTAAAGCCATTCAAAAATCTCCAGTGGCTCCTATCACCTCCAGGATCAAATATAAAATCCTGTTTGGCCTTCAGAGCCCTTCATGACCTGACCTCCCCCCTCAGTTTTCCAGTCTTCTTATATTTTCTGCCACCCCCCTCTCCACCCACTCTGGGATCCAGCAATACTGGCTTCCTTGCTGGTCCTCAAACAAGACCCTTCATTTGCCTGGTTACTGTCACCAGCCCTCCCCTATTCACAGAACTCTCTGCTTCCTCATCTCCACCTCCTGGCTTTCTTGCCTTCTTACAATCCCCAGTGAAAATTCCACATTTTCCGAAAAGCCTTCCTTGATCCCCCTTAATGAGAGGGCTTTCCCCTTTTTAATTCTCTCCAACTTAGCCCATCTGAGTCTTTCCTGAACAGAGTAGTTTGCCTGCCCTCTCACTCATAAGCCTGTGAGCTCCTGAGGAACAAGGACTGTTTCTCTCTCTGTCTCTCTGTCTCTCTCATTCTCTTTCTCTCTGTCTCTCTGTCTCTGTCTCTGTCTCTGTCCCTCTCTCTCTCTCTGTCTCTCTTCAGCACTTAGCACAGGGCCTAGTAAATAGGTGCTTTTAAAAAGGTTTCTTGATGGACACACTGACCTCTGGGATCCTGTGCCCTTCTAAATCCCTGATCCCAGGATCCCATAGGTCCCTTGATCCTACCAAGGCAAGGCTTATTGTCTACATTTTACATATGGAAAGCTGAGTTCCGGAGAACTGAAGAATCTTGACTAAGATCATGCAAGTGGCTGAGCCCAGAGCAGAACCACGTTTCTGTCCCCTGCTTCTTCGGAGGCTGAGCCCAGGCGCCTGGAAGAAGAGAAGGAACAGGAAACTCAGACGTGCAAGACAGGATGAGCGGAAGCATTACAATGAACAAGTGGTGAGATGATAGAATTGTAGGGATATATATATATATATATGGAGAGAAATGGACACAGAGAGTAAGAGAAAGAGAAAAAGAGAGAGAGAGAAAAAGACAGAGTGAGAGAGACACAGACAGACAGACAAACACAGACAGATGACAGGCAGACAGACAGACAGTGAGACAGATGACACAGGCAGACAGAGTTCTTGAGGATACTGGGTAAAAAGATGGGAGGGGGAGACATTCTCAGACACTCAGACAGGAGAAAGGGTGGGCTTGAGTGCCCTGATGGAGGGATCCCCAGCTGTGGAATATCTCAAAGTGACTCATTTTCCAGGCAGAAGCCAGGGGTCCCCCCGCCCCGATCCTGAGTCCTTGCTTGATTCCTAGGATTCTATTTTGTTGTTATTCAATCCTGTCCAACTCTCTATGACCCCTTTTGGGGTTTTCTTAGCAAAGATACTGGAGGGGTTTGCCATTTCTTTCTCCAGCTCATTTTACAGATGAAGAAACTGAGGCAAATAGGGTGAAGTGACTTGCCCAGGGTCATACAGCTAGTGTCTGATACTGGATTTGAACTCAAGGGGATGAATCTTCCTGACTCCAAACCTGGTGCTCTATCCATTGAGCCACCCAGCTGCTGTGATCCCTTTTTGCAGATGGAGTAAAATGATTTTCTGCCTCCCCAACCACTGGCCCAAGTGAAGCAGGGATGGGAGCAGTGAGGGATGCCCGGAGAATCCAGGGCAGCATCTGTGTCTCCAAAGCTGCAACACATGGAAAGACCCCCTCCCCTGTCTCCCTTCTTCCCACTTCCATTCCAAGGCTGGTAGCAGCAGAAGTGGCAGTGATGAAAGGAGACCTTTGGAACTTGGTGTTTTGTGGCCTGTATATTTGGGACTTTGAAACTGGATGTCCTAGGAACCTGACGTGGAGATCACTGGAAACATCCTCCTTCCTGAGAGCTCCAAGTTCCCCAGGCCATCTTCGTGTGTATTAAGGTTCCGATTGCTCAGTAATCTCATTGCTGGGTGAAGGTCCTCTCCCAGGGGTGCCCATCACAGCCTATCCATCCTGCAGAGCTCCTGACCAGCCTCCCACAGAGAGGCCACCCCGTGTCCCAGGGGACATCCTGGAGGAGCCTGTAGATGCTCCACCTGAACGTGCTCTTGTCACAGCACCACCCCAAGTTCTTTTCCTGCATGTACTTCTTAGGTGACGTCCTCATTCTTTGCCTGTCACATGTTGGTGCCGACCCACACTTGCCAAGCACATCCCCATTGATCTCCTCTTGGGTGAGCCTCAACTACATCCCCCTGGAGATTTTAGTGCACTGAAATCCACAGCCACATGACCATCCTGGGAAAATATACCAAACATTTTTGTAAGATCCTCGCTATATAGAACACGAAAACTGGAGACCAAAAAGCAGCCCCTACCCCCAGGACTAGCCCTTTTTTCTTCTCCCCAGTAAAGGGGGTTCTGAAGAATGAGGTCTTGGTCTAAGTACTAAGTAGTCTTCAAGACTGACACTGGGAACCACAGGGTTTCTGGGAGCAGAGAATGGAGTTATAGGCATCCTTTCATCATTTCCCAGGACGTTGCCGTGGCCTATGGGTCAAGTGACCAATTTGATTTATGTGACACAAGAAGGAGTGAGGTGAGGGCTGTGATGGGATGGGGGAGAAAGTGGGAGAAATGCCCAGGTCCCAAATTCAGCCCAGCACATTGCATTGGGAAGAGCTCTGGCTCTGGAATCAAAGGGGTGGGGATCAAACCAAGGCTTGGCCATTTACCACCTGCATGGCCTTGGGCAAATTTCACCTCTCTGGGCCTCAGACTGGGCTGGCCACAAACCCAGGGGCTTGGGCTCACTGACCTCTGAGGCTCTTTCCAGACCTAAATCTGTGGTCCAAAGCCTCTCTTCCCTCTTGGGTTTCTTTCATTTCGAGCCAGCTGGATGGAGGTTCAATATGAGGCCCAAGAGACTGCTCCGGCTTCCTGCCGGGGACCCCATGAGGACAGCTGGCAGACACCCGACAACTCCACCTTGGTGCAGCTGACAAGCCAGATGAGGTTAGAGCTGAGGGTTGAGCCCTGTCCCACAACACATGTGCAGCCTGGCTGGGAGAAACTCGAGATGTGGGGCTTTTCTCACCACATGCCCCTAACTACAGTATTCTCTGTAAAAGTCTCCAGGCTCATCCTGAGTTTCAAGCCAGTTGCCAATTGCCCTTGGTTGTTTTCCCCCAAGCTGCCTCTCTGCCTTTCGATCTGATCCACAAGAATTTATTAAACACCTACAATGCGTCCAGCATTTGCCACACACCTAAACCCCCCAAACACAAATAAAATGTGACTTAAATAGGAAACACGAGGGAGAGCCAACCCAACACCTCTGGACACCTGCTATTGACCCCTGAGTTTGGGATCCAGGATGTTCCTCCCAAGGTCAGCCCCTGTCTTTGGGGAGGGGAAGATCATGGTCTCCCAGGGAAAGTCCATGATTTTCTCATCAGAGCATTTGATGTTCTCAAATCTTTGTTGGTGACCCAATAAAAGCTGCCCTCACCCCAGATATGTCTGCCTTTGTGTTTTCCCTGAGACAATGGCCTGGCAGCTCGGACATGGGCACTGACAGGTAAAGCAAACTCTGATCTAATCATAGCCTGAACCAAGCCGGGGAGGTCAGACCCAGCATTCACCAGCATTATTATACGAACCACCAGCCCCTTGCAACCCTTAGCCCAGAACCACCCCCTCCCTTTCTGAGCTGTTATTCAGCATAATTTGACTTACTTGAGGCAAGCTGGGGGAAGTGGGAGGGCTGGGGGCGCTGCAGTGGGGGCTGGAGAAATGAGCCAGCCAAATGAGAACCAGATTGGAAGAACATTTGCAGCGAATTAGGCAGGGAGCCAGGAGGGCTTGCTGGCAACGTGCGGGATCCTCTTTAGGGATTGTCAGCTCCGCCTTGGTTTCTCCAGCGGATGTTTCCCGGCCAGAGTGCAGCTGGGTTTCAGTTGTCAAACCCACAGCCAAGACATCTGAGCAGGAGATGGAGCAGGCTGGAGAGCACACACACACCACCAAGTGTGGTATTTTGTACACAGTAATTGTTCCCTGAGCTCAATCTGCTCTGAACACAATTACAGTTAAAGCCAGTCCTGTGACTGCTTTAAGAAGCAAAGGAAGGCCTTTCCCTCCAATAGCTCCCGGGAGGAAGGAGACCCTCACTGCCAAGCCTTCACCTCCGACACCATCACCGCCTAAGCTCCCCAGCACTGGCCCTAACATTCTGTTATTTGGATAAAGCCCTTCAGATGAACTAACAGATTGGGTAAACTGCTTCCGAGAAATTCCAAAATGTCAGGAATCAACCCGAAAATAAGGACCCTGAGAGATAATGGCTCAGCAAAGACACTAGAAAAAGGAATTTTTTTTTTTACTCTCAAACTGTCCTTCAAGAGTGAACCCAAGACATAGCGCCTGCCTGCCCTGACCCCCTCAAGGTCATTAGACAAAATGTTCTTTGATGCCAAAATATTTACAGCCACACTTTTTGTGGCAGCAAAGATCGAAAAAGTAGGTGTCAATCAGCTGGGGAATGGCTGAGCACATGGGCAATCAGGTGTTCTAGTGGATGAAGGGCATGAGAATTACAAGGACCCTGGGAAGGCTCCCGTGGGCTGAGGCAGAGCAAAGAAAGCAGAGGAAGGAGAACAACAGATACGTGATCGTAACAGTGTCGAAGAAAGCCACAAGAAAAAGAGGCAGAAACTTAAAGGGATTGCAGTAAGAGACCTTTATGGAGAAGAGAGAACAGAATGTCTCCTGCCTCTACAGGACAAGCACTAAGAAGTATTATGTTGCATCAACTGCTAGAAGTGAGCTCTATGTGCCAGCTGGCTGTGCTTAATTCCTATATTACCAGGGAGGGTCCGGTACTGGGGAGGCCCAAGCAGGAGTGGAGCAGAGGATCATTAGCAAAAGACATTAATGAAATTGGGAGAGGGAATGAGGGAATGAGGGAATGAGCCTACACCCAAGCAGCCATATAGATGGATTTAGAATTTTATGTCCCAGAAAGGCAGGGAGGAGCTGATAAGATAATCAGGAAGACAAAGTCAGGACTTCAGTGAAAGTGTAGGAGCAGGATGTTAACACTCCCTCTGAAGAGATGACAGAGCTCCTTTGGTGGTCACATTTAAGGCTATAATTGTCACAATACACTTTCCTCCCTAGATGTAAATGGAATGTATTCACTTGCAACATCTTGATCATGTAAAGAAAGGAAAAGCTCACTCGTTCTCGTTCCAAAGTCTGCCTCCTCCCAATTACATTGTATTTGCTTTGTAAATGTCTTTTCTACTTGCTATCTACATACAAGTTTTCTTCCAGCAGAATTTAAGCTCCCTGCAGGCAAAGACTGTTTTGTTATTATCTTTGTTTCCCCAGTTCCTAGGACTGTGCCTGCCATGCAACAGGCATTTAATAAATACTTATTTTTTAAAAAGGAATGTGAAGACTAGGTAATAATAGTGAACACATTTTACCCCATAGAAGAGATAAGAAATGGCACTTCCCCCTCTTTTTTGCACAAGTGAGAGAGTATGGGTGCAACACTGTGTATTGTCAGGCTCAACTGGTATATTAATTTGGCAAAGCTGCTTTGTTTCTCCTTTTTGATTGCTACAAGCAATGATTCATTAGGAAGGGGAGAAATATGTCTGGAAATGAAGCTAATTAAAAATAAAGCATCTCAATAGCTATTTTAAAATGTTTAAAATAAAATAAATGCTTGTCCCATTGAACTGCATTATCTTTATCTAACCGTGGAATTTTGGAGCTGCAGAGATAGGATCCACCCCCCCTCCCACCACCATTTACAGATAACGGGACGGCCTTGAGGGAGGATTGAATGGCCTCAGCAAGCCCACAGTAGTCATGGCAGAGTGAAGACAAAGACCCAGGTCTCTTGACTCCTGCTTGGGTCAGGGCTCTTTTCACTCCAACAGGCTGATGTTAGAATTTGGCTTCACACAAATTCTTTCCCCTTGCTGCTTCTCCTCCTGACTCTGTGGGCCTGGACAAGGGAACTTTGAGCTTACGCAATGACTGGGCTGAAGTTTTCTCCACCTGCAAAGGACTGAGTAATGCTGGCCGGCAATCTCTTTCCCAAGAGCAACTTGGGGATTAAACAACAATAAGTTAATGTGATGTACTTTTTAGAGTTGCTAATGTTCTAGAAATGCTCAGAGAATACAATAGATGCAGGAAGTTCAACAGTCCTCTACCTCTGGTGGCCAGATTTAGGTCTGGAGAACATGGCTTCTATTCTGACCAGGGCCCCTTCTGGCCTCCTGGACAGAAAGATGGACTTCCTGAATTGCTCAAGGCAGGATGTGGGACTGTCACATAGATCCCATATGGTATGGACACATCCCTGATTGCTGAGTGCACCAATATGAAGACAAAGGACCAGTCCTTCCTGCTCCCCAAACTGCCCAGTAGGGCATTCTCAACTATGTCAACAAGCGGGGGGAAGAAAAGGAATGCTCTGAAGTAGCACTGACTGTAACCCAGAGAGAAGAGATGTCTGAGTCCCAAAGGTACACCACCTGTCTGCTCTAGGGAGGCACCGAGTCCTGGCAGCTATTGAAAGGAGGATAGAGAATATCCCCCAATTTTATCATGACCTACAGTCCTACTAATCACCCCAATTGGAGACTCATTTTGTGAAGATTACTCTTGGTCATTCTAATGACATTTTAGAGTCATGGGACTTTAGAGCAATGGGGCCAAATTCAAGTCAATTCTTTAGATGCTGATGTGCCCAAAGCCCATGGGAAGACGAGCCTTAGTGGTGCCTGAGCCTAGCCCTCTCATGGTAAAAGTGTTAAGGGAGCTTCAGAGTTAAAGTCAAGTCGTGTCAAGAAGCATTTACTAGGTGCTTCCTTTATGTCAGTACCTGTGCCGAACACTGGGAATATAGGCAGAAACAAAAAGAAACGAAGTCCTGCCCTCAAGGAGCCTTCATTCCAATAGGAGAAGCTGTCAAGCACCAAGATCAATCCGGATGAGCCCAGAGAGGAAGGAAGGAGGGAGGAAGAGAAGGCGGCTACCTTGGGAACCTCCTTAGAATGGGGGCTCCAGGAGGAGCCAGCAATCAGAGGAAAGAGCAGGTCCAGGGGGAGGAGGCAGCTGCACGAGAGAATAAAGCAAACAAACAAGAGAAAATTGTCCTTAAACCTTCAGCATTGGCCACTGTCCTGAAATGCACCCTGGGAAGCTCTTTACCACAGAAGTTCTTTGTGGTGGATTCCAAGAAAAACACAGTTTTGTTTTTCTAGCCTCTTTTTAAGAGGAGGGTGAGGGAGACTGCAGACAAGGGTGAAGATGGAGAGGCACCTCTGGGTCATCAAATCCAGCCCCTTCATTTTATAGATGATTGGCCAAGGGGCTCACAGTACAAGAGACTTAGCCAAGCGCACACAGCCATTCGTCAGAAGAACCAGGATTCAGACCTATGCTTTCTGCCTCCAAAGCACAGTCTACTTTCAGGCCAAGTCCCTCGTTTTACACAGTGGGACACTAAGGTGCAAAGGAGGGAGCAGCTCTTTGCTCAAGGTCCCCAAGGCCTAAGGTAAGCAGGAGAGCCAGGACCAGAACCAGGCTGCCTGATTCCCCAGAAAAATTCAGTCCCTGGGGTCACCTACATTTTGCTATCCGTTTTCTGGAAGGAAACTATTTTCCCAAAACTTCTCCTTCTCTGCTTTCAAAGTTCTACCTGTTTCAAAGATTAAGAAAGAAAAATCAAATTAGATGATTCATGTAAAGAGCTTCCCACTGTGCCCGACACATCGTAGGTGCTTGATTGATTGATAGGTGTTCACTCCCTCCCTCCACCCACCCCCTTCGTGAAACTTGGCTGTGACTCAGAGCCCAACATGCAGGGCCAGCGTACTGTCTACAGAGAGGTGACCTCTCAATTCGTGTTGGACTTGACAAGCATCTCCAGTCGCCCTGTTCTGGGCTCAGTCTCGGCTCACAGGAAGCCTTTGAACCATCAGGGCCACGCTCACCCAGGAAGAGAATTGCCTCCTCCGTTCTACCCTGAAGCTTCCCTCCTGTCCTTCAAAGCACCTGTGCCACCACCTCCAGGAAGCCGTCCCTGATGCTACCAACTGCTCTTACTGCCTCCCTCTTGAGCTCCCACTGACCGCCCTGGGCACATGCCACATCCTGCCCCCAACTCCACAGGGGTAGCTCCTTGAGAGCAGGGCACTCCAGGGTCTGGTGCTCAGGAAGTGATTACTAAATGTTCATGAAATCACTGAATCCAGATGACACCAGGCTGGGGGTGGGGAGAGGGGGAAAGTACATGACAGGTTTTGGTCAAGAGATGACCCACCAACCCCAGATCTGGACATTCCTCCCTTGGTGATATTGGGCCACACCCTTCCCTTGTTAGACCTGTCTCTGGTTGACAGAGTGGGCTATGATCCTTAAGATCTGTCCCATTCTAGACTGCCACAAACTCACATTGCACAGAATCCCAGGATCTGTGTCCTGGGATGGAAGTGCTCACTCTCTGAGAGATGTAAAGGACTTGGGAGCAGCAGAAATCAGTCCTCACTCCAAAAGAAAAAGGAAATACAGGATCAAAGCAGAAAATCCAGGACATGCAAAGGCTCTAGCAAAAGATGCTAGCAGAAAAGCCCTAGGCAGCAGGCCAGAGTCATGGAACCCCAGAGCAAGCTTTATAGGAAGGGAAGTGGGTGATTCAGCCCACAGGTGCTCCCAGGGTGGAGACTCCACACAGCCCATGGAAACCTTTGGGATGAAGATGCCACCTAATCCATGGAAGATCCCAGGACGGAAACTTCAGCTATCAATACAAGAAATGTGCCTAACAATAACAACAAGCAATTGCTAAATGTTCTAGACTTCTGTACCAAGCATTGGGGAAAGGCAGGAGTGATCCCTGTCCTCAGGGAGTTTCCATTTTAATGGGAAAGACCTGCAGTGCTGAGCTCCATAGCCTCCTTTTATCTGCATCTCATAATGCCTTGACATCATCCCCCCATCAGTGGCCAATTCTTGCATTCCTACCACCACAATATCTTAGAAAGCTCTTCGCAAACTTCAAATCTCTGGCTATTATCATTATTTTAAGTCCCAAATATTTTTAAACAATTTTAACATTCTTTTTTTTAAAACTTGAGCTCCGAATTCTCTCCCTCCCTCTCTCCTCTCCCCCATCCTTGAGAAGGCAAGAAATTTGACACAGGTTATACACAGGCAGTCACGTGAAACATATTTCCATGTTACTCATGTTGTGGAAGAAACACAGACAAAAAAACCCAACCAAGAAAAATAAAGTAAAAAACCGACTGCTTCATTCTGCATTCAGACTCCATCAGGTCTATGAGTCCTTGGGAACTGTCTTCAGTCACAGTGTTGCTGAGGACACCTGGTCGTCATGTTATATTGTTGTTACTGTGTACAAGGCTCTTCTGGTTCTGCTCACTTTACTTTGTATCAGTTCATGTAGCTCTTTCCAGGTTTTGTCTGAAAGCACCCTGCTCATCATTTCTTACAGCCATCTATCCATCTATCCATCTGTCTATCTATCATTTATCTGTCTGTCTGTCTATCTATCTATCCATCTATCCATCTATATATCTATCATCTGTCTGTCTGTCTATCTATCTATCCATCTATCTATCTATCCATCTATCATCTATCTATCAGTCTATCATCTATCTATCTATTTGTCTATCTATCTATCTATCATCTATCTATCCATCTATCTATCATCTATCATCTATCTATCTATCTGTCTATCTATCATCTATCATCTATCATCTATCTATCTATCTATCCATCTATCATCTATCTATCTATCCATCTATCTATCTATCTATCATCTATCAATCTATCATCTATCTATCTATTTGTCTATCTATCATCTATCTATCATCTATCTATCTGTCTATCTGTCTATCTATCCATCTATCTATCTATAATCTATCTATCTATCATCTATCTATCCATCTATCTATCTATCATCTATCTATCTGTCTGTCTATCTATCTATCCATCTATCTATCTGTCTATCTGTCTATCTATCTATCATCTATCTATGCATCTATCTATCATCTATCTATCCATCTATCTATCCATCTACCTATCTATCCATCTATCTATCCATCTATCTATCATCTATCATCTATCTGTCTGTCTATCTATCATCTATCTATCCATCTATCTATCATCTATCTATTTATCTCTGTCTGTCTATCTATCTATCATGTCTCTATCATCTATCTATCTGTCCGTCTGTCTGTCTGTCTATCTGTCTATCTATCTATCTGTCTGTCTGTCTGTGTGGCTCAGTGGCTCCATATTGCCTGAATACAAACTGACCTTCAAAACCCTCCACACTGACCAGAGAGTCGTTCCCCGTTTGCTCTCAAGGTGCAATGCGTTCCAGACAATCCACTCTCCACAAGGGGGTCCTCTGATAATCCCCCTGGCTTCCCCAGGCATCCCCCCATGCCAAATGTCCTCTTCTCTCCTCCCTCCCACTTCTGTGAACTCTTAGCACACCTTTCCTGATTCCATTTCCCCGCTCCTTCAGAAATGGTTTTATATTTACTTATCTACCCACCTTCTATGGTCAGCTAGGAGGCACTGCAGAGCACAGAGAGCTAGGCCTGGAGTTAGGAAGACCTAAGTTCAAATCCTGCCTCAGACACTAGCTGTGTGACCCTGGGCAAGTCACTTCTCCCTATTTGCCTGTTTCCTTATCTGTAAAAATGAGCTGGAGAAGGAAATAGCAAACCATTCTCCTATCTCTGCCAAGAAAACTTCCAATGGGGTCATGGAGAGTCAGAGGTGACTGAACAGCACCACCTACTCAGTGCCCCCACGGATTGTAAACTCCCTGAGGGCACCTAGCAAGCTGCTGAATAACTCTGGGCATCAGGGCACTGGACTGAGCTGCACGACAGAGTCAGATGCTCTCCCTGGTCCAGCCAGTCACCCGTGCTGCTGCCTCCCTGGGAAGAGAGCTCTCAGGCCGTGCTGCCATCCATCCCTTCTCTCTGGGGGACTCCTAGGAATGAGTTCATCCCAGCAACCCCAGAGGTTAGGGGCCAGCTTCACGTTTGTGCTGAAGGATGAAGACCAAGGGAATCTATTTCATTTGGAGCCAACACAAAGGGGTCCGGCTTCTCCTGTGGCCAGCTGGCCCAACTCAAGTAAACTCTGTGTTCTCTCCTCCCTCCCTCGCCCTTCCTTAAGGAAGTGGCTCCCTCTTCCCTTGACTGATGATGCTTTTCCTCTCTCGACCTTGAACCCAAAGGCCAAAGGCCCAGATGGGCCCACTCAGACCCCTGTGGCTAGCAAGACATCTGGCCCTCCTTCCTCTGCTCCTTCCCCACACAAACCAGAACAGAGGTGGCTCGCTCCCTGGCTTGCCTGCTCTGGCCATTCAAGCTTCTGGACCCAACCTTTGCACCAGGCTTCCTGCAAACGGAAGGACGGCCCTCTGGCTTGGCCAGGCAGGTCCGGAGGCTGTCAGCACCACTGGGCCCACCCAGCTGGCACCAGGCTGACCTGCTGAGAATGTTCTCCTCCCTTCAGTGGGCAACTGTCCCAGGATGTTGGGACAGCACGGCTCACGAGGCCAAGGCTACACAGAGCATTCCTTCCCCAGAGAGCGGAAACCGGAAAACAGACTCAGCGACCCTGGAACAGGCCCTAGATGACCTTGGAGCTTCTCTCTGCCACAGTCTCCACACTCCACACAAAGAGGCTTCCTCCCTCAAACCTGCAGGCCTGCCTCTCCTGCCACCAAGCCTTTGCCTAAGTCCTGACCTTCCATAACTTCCTCCCCCCATACCACATTCCTTCGGCTCTTTAGGGAGATAAGGCCTCTGGGTTGGGAGACTCAGATTCTTCCTGGGATGGACTAATACAAAGAAGAAGGGATGTTTATCAGAGAAGGGACTTGCCCAGGGTTTTCCTCACCCAGCTCCCAGCCTCAGGCTCTCCCTTCTCCAAAATAGCCTCCATTCAGAAGCTAAAAGAACAGTCAGACAAAGTTCTGTGTTATTCCTTAGCAGACCTCAGTACTAGGCACTGGAGGAGAGACAAAAGAGGCCAGGCTCTGAGGCTGGGGTTGAGGCCACACAGCTTAAAGTGTCAGGTAGAATGCTACCAAGATTCCCCCCTCCCCCGAAGCCTGGCCTGGGCTCTTTCCACTTCCCTTCACTGTCAGTATGGACCCCCAGTGCAGAGGGTCACAGGAAGGGGAGTTCAGAGATCAAAGCTCTCCCCCTCCTGACCCTCACCCACCCAGAAACACTCTTCCTTCCAGGTCCAAAGAGATCGTTTCTGAAGTCTGGAAGTGAGGAATATGGGGCATTGTCTCAGGAAAGAAGAGGGAACAGCAGAGAGACAACCCCCTCCCCAGGCCATCCTCCCCATGGGGCAGAGGAGAGAAGAACAGGTATGGACCCTCAGAGCCCCACCATCATAACCTCTGCTGGGTGACCCCCTCCCCTGAAAGTGCCATCTCAGGCTCACTGAGGAGCTGCAGTCCCCTGTCCTGAGCCAAAGGCAAAGGGGCTCTGGTTTCTCAGCAGCTGACCCAGAATGAAAAAGTCTTCCTACCTCCTCAGGCTCCAGCTTGTGAATCCCTGAATCATTGGCTGGGGTCCCCACCGGACATTCTGCCTGCTCAGAGGAAGATTGGGTTTCAGGGGTTGACCAGGTATGGTTACAGGCCAGACACTCCTGGAGATCCCTCTCTTCCTGGCAGCCCCTTTCTCAGCACCCAGAAGGTCATGCCAATCAAGGGGCTTCACAGGGATCAGGGTGCCCAGGGGCACCCTTCTGAAGGGCCCAGGGAGCCCTCACACAACACACACTTCCCCAACAGGAGTCATCACAGCTGCTGACAATGAGAAGCCCTTGGAGCTCCTCCTGGAGCCCAGCAAATGGTTGACTTGGAACTGGAGGCCCTCAGGCCCAGTACCCATATGATGCCAAAGGTCTCATCCCCCTACTGGCATGTGAAGCCTGGAGCCAGGGAGGGAGGGAGCAGCAGTGCTGAGGAGACCAGACCGCCCAGGACCTGGTGGACCAAGTCCTGGGAAAAGGCCCTGCCAGACAAGTCTGCCTGCCCAGAGTCTGCACACCCAAGGGAATGTTATGGCAAATATCTCTGGTGGCTCCTGACTGCTTCCAGATCAGATAGAAACCGCTGAGGCTGGGGGTTTAGGTTCCCCCCTTCCATCCCTCATCTCAGGCAGAGACGTTCATGGTTCGGGCTCCCTCCCTCCTCTGCCCTTGCTTTGACTGCCAGTTTGGCTGCTCCTTCTCTAGGGAACTGTCCCCCAGCCCCAGCTCCCAGCCTCTCTGGCCAGCCACAGCCCAACAGCAGCTAGCGTCAGGCTTTTTCCCCTGAACAGTCTCTCCTTTGGCCTCCAGTAGCACTGATCTTTGAGCATAAAATGTCCTCCTAAGTCTGTGAGCCTGGGGGATGCAGAGCCTTGGGCTACTCAGTGACAAGCACAGGTCTTAACCAGAGATTGTACTGGCAGTTGAACTGGATTGGATTGAGGCTGCAGGAGGATGCTGGTAAATGTTTAACAGCAAGTTTGGGAGTGGGCGGGTGCGGGGTGGGAGGGGGGTAAGGAAGTAGGAGAAGGTCCACAGGACCCACTTTTAACCTTTCTAACATCAGCATTACCACCATTTAGATCCAGACAATCAGCAAAACAACCGGCCAAGCCCCAGTTTGTGGAATTCAAGCTGACGGTTTCTCACCAGCAGCTGTGTGGGCTGGCCACAGGCCTTTGTGTTCGGGTAAGGAGGAAGGAGAGGGCAGGTGTGCCCAGGTCTCTCCACGCTGGGTGGACCCTTCAGGAAAGGGGGAGAAGCCCCTGCACAGGATCATCAGCTGCAGGGAAGACAGAGGCCACAGACTCAGAGCCTCTAGTCTATAGATGACGACACTGAGGATCCTGAGGGTGACCAGACTGCCCAGAGCCACAGAGGCTGTATCAGAGGGGAGATCTGTATTTGGGTTGTCTGGCTCCAGAGCCAGAGCTTTCCCCTCCCCCACTAGAACCCTACCTCCTGGGTTGGGCTGGTCGGAAGCTTGTGGGAAATGGGTAAGCTGGGATTCCCTGGTGAACCAAGTGACTTTGGTGACCAGGCTCAGGAGACAGGTGTCTTCCAAGAGGAGGAATGAAATCCTGGGCCCGAGCACCCACAAACCCTCTCTCCCCCATAGCCACCCAGCTTAACTTTGGAGCAGGAGATGCACCTTGTAATGGGAGAACACCCAGCTCATGGTCGGAGGACCTGGGTTCTGGTCCTTGCCCTGCCATTTACCATGCACACGTCTTTGGGCAAGTCATCAGACATCTCTGTGCAAGGAGAAGGTCAGAATAACTGGCCCGTAAGGCCCTTCCAGCTCTAAAACTCAGACCTGTGCCTCCTAGGATTCTACTTTGTTTCTACTTTAGTGAGTCAATCAACAAACACGTATTGTTGTTTTTTTAATTTTGAGTTCTAATTTCTCTCCCTCCCTCCAATCCCTCCTCCACCCATTGAGAAGGCAATAATTACAACACCATGACACATATGTTTCCTTTGAAACATTTCTATATTAGCTACATTGGGGGAAGAGGGAGGAGGGAATCAAGAAAAATAAAGAAAGGGACTCAAATGTTTCATTCCAAAGTCAGAATCCATCAGCTCTTTCTCTGGAGACAGACAGCGGTTTTTATCACCGGTACTTGGAATTGTCTTGGATGTATCGCTGATGAGTCAAGTCATTCACAGTTGATCAAGATACAATGTTGCTGTTCCTGTGTACAATGTTCTTCTGTTCCTGCTCACTTCACTCTGCATTAGTTCATCTAAGTCTTCCTAGATTTTTCTGCAACCGTCCTGTTCAAAATTTCTTATAGCAAAGATAGAATTCCATCATGGTCATCAACCACAACTGGTTCAATCATTCCCCAATTGATCAGCATCCTCTCGGTGTCTAATTCTTTGCAAATGAGCTGCTGTGAACATTTTTGTACATATAGGTTCTTGTCTCTTTTCCTTCATTTCTTTGAAATACAAACATAGCAGGGTTATTGCTGGGCCAAAGGGGATGCACAATTTTACAGCCCTTTGGGACATAGCTTTGCATTGCTCTCCAGAACTGCTGGACCAGTTCACAGTTCCACCAATAAGGCATTAGTGTGTCCGTTTTTCCAGTCCCTACCAGCATTTGCCATTTATGATAAGTGTAACTCATACCTCAGAGGTGTGATTTTCATTTACTTAATTAATAGTGATTTGGGATTTTTTTTCATGTGACTATAGAGAGCTTTGATTTCTTCTTCTGAAAACTGCCTGTTCATATTCTTTGGTCATTTGTCCATTGGGTAATGACTCTTATTTTTATAAATTTGGCTCAGTTCCCTATATACTTGAGAAAAGAGGTTTTATCACAGAAACTTGATGTAAACACTTTTTTTCAGTTTGAGACTATGATCCTTCTACCTTTGTCTCAGCCTCATCTCTGGGAGGGAACAAGCGTCATTCCCATAGTAGGAGCATTCAGCAAAGCACCATCCTGTGTATCAGGTGTTATCCTAAGCACTTCACAGATATGATCTCATTTGATTTCTGACCCAGCTTGGATGCTTAGCAATATGGCTGTCTGGCTCTGCTGGCCACAGGACAGTGTAGGCACAAGGCAGTTCCACCAGCATTTATAAGCACCCCTTCTGGACTGGACTGCACCTCTCCTCGGGTAGGGCTGGGGGCTGGTGGGTAGGCCACACCAGCACCTCCCTTTGTCACCCCCTGGGCTGTTCAGTCAGTTCAGGGACAGTCAATGATTTCCTGGTTCTCCATATTTTCAGAAGGAACAACCATACAGATGGAGAAATGTCTCCGGACTGGCTGGACCTTATGTGAAAGCCAAGTTTCTGTTCCAAGAAAATGAGGGATTTTCAGCCCTGCAATCTGACTGGGCTGCTCATTCTAGGTACAAGACAAGATATTGCTGACTTGCCTTCTTGCCAACCTGACACCCACACTGGGAGTCAGCTGTGTGGAGGGGGGGGGTGGGTGAGATGATGGATGTGAGCCCAATGCCACCAGTAGGGACAGCAGCAGCCTGCTGCCACCCTCCACCTTGGGCATGCAATAGCCATGACAGAAGGCTGCAAAGTGGCTTGTCTCACCTCGTCATCAGCAAACAAAGATGTCCTGCTTTTGACTCTGTCTATTCAGAGGTTTTGCCATAAATGTGATACCTTTGTCATTTCCCCTGCCTTGGAAGAGGCTAGAGAATGCCTCTCAGCCCCATCCCCATTCCAGCAGCCCCCTCTTGCTATGCTGGCAGAAGCTGGCCGTGGCCTCCACTCACTCCCAGGGAGGTGTCCTAGGTGCCAGGGATAGTACCATGGCCAAAAAAGATTCATCTTGTCCATGCTTGAGAGCAGACCCACCCTGGTCCTGGCACATGGTATGGTGGGGGCCAGAGCTCAAGGACAGGATGAGGCTGACTTGAGCTTGGACTGCCTGGGCTTCTAGCCAGGACTTTACGCTCTGCAGCTTCCATCCCTGACAAGTGCCCCAGATTGATCAGGCATGGAGGCTGCATCGCCAGTGGGAGGTGGAGGCAGGAGGAGTGGGGGTGGGGCACTGCTGGTACCAGGAGGGTAGCCCATTTCAAACAGGGGCTCACTAGTCCTGGGATTCAAAATAGGTCAATTTAACACTGAGGTTCCACCCAAAACCTTCAGGAACTGGCAGCCGTATGTGTGGAGGGTGCCAGAGAGCCAGCTGTGGTCACAGCTGCTGATGAGGTACAGAGAGCTGGCAGCCACACTATCACTGGGGCTGAAAAGATGCCTTCACCCAGAAAGGAGGCCTCATCAGGATTCCTGGGGAAGGGTTTGTTCTTGATTAAAGTTTGTCCAGATTCCTCCGGGATTATCCAGAAAATTACATCTAAGCTGCCCCAAACAGTATGGTATATGAGTGTGTATGGATGTATATGGATATGGCAGGTACAGTGTATTGAGGGGGACTGTAGAGGGTGTATATGTGATATATGTATGTGTCTTGGTGGGGTGTAGAGGATTCATGGTGTGTGTATATGTGTGTGTGTGGTATGGAGTGTGAGGGTAGGGTGTGTGGGTGTGGGGGAGGATGTGTATGTGGGTGGGTGTGATATGTGTGGTGTGTATATGTGGGGGAATGAATATGCATGTGGTATGGTGGTTTGTGTGTGTCTGTGTCTGTGTGTGATGAGAATCATTGGAAGGCACTGGGGTCAGTGGGGAGCCTGGAGAGAGGCCTCAGGGGACCCACAGATCAGTCTTCAAGAACTTGAAGGATCAGAACCACCTAGGTCTGCTTGGCCCCCCAGGGCAGAAGCAGGCTGAAGCCCCAGTGAGAGGAAGGCATGGGGGGGGTGGTTAAGAGGCTGTCTTGGGTCTGAGCCCCTTCTCCACCCTTGAGGAGCAGAAGCTGGAGGATCCTGGGTCAGGGTCAGGGTATATCCTAAAGGAGATCCTGGGGTCATTTTCCCCTTCACAACAAATCTCTCAGATGCTCCCTTCTTTCTGTCCACTTACAAAGCTGCTTCTCTAAGACAGATGTCCTCTGCCCTGGCCCAGACTATTGCAGTAGTTTCGGGGGGGGGGGTGCTGGCCCCAAGTCTCTCCCATTCCAGTCTACCCTCCATTCAGCCCCCAAAACCATCTCCCAATCAGGTCAGCAGCCCCTTCCCTTCTCAATCAGCTCCAACGGCTCCCTGTTAGGAAAGAAAGGAGGGAAGAAGGGCATTTGGGTGTTTGAGGTACCCAGATCACCCCCTCACTGCCCCTAGGAGAAGAGATAAAGACAAAAGTGCAGAAACCCCAGAAGAAAGTGTCTTTGTAAGGCTACATCTCCCCTTCATTTTGCATCTGGGTGGAGGATTTCCCTGGGACAGACAGGGGACAGAGAACTAGAAATGCCATGGGATTGGGAACCCCACCTGAGGGATGGTCACTCACTGCAGGTTAGGAAGGATTGGTCCTCATCAGAAAGATGGACTCTTTGAGTGATATTTTCCATAATGCAAGTATCTTTCCCAAAGTGACCCAGCCCCCGGGTCCTCAGGGCTTCCCCTTGCCCAGCCAGTCTGTCCACAGGGGATCTTCCAGTCAGCCCCACGAGGGTCTGACACTCACTTTGGGCCCTTTCGTGCACAAAGGACTTTGCCAGGGGAGAAGGGAACAAATGGATGTGTGGAGAATAAAACCTCTTTGTCTCAGTTTTGCTGACTGAGGAAAGACTCTTTGAGCTCAGGAGGTGTTGACAACCCCCCATAACTGCTTTCCTCCCTCCTTCTCCCTCTTGCTTATCTGCTATCTCTTTTATTCTTTGCTTGTGGCAAAGTGACCCGTCCTCATAGAAGCAAAAGCTCTTTAGGTGTGGAAGATGGCCCAGGGCACTCCTCCCCATATGAATGATGCCCTCAACATTCACTGTCACCTCTGCTGGCCTGGAGGGCTCTGATGCTTAAATCATAGGGGCTGTTAAAGGTGGGGAGACTGGTGCACAGGGAAGAAGTCAGGAGACAAGTGAGAGGGAGGGAAGGAAGAAGCTGCTGGAGAAGGCGAAAGGGCAGGAGATTAGTGAGGAAGGGCTGGGCTCCTGGGGAGAATGAGACAGAAAACACTGCTCCTTTCACCTGGCTCTGTCTCCCACCCGGGGTGACTCCACACAGATTCAGTAAGAGCAAACATTGGCTTGGAAACTGGCTGGTTTCCCCTCCCCCAGCAGGGGTGCTCTGGGGGCAGGGAGGGGAGGGACCTGAAGGAGTGAAGAGGGACAGAGAAAGGAAGGCGTCAGACAGAGGCTCCAAATTGGCTTGGGCTTCGCCAACTACCCCTGCAGAGGCGCCACCTTCTCCTTCCTCCGCCTTTCTCAAGCCAAGTGGCCTGGCCCACCATCTCTCCCATTCAGTGGGCTGGGCTCTGGGCCTCTGGCCCCACGCACCACATCCACTCTATGGCACAGTGTGTACCCAGGCCTCGGCAACCCCAGCAGCTACTGGAAGGCAGTCTTATCTTCACCAGTTCCTTTCCCCGCCTTCCTGGAGAGCAGGGGACACTCCTCCCATGTGGGAGGTTATAGGCCCTCTCTGCCTCCAGCCATCCACCTGGAGGAAGCCTGACCCCTCCGCCTCCTTCAACACTCCAGCCCTGGGGCCAAAGTTTTCTCCCAGCTCCATTCCTGTCTGTTAACACTGTGATAAAGAGGCATTGGATGGCAGGTAATGGGCGACCAGCCAGTCATTCTTGCTTTACCTGGCCCTTAGCATGGAAGGGAGGGGGAGGGAGGAAGCCCCTTCCAGGGTGCTCTGACCCTGTCCATCAGCACCGGCCCCTTCTCCTGGACTACCAGGGAAGGCTGACAGGAGGCAGCTGGCCCAGGCCCGATGAGTGAGGGGAGCTGCCCCCCAGCCACACTGACATTCCCCATCCCAGGTCTCACTGGGTTCTGGGCCCCTTCAGGCTTTCCCATACTGTTGGCTGTACCTATGAGGAAAGACCCCAGCTGTCAAGAGAAATACCCAGGCTCCCAATGAGGGAAGAGGGCCCAAGGAGGTCAGCCAAGGCCAAGGGGGCTCTGGGGGCTCCAGTCCTAGGACATTGGCATGGCAGAAGAGGAAGGGAAAGAGGAAGAAGAGTAAGAGGAGGAGGAGGAAGGGGAAATGGAGGGGGAGGGGAGGAAGGTGCCCCCTCCTCCTGGCTCTTTGCTCTCTCTTCTTTCCTTCTTCCTCCTGCTTTTATTCTCTCTCCCCTATTTCCACGTCTCCACCAATTCTCCTTTCCTCTCCATGACTGTCTCCTTATCCCCCTCTTCTTCCTTGATTGTCTGTCTCTCCTCTCTTTATCTCTCCCTCTCTCTGTTTCTCTCTGCATCTCTCTGTATCTCTCTTTTCTCTCTGTTTCTCTGTGTCTCTCTCCCTTTCTCCCTGTCTCTCTCTGTCTCTGTCTCCCAGCACAGTGGCCCTGTGCCCGTCCACTGCCTCTGGAGCCCTACAGGAATGCCTCAGGACCACTCAGGCACTTGCCCTCCTTAAACTTCCCATTCCCTCATCTCGCCAAGCCCAGCCCAGCCCGGGCCAGCCCAGAGCTTGGTTTTCCTTCCTCCCACACTCCTTCCACGTCTCATCCGGGAAGGGAAGGGATGAGAAAAGCAGCCACAAGCACAGATGGGAGCAGGTCAGCCAGAGTCGGAGGAGGGGAGGCCACACAGGAGGCTCAGAAGAGAGGGCCCCACCCTCTGCCCCCCACCCCCATTGCCAGCTCCCAGGCTTCACTGAGTGCAGGAGCCTGGGGCTGTGGCGCCCCATCCCCCCTCCTCTGCCTTCCCCAAGGCCTGGCTCTGGCCCCAGGCAGCCCCCAGCTGGGGAGGGAACCTGACTCCTCTGAGAGTCCCAGCCAGGAGTCTAAGCTCCAGCCTCTGGCTCAGTTGGCAAAAGCAGCCGCCCAACTTGGCTTAAAGGAATTCCCTTGAAAATCCATCCAGGCTGCTCAAGGCTCCCACCACTTGGCAGCCGGCAGAGCTTGAACTGTTGGCTTGTAAAGCTCAGAGCTCCCCACCCTGATCCATACCATGTTTGTCCTTGGCTGGTGGGGAGGGGGAGAGATGAACAGATAGAAAGACAGAGAAACAGAGGGAGGAGGAGGAGGAGGAGGAGGAGGAGAAGAAGAAGAAGAAGAAGAAGAAGAAGAAGAAGAAGAAGAAGAAGAAGAAGAAGAAGAAGAAGAAGAAGAAGAAGAAGAAGAAGAAGAAGAAAGAAGGGAAGGAGGGAGGGAGGGCCAAGAGATGGAGAAGATTTTGTGCCATTAAATTATTTCAAGACATCTCAGAGGAAATCTTGCCCTCACACTGTCCAGAAGCTATGGGCCTTTCCCAGACCTTGTCTCTAGGACCCTCACAAACTCCCCTTGCAAACAGAGCCTCTTCCCCAGAGTAGCAACCTCAAGCTTTGCAGGCTCCTTTTCCTTCCTCTCATCTTAATCTCCACCTTACCCAAGGCATTAGCTGTTGCCTGTCTAAGACCTCAGTGAGTCACCTCAGACTTGACACAGACTGTCCCCTCTGGGATGCTGTCTCACCTCCTCCGCCTCCTCTCATCTCCTCTCATCCCTCTTCTCACCTCCTCTCACTTCCCCTTAACTTCCTTCCAAGTACAGTTCAGGGGTCACCTCCAGGACAGGGTCTTCCTTATGCCACCCCATAACACCCCCCCAGCACTTTCTAGCTTCTGAAGTTACCTTGTATTCCTTTGTATAAACTTCAGGGGAACTTACCTGCAAGGTGGGCTTTTCTCCTAGCCCGCAGTTAATGCCTTGAAAGCAGGGGTGATTTCCTTTTTGTCTCTATACTCCTGCCTTTAGCATAGGTCTTGGCACATAGTGGTGCCCAGGGGCTTCACTTGCATTGGGCATTGAGGTGGGGAGATCAAAGGATCCAAACAAGAATCCAGCTTCTTGAACCCAAGCACGTGGCTTTGACCTAGCACCTTAGCCTCTCTCTGGGGAGTCCCAGGAGGAAGAGGAGGAGAAGAGGCTCTTGCGTTTCTTCCCTTGACCAGACCCAAGGTACAACATGTGGGAAATTGCACAGCTCTGCGGTCAGTTCTGACGTGCTCTATGGAGCAAAAGACAATTCTTATCTCCTCCGTCTAATAGAGGAGACCCTTGTAATGTGATTGTTGTAAACGACCCTGGGCAGGAAACCGGGAAAAATCCACAGAGGGAGGGCTTGGTGGCTAAAGGTGTCCAGAAAGGCTTCGTGGGGAAGGGGGGACTTGAAGGAAGGCAGGGCAGGGAGGAGGAAGGACATGAGAAGGGACAGACAGAGAGGGGGAGGGGGAGGAGTACCTGGAGCAACACAGAGGAGAGGAGGAGGGGAGGCCAGGGCCACTGGGTCCTAGAGTCTCTTGTGGAGTGGAGGGCTGGAAAGGGTGTGTGTGTGTGTGTGTGTGTGTGTGTGTGTGTGTGTGTGTGTGTGTGTGTGCATGTGCGTGTGCGTGTGTGCGTGCCCGGGCCCAGTCCCGCAGAAGTACGCCAATGCTGCTGGATTACCTGATGACTGGGATGTTGCAAGGCTGGGTGCCTGGGAAGATGGCGGTGCCTTTGACAGATACAGCAAGGTTAGGAAAAGGGAAAGGTTTGGGGGATGGAACCTGTTGAGCCTGGGAGGCCTAGGAGACGCTGGCTTTGAAACGCCCCCCAGACAGCTGATGTTGTGGCCTGGGACACAGAAGAGAGACTAGGGAAGCCCAGCGGCTCACCCAATAGAGCGCCAGACCTGGAGTCAGAAGACCGGAGGTCAAATGCAGCCTCAGACCCTTGCTAGCTGAGTGACCCTGAGTAAGTCACTTCACTGCTGTCTGCCTCAGTGTCCCCATCTGTAAAATGGGACAATAATAGCCCCTCCCTACCAGGGTTGTGGTGAGACTCAGATGAGGGAATACTTGTCAGTCAGGAGCACAGCTGGACGTGCTGCGACCACAGCAGCAGCGGCTCTGGGAGCTGTCCGCATAGACAGTAACTGAACCCTGGTCTCCCCACTCCGTTTCGGACTGCCCAGGCCCCTGAGAGGCCGGCTTCTCTGCTGGCCCTGGCTGTGCCCATTCCTGCCAATGTTTTCGGAGCTGCTGTCTTAGCCAGTGGAGCTGCCTGGCCTGTAGTCGGCCCTGGGAAGAAATGTCGTAGGCTTGGCGTGCCCAGGAACAGGACAGTCATTCACTATTGCTAGTGAGATCCTAGCGGAGGGTATGAAAAGGCTGGGCTGGGGCGGGGGGTGAGGGGGCCGCCCTGCCGGCCCCTGCCCCACTCTAGACAACAGCAGCAGCTTTCTCTCGTGACACCTCGAGAGAGCTTCACGTCAGCAGTGGTGTCTGCAGCGCGGAGGCCACCACCGTCGAGTCCGGCAGCCACCGTCGAGTCCGGCAGCCACCGTCGAGTCCGGCAGCCACCTCCGAGGCACAGCCAGCCCTCGGGATGGTATTTCGGAGCCTGCCCGGGTCTGCCACGTGGGTGGGAGCAGCTGGGTGTCTGCATGCTTATGTCTGCCTCCGGCTGCCCGCCACCCGTCCCACTCCCTCTTCTCTGCCATTCTCTCCAGAGCGAGGGCATTTTCCAAGGCTCCATCCCTGGGGGAGGAGGTAGGCAAATGAGGACACACACGGAGACAAAGCCTCCCAACTGAAGGTGCTGCCAGAGGCCTGCCAGCTGGGCCACTCTCCCCAGAGGCCCTGGAGGGAGGTCCAAAGCTCAGGCTGGCAGAACTTCACAGGACTTTGGGCTTGAGACCTTCCATTTCTTCTTAGCAGATGCAGGGAAGAAGGGATGAGCAGTGCATTCTGGGAACATGGGCGTGACTCGGTCTACCTTAGAGGGGCAGCTTCTGCCCTCAGGAGGAATGGGCATTCCTTGGGTGATAGGATAGCAGAGGTTCCTAAGAGTGCCCCTTTCCCCACCTCATCCATGAAAATCATTGGATCTTTAGTCAAGAGCTGCCACCTCCTCCAAACCTCAAAGGACCAAGGGAGTCACTTGACTTCTCCAAGGTCACACATCTTATCGAAGAGCCACACAGTGACTGAACCTGGTTTCAAAGGTTAGTCCCTTTGACTTTAAATGCAGCTCCTCAGCCCCCTCCCCTACCCTTTCCCTACGGGTACCTGAGAGTCCCACAATCGATAAGTCACTCCATTGGGTGAAGGTCTTGAAAACTGCCCCTGAAGTACAGGTCATTATCTGCAAGGCCCCCAGCTTTGCCCCTGGCCAGGCTCAGCCTAGAAAGCTCTCCAAGAACTGATGCAGAGGGAAGTAAGCCGAACCAGGAAACCCCATGCACAACAACTAGGACCACGTTTTGTTGTTGTTCATCCTTCAGTCTCCAAGAAGACTGGTGGCATCACCAGGCTGAGTCCTTGACTGCCTGAGAATTTGATTTAAGGGAGGCCGAGCCACACAAAGTCATCCCACAAAAAAGGAAACGTGAACCAAATCAAACATATACCAAGCTGTGACTGGTGTTTCCAAGGAAACACAAAGAGAAGAATTTGAATGTTTCCTTGTGGAACAAGAAAGAGATCATAGATTCTGGAGTCAGAAGACCTGAGTTCAAATCCAGCCTCAGACACTCAGTAGCTGTGTGACCCTGGGAAAGTTACTTAACTCAGTTTGTCTTAATCCACTGAGAAGGAAATGGCAAACCACACTAGTATCTTTACCAAGAAAACCTCAAATAGGGTCATGAAGAGTGAACAACACAATGCACTATTAATAGTACGGCAAATACTAAAATACAGATATATAATATTATTTCTATGGCCCATAAGATCACTGGCCAAGCAGCCTTTAACAGTGGCTACAACTGGGACCTCTTGGCACCATCGTGTGAACAGATGCCATTGAAATTCATTTCTCAGGGATTCTCTATATGATTCTTCAAAAAGTGAGATGAAAAATCAGTCCTTTCAGGAAAGACATTTTACTGGCATTTTTTCTTTGGCCGTCCCCAGCTCACGGTCCCTCCAAAAGGATTGCGAGGCCCCCAGACACCCCAGAGAAGTGGGAGCATTAAGGAAAGTTCAACTGTGACTCCACAACTCCCGGGGCCTCTGGGAGAAAGAGGAGCAGGAGCTGCCGCCTCCAGGGGAGACCCTGTCCATGGCGCCTTTGGTTTGTATTTACACTCAAGCCATCCCTGTCATTCTCTGTTTCCTGAGCTATACACTGAGGGTCTTGGACTCAAAGGCCTCTGAGGGGTCTTCCAAGTCCGAGCTGTGAGCTGTGGACTCTCCTACCCTGGCCTTGAGAGGGAGAATAAACAATGCCAGCCAAGAAGAGGAGGAGGAGGAGGAAGAGGTAGAGGAGGAAGAAGAAGAAGAGGAAGAAGAGAAGGAGGAAGAAGAAGAGCAAGAGAAGGAGGAGGAAGAAGAGGAAGAAGAGGAGGGAGAGGGAAGGAAGAAGAGGAGGAGGAGGAAGAAGAGAAAGAGGAGGAGGAAGAAGAAGAAGAGGAAGAAGAAGAGGGGGAGGGAAGAAGGAAGAGGAGGAGGAGGAGGAAGAAGAAGAGGAAGAGGAGGAGGAGGAAGAAGAGGAGAAGGAGGAGGAAGAGAAGGAGGAGGAAGAAGAAGAGGAGGAGGAAGAAAAAGAGGAAGAGGAGGGGGAGGAAGAAGAGCAAAAGGCCTCAGGGCATTAGACTGAAGGAACAACAGTTGCTTGTACATGTTTTGATCACTCACAGGTGTTTTTCATTCCATTCCCTCTGTGTTATTAAAAGCCAGACAAATTCCACTGGCTTCACACCATCGTTCTGGGTGGCAGCTCTTCACAAACCCCCATGCTCAGACTGCAACTCCCATCACAGCCGAGCATGCAGCCCCTCCTCTCATCTCCTCCTCCCTGCCCCCTGCCCCCACACAGCACAATCACACCCTGGATTCTCACTGGAGCCAAGAAAGCTCACGGACTCAGTCCAGTTCCTTAGCCCTGTCTTCCAACCCACAGGTGAGGTCCAGGTTTCCACAGAGCTGCCTCTGCTGTGTGAGAGAAAGGGGAGGGAAGAGTGGGGATGGCCCCCTCTGTCTCCCCAAAGACAACCTCAGCCCAGCTTCCTCTGTCCAGGGCGATGCTGTCCTCCCAGTCACCCTGGCTGGAAACCTCAGTGCCATCTTCATCCTCGAGCTCCTTACACACCCTTTCCCTCTGTTCTCCTTTACTGATGCCTGGCTACTCTCCTAACAAGGCCATGTCCTTGGCTTTCTTCTCCAGTACTAGTCTCTCTGCCTCTCTGTCTCTCATCTCTCTCTGTCTCTTTCTCTCTCTGTCTCTGTCTCTGTCTCTGTCTGTCCCTTCCTCACTCCCTCCTTCTCTCTCTCTCTCTCTCTCTCTCTCTCTCACTCTCTCTCACTCTCTCTCTCTCTCTCTCTCTCTCTCTCTCCCCTCTTTCCCTCTTCTTTTCCACCTCTTTGTCTCCCCTAGACAGGGTGTCCTATTTCTTGCTCCCCACTTTCACTTCCAGACTCCCCCTTTGCCCCTTCACTCAACAACCTTTCCTCCTTTGAAGCCCACCTACCCAAACTGAGGATGAGAATGAGGCTAGAGCAGCTGGGGCCTTGCCCCATGTTGCCAAGACTTGGGAAGAAGCAACAGCACAGTTCTTCAGACCCTTCTTGATTCACCCCCTGCCCTCTGTCCACCTCTGTACTCAGTGTCACACTTGGGAGCCTCCAGAGCAGTCAGGCTCATTAAAAGAGAGCAGTGCTTTTGATTGAGCTTCTTATAAATCAGTCTGCAGAGACCTGAACCCATGCTCCTGGTCCTGTCCTCAGAATGCCACCCTCCTCACCAAGTCTCTGCCAAGGGATCTCCCCAGGTTGTGAGGGTTATTCCTCGAGGAGGGGAGAGGGAGGGTGTGGAGAGAGCTTGTAGCAGGGCTCTAAGGGGACCTCCCTGGGTTCTTCCCAGCCATGATCCATTGTGGTATAGTGGGGAGAATAGGGGAGATGGAAGTGGGAACACTCACCCCCACGCTTTCAGGCTGAACCTGGGCAAATGGAGGGTTTGCTCTCAATCATCAAGGGAAGGAAGAAGCCCAAGGGGCTTCTGGGGAGAGACCCCCTAGACTTCCTCCTACCACTATAGTCAACAAGCTTCCTCTATTACCCCAAAGATCATCCAAACCCTACCACCTTTCCCAAGAGCAAGACAATCAGAGGCATGTGAGAGAATTCTTCCCAGGTAGATTGGAGGGCTCTGTTCCATGATTTCTAGGTCTTGTTTCAAAAAGCAAACCTTTGTCAAGAGTCTTTGTCTGAAAAGAGCCAGTGAGAGACATACTACCCTAGATATTAACAGTGAAGGGGTACATGCAAGCTGAATCCCATTTCCTCCCCAGCACAGCTCTAGTATTTGCTATTCCAGCCCTGCCTAATGCTGGTTTTCTCTTCCCACTGGTTCTAGGGTCTTTACTGAGCACAGCAGGCATTGTACAGAGCCTGAAATGTCAGTCTGTGATGAAAGACTGTGATGGTCCCAAGACTCAAAGTCCCTTTCCCCTGAAAGCCTGAGAAAAGTGATTCAGAGAGACACCAGCGGGACACAGTACCTTTCTTGTCCAGCGGTCCTGATGAGTTGGGACCCAAATCACCAAATCTGTGATTTCACTAGTGCTGGATGTTTCCTCTACCAGGGCACACTTGGACTCTGAAATCAACTAAGAGGTACTGAGAAGTCCCTCAGCTCAGGTGTTCTGAGTGAGACTCAATCCAGGCCTTCTTAACCCTGAAGCTAAAGGCTGGTCCATTACCTGGGGAGACTGTCCCTACCAGAAGTGGTTTGGAAGCTTCTCTCCCCCAGAAGAAGTGAGACTTGGGACCACTCAGCCACAAAGACTAGGAAAGCAGCTCTGGAGCTTCTGCTAGAAACTCAGCCTGGTGAGCTCACATCACGGCCGCCCCAGAGCTCTTCCCATCCTCCCCATCAAAGCAGAGGACGGATGGAGACCAAGGACCATTGTGCTTTTATTAAGGAGTTCAGCAAAAACGCCTATTACATCCACATTATTTTCCCCTGTTTTGTAAAAACACAGCTAAGCCAAAGCTAAGAGGATTATGGTCTTGCAGCTAAGCTCTCTCTAAAGGCTGCTTGTCAACGCGGGCCCTTGCCACTGGGGTCCTCTCTGATACCCCACCCACAGCCTTTCCCTGCCGGCTCAACATACAGGCAGACACCTATCCATCCGGCCCCACAAAGTGGAGGCTGAGCTCCAACCAAGGCACCATTCTTCCCAGGCCTTTGTGTTTGGTTCAGCAGGCCTGGAAAGGGTAAAGGCAGGCTGGGCTGCCTCAGGGTGCCTCTGTGCCTTCCCAGCCGAATGCCCTCTCGAGAGCTTGTTCAGGGGGGTCTGCTCTGTTTGTGCAGAAAGCCCCACAGATGTTGACATTTTTTTCATCCCTGGGTTAAGATGGCTTCTATAGGCTTTTATTCCTCATTTGTTACTTCTTTATTATCCGAGAATTTTTCAGAGGGTCGGTTGGTTTTTTCCTAAAGGCGTTGACTCAGTTCTCTGAAGAGAGCAGCGGTGGCCGGCCAGCCGCATTCTTCTCTTGGGCCCTTTCTTCCTCGCCTCCCAAGGCAGGCCTGGGACTTGGGTCTCTTTGTTGAGAACAGCAGGTTGCTGTGGCTGCCGGGGTCACTCCTCAGAGCCTGTCAAGGGGTCTCCTTTGTGCTGCCCTCCCTGGCTTGCTGCATATTGGCTCAGGGGATGTGAAAGGCCAGGCACGTTTCTCGTTGCAGGCAAACACTTCTACAAATCATTTCTTGGAAAGTAATTTCAAGACCTAGCCCTTCCCCCCTCCTCTCCCATTCCCCACTCCCACACAGCCAAGCTCCCTGGGGCACTGGGAGAATGGGCTTCCATCAGCAGCACCCCAAAGGTGTGAGGCTGGAAAGAGCCCAAAGGCTACAGTTAAACAAGAGTCCTGGAGAAAACCGGTTCCTTAACCTCCCTGCTGTCCTGCACACTGGGCTATCAGCCCTTCTGCTGCTGCTGCTGCTGTTACTTATATAGAGCTACAGCCACAGGCCCACTCTCTAATGGGCTTCTTCTCACTCACCACCATTTGTAATTTGCCTTTTCATATTTCCTTTTATTTTTCATCTGACCTGTGGGTCAAAAGACCCTTAGACCCCTGTCATCTGACAAATTTCAGGCTCAATCAATCTTGGGAGCTCTAACAATAATCCCAATTGCCTCCCTCCCCCCCCACAAAGTCTCCAAGGGCCTTCTGCCCCCCAGCCCACCCTCTTCAGTGAAATATTTCCAAGCATAACACTGACCAGGCTCATTAAGGGCCTGCAAACAAAAAAAGGGACTCCTTCAGCACATCACAAGCTAGGGTTTCTACCCCACTGGTTGAGTCCACCTGCTCTTCCCCAAGAGCCACCGTCGCATTCCATCATCACCTGGTGGCCAGGATTTGGGGGATGAGCTTCTTGTCACCTAAGAGCTAGCACTCAGCTCCCCTGATCCTTATATGAGCCAGGCATAGACCCATTCCTAGAGGCAGCCCAGCCTGAGAGGACTCAACAGTCTTTATGCTCCCAGAGAACAGGGGAGAATCACCCAAAGTTAACACAATCACCTCCACATCACAAAAAGACTCTGATGGCAGAAGAGTCTCTCCTGGGCTATTCTCCAGCTCATCCTAGCTCTCAAGATGCTTAAGTAACTGCATCCCCTGTTCTTGGTACCTTCAATCCTAGATTATGGTCTGTAAATGTCTCCTCACAGCTGGATGGAGACCCAGCCAGAGCCTCCACCAAAGAAGCCAGGAAAAGTATTGCGTCTTTGGGTCACCAGCCTGAAACTTCAGGGGTCTTCAGCTCGGGCAAAAGCCAGGCGTCACCAACCCACATACCACCACCATCACCAGCAGCAGCACCAGCACCATCCTCCCCACCATCCCTGTTACCAACAGCAGTAGCACGACCATCCCCACCATCCCCCTCATCCCCACTATCTCCGTCATCCCCACCATCACCACCATCCCCATCACCATCATCATCACCTTCCCATTCACATGGAGCTATCACTTTATTAAAGGGCTTTCCCAGAAGGCTAGTCTTGGAAGGATCATTATCCCTATTTGACAGATGATGAAACCAAAGTTCTGAAGCATCAGAGGATCACGAATTTCAAGATAGAAAGGATCCTACTTTATTCTCTCATTTTTCAAATGAGTAAACTGCAGCCAACAGGGGGCCGGGACTTTCCCCAGCTTGCACATGGAGCAGCCCAGAGTGTTCATCTTTCCCCCAAGACCCCAGAAATGCCTAAAAATCCAGGGAGGACTCCATGTGGCTGCCGCCTGGGGAGCCAGCCCCTCCTCCTGGTTCTGGGCCTTTCCCTCAGATAGACAGGCCCACTGTCAATGGGGCTTTGGGATGAGCCCTTCAGGGAACAGTCAGGAGCTATTCAGAAACAACACATTGTGCTCTGGCATTATGGCTTCACAGAAGAGTGGGGCCTCATTGGCACATGGGGCCCCTCCTCCTTAGCAGCAGCAGGGAGCCCCCAGGATGGGCTCTCAGCAGGCCAGGCCAAGCCAAGCCAGGCAGGCCGGGCAGAGGTTACAGGTGCTTTTCATCCTGCCACCCAGGAGGGCACCAACATCCTGCTGCTAGAAATTTGTCTGCACGATTTTGTCCTCATTCATAGAAGGGCCAGGGCCCAGGAGACACTGGCTGGATATGATAACTTGGTTAAGGCCAGGGACAGATGACATGGCCATTCAAGGACAGTTCAAAGGGATCTGGGCTTGGGGCCCTTAACCTCTCCTCAGGAGACTGCTTGGTTTTTCTGGTAATTGCTCCATTGTCCTTGCAGAGAACAGTGGCCTGGAAGTAGCCTGACTCTCAAGCCATCCTCAAATGCTCTCAGCCACAGACAAGTCCAGGCAGCCATGACCCCTCCCCAGCAGCCTGCTGCCTCCCACAAGCTTAGCCTTCTGTAGTGACCCTAACATGAAGCAGTCATTCAGTAAGGTGACAAGATGGGAATGGCCCCAGAATTGGGGGGAAGGGAGGTTTTTAAAGCCAGGTTAGGGTTTTCTGGAATGTTCTTGGGTTCATAACTAACCACCAGCCACAACCTAGGATGAGCAGTATTAGGCTTGAGTCAGAAAGACGGGAGTTCCAGTTCTACTTTATACACATACTGGCTGTGACCCCAGGCGAGTCACAGCCTCTTGGGCTTCTGTTTCCTCATTTGCAAAAGTGAGAGGAATGGCCTTGGTGGTGTCCAAGGTCCCCTCCAGCTCTGTGACTATGCCAGGAGGCTCTGCCTTTCTGAGAGGCAGCTGGGTGCTGGGCATTGGAATCCTCCCTGTCACTTGACAGTTGTACCATCCTGGGCAAGTTCCCTGGGCCTCACTTTGCACATCTGTAGCTAAGGGGCCACTGGGTCCTACCCAACATCCATCTGTTAGCCCACATGATATTCTCTTTAACTCTTAAAGGTTCTAAAATGTTGGAGATCATTTATCATTATGATTAATTAGTGTGCTGAGCAGGTGCTCTCCTGTGTCTTAACCCTCCCCATGCTGCTTTGGCTCATCCCATGAGGAGCATCGGTTATAAATGGCACATGTTGAGCAGGAGAGGAGAGATTTATTTACATATTTATGCAGGCTGCAGCCCACCCCCAGCTCACACACACACACACACACACACACACACACACACACAGCAGACAGCAAAAGCCTTCTTCTAGACCCACTCCTTACTTTTTAACCTGAGCTGGCCATTGTCAGGAAGGGGTCTTCTTGGCCAGCTTTCTTCCTGAAAGAAGAGGATACCTCCCCCTGCCCCGGCAGCCCCGAGCTGGGGGCATTCTCAGTTCCAATGAAGGGAGTCAGTCTGTTTGTGGCGCTGGCACACTCCCGATGCTGCTTTGGAATCCTATTCCACATGGTTTAATGCACCATTGTCCCCACGAGAAACACCACATCTTGGGGCCTCTGACTTGTGTCAGGAGAATGGAATTCCTTTTGAACCACTAAACTGGATAATTCTGCTGCAGATAAAAAGTGAACAAAAGAGAAGCCAGAGAAAGGGGCACTTTTTAAAGTACCCTTCTCTCTGATTTCCCAAGAATTACAAATGGGCCAGCGGAAGAAAGGCACCCCAGTGGCATTCCAGAAAAACAACAGACAGGATGTGGGTCTGGGAAGAGAGCCCTTCCATGAGTGGCTCCACCCAGGGGCGGGAGCCTCCTGGCTCTCCTAGGGGCAAAAGTTTGGCCTTGAACATGGGACCATAGGCACCGGGCCTTTACGTCTGCTTTCAAGACTCTTACTGTTCACCAGGCAGGTTGGCCACCTTCTGACTGCGACCAGACAGTCTCTAAAATTCATGTCCTCTCCTCTCCTTGAATTTAGTCTCCAACATAGTGTGGCTTTGATATTCCCTCCTGAAACCAGGGAGTGATGGAGGGAGGGCTGCAGCAAAGCCAGCCTCTCCTAGGGATGTTCCAGGCCGGTGGGCACCTCCAGGAGCCCCGAGGTTTGTAACCAGATTCTCTTCGATGGAGAGGCCTCTATAAAGGGGGCGTTCCAATCTGCCCAGAGTGATGTCTGATACATTGTGCCTTTTCACCGGGGCGTTCATTCCAGTAGCTAAGGAAGGGGGCTGCCCCACTGCCAAGAGAATATTTAATGGTGTCGTGGGAACAATGCTGGGGCATTCTGCCGGCCTTCATTACAGAACCATCGGAGATGCTTCGTGAACATTTCCCACTAATTACCATAAATAGCCGAAAGTCCCCTGCGCCCCCTCCCCAGGCAGGTTCCTCGGCCTTGTCCCACCTCGGCCTCCACTAGCAGGCCACGCCCCCCACACAAAGAAGGAGACTTTATATCCTGCTTGCCCAAGCCCGAGCTTTCTAAAGAAAAGACAAACAGGGGGAGGATTAACAGAACTTGCTCGCCGGCTAAACAAACAGTCCACTTCCGCCTCTGTGGGCCCGGGGATGAAAGCCCTCCATCCCATCACCGCTGGCTCGGCTGCCACTCCAGGCTTTCCCAGGCTGTGTCTAGGAAGACAAAAGAGGGGAGCTGGGAAGGAGTGCACACGTCCCAGGAGAACTGTGAGTCCCATCCAAAGGCAGGAAGATACCAGGTCGCTTGCGCCTGGGACTGGCCAGTGGTTCCTGGCCCAGGCCAAAAGCTAAGGGCTTTTTTCTCATCTGTTCTATCCTACCTAAACTCTCTACAGCTAGACATTCCAGATACCATTATCCCCATTTTACAAGCAAAAAAAAACCCCAGAGGTCCCAAAAGATAAAGCATCTTGCCTAGAGACACACATCTTATTAGTGTCAGAGGCAGGATTCAAATCCTGACCATGCCTCTGAGGTACCTGAGTACAAAGCTGCCCAGGGAAGAGCTTGAATAGGGGCTTGGGTATACCCCAAAGGTTAGTCAATTGATGGCCCCAAAGCCACAGTGGGAATCAATATCTCTGTTTACTTTTAAATAAAGCCATGGGAGGTAGCCAAGATGGTGGCAGAGGAAGAATCCATAAAGCCTGGCTCCGTTACAACTCTCCCATTATGACTGCTGGGACAGACCTGAGACTACCACCTGACCAAATAGTCAATGAGAAATCCGAATCATTTTAGCCCCAAGGCAGATTTGCCTGAAAGGCAAGAGACTGGGGTAGGACCTTTATAACAGGGGTGGGCAAGAACTATGGGCTCAACATCCAGAACCCTCAGCTAGGCTTGCTGTGCAGAGTAGATGAACATCCAGGCCATAACCCAGCAGCTCAGGTCCTGGAGCATGGATTTAGTGTGGATTCAAAGCCCAGCACCCCCCAGAGTGCTTGGTCCAGTGGAAAGATCGGAAAGAGCTCTGGGCTGAGCCAGCTAGTAAAGGGTTCCTTAGAGCAATTGGTGGAAACAACAGCCAAACGCATGATATCAGGGGTGGGGAGCCTGTGGCCTCAAGGCAGGTTCCCCACCCCTTAGATAGATGGATGGATAGATAGGTAGATAGACAGATAGATAGACGGACGGACGGATGGATGGATGATAGATGGATGGATGGATGATAGATGGATGGATGGATGGATGGATAGATAGATGATAGATAGACAGATGAATAAATAGATTTAAAATAAACAAATGAATGATTGAGAGAGTAAATAACTAAATTAGATGAATGGCTCAATAAATAATTAGTTGTTCTGAAATCGAGGGTGCCCAAGACACATTAAACCTAGAAGAGGAGAATAATTTCCAAACATCTAAAAATAAAGCCTCAAAAAAATCACTCACAATTTGCCAACAAGATCAATTCAAATTCCTGGAAGAAATTATACAAGTCTAAAAATAGCATCATAAATGAAATGAGAGCAATAGAGGAAAGAGCTGGAAAGGAAACAGAAGCTCCAGAGGAGAGTCTTGGAAAGAGAATTAACAGCTTGGCACTAAAAGTACAAGGCTTCACTTAAGGAACATGCTTCCTGGAAATTGAATTGCACCAAACAGAAGCTAATGTCTCCATGAGAAGCATTAAAGAATTATTAAAATAAAGTCAAAATATTTTTAATAGGAGAAAATTTGAGGTACCTAAAAACAACAGACCTAGAAAATGGATCAAAGACACATTATTTGAGAATCACTGGATTCCCAGAAATCCATGACAAAAAAAAGATAATCTAAACATTACATTTCAAGAAATCATAAATGAAAACCACGCTAATCTCTTGGAATCAGAGGAAAGTGTGGAAAAGAGAAACTAAGCAGAGAAAAATAAGAACAGAAAGAAGCCTTTGGTCACTTCCTGGAAGAAACCCCAAAATGAGGATTCCTAGGAATGTTGCGGCCAAACTTCAGGGGCTTCAAGTCAAATAAAAACATTGCAAGGTACCAGAAAGACTTTAACCCTTGCGGAATCTCACTCAATCTCACACAAAAGAGCACAGAATGTCATCTTCCAACGGGCAAAGATAAAAGCTTATAACAAAGAATAACCTACAAGACAAAACTGGAAGACTGAAAACCATAGCTTAGGAGAAACAATGAAACACAAACATAGAAATAGAGAGAAACATAACAAGATAAGAATGAGAGACAGATTCACAAAGACTTTAGATGGATGAAGTGCTTTCATTCCACTGAGTGGAGGGAGCATGGTCCCAACATTCCCCAAAAATCAGTCAAATAGGACAGAAAACTGAAACAGAGATTGTTGTCATCTTGTGAAGATCTCAAGAGGAGAAAGGTGTATGATACATTGGAAAGAAAAGGTGAGGATCCAGGGACTTATCTCATATAATTAGGAAGTAGAGTTCTTTAAAAATGAAGATAGTGCTGAGAGATTGAACATTACTTGTGCAAACTGTGAATATCACATCACTTTTTTATTTTCAAATTTATTATATTTTATTTTTTAGCATTTAAAAAAATTGAGTTCTGGGGCAGCTAAGTGGTGCAGTGAATAGAGCAATGGCTGTAGTCAGGAGGACCTGAATTCAAATTGGGACTAAGACACTTAACACTTTCTAGCCGTGTGACCTTGGGCAAATCACTTAACCCCAACTGCCCTGCCTTTCCCCCTCCAAAACAAAAAAAGCAAAAATACAGTGAGTTCCAAATTTTTTCCCTCCCTCCAGTCTCTCCCACACCCACTGAGAAGGCAGGCAATATGATGCCCATTATACATGTGAAATCATGCAAAACTATTTCCATATCAGCCATGGAAGAAGGAGGAGGAAGAGGAGTGGGAGGAGGAAAAAAAAGAGAAAGAAGCAGGGGGGGAGGGAGGAAGGGAGGAAGGAAGGAAGGAAGGAAGGAAGGAAGGAAGGAAGGAAGGAAGGAAGGAAGGAAGGAAGGAAGGAAGGTAGGAAGGAAGGAAGGAAGGAAAAAAATGCACTTGAATTTGCTATCAGAATTTGTCAGTTTTCTCTCTGGAGGTGGACAGCATTTTTCATTCTAAGTACTTCTGAATGGTCTTGGGTTATTGTACTGATTAGAGCAGCCAAGTCTTTCAGTCAATCACCTTTACAACATTGCTGTTACAATGACCCCACCCCCATAAAATTTTCTCAGCAGACAGGCTAACATGGTTGGGGGGAGCCGTGAGTTGGAGGGGGTGTCTACCCCAAGCATGTGAAGTCCTCTCCCAGGAGATCAGTGGATAACAACTTGTTCCAATGGCCACAAAGTCCACAGAAGCAGGCACTGTGGAGAGCTTAGGGCTTGGTCGGGCAAGGAAGACACCAAAGCCATCCACTGCATCCTGAGTCATCCCCAGCCATCCTGACTCTTTTCTGGCCACTAGATGTCAATGACTCTGGAGGAGAGAGTGAGGCTGACGACTTTGCACAGCCCTGCCTCACTACAATCCAATTCACTCCGAAGACCTGTTACTGGTCCTCTTCAAGAATGAAGGACAAACAGCAACAAACATGTCACCACTAACAGGATGCTGGCTGCTGTGGAAAATGGGGAGAAGTCCTGAAAGACTGGAGGCAGAACTGGCGGGTCAAGCTGAAGGTGTCCCATAGTGGCCACGGGGAGGGGTCTCCGTTTGCAGGAGATGGACTTCTGGCCTATTTGTCAGAGCCATTGACTGACTGTTTCACAGTTTTACAAGGTGTCTCTGTCTGTCTGGGTGGTGCTAGACTCTCCACAAGGTGACTGAGACCCAACTGATGTCCAGATGGGAGTTTCTTTCCTTAAAAAAAAAAAGTTATTACTTATTTTTAACATTGTTTTTGGGAAGGTCGGTAGCACAGTGAATAGAGTCAGGAAAACCGAGTTCAAATCTAGCCTCAGACACTTACTGACTGTTTGACCCTGGGCAAGTCACTTCACCCTTGGTTTCCTCATCTGTAAAATGAGCTGGAGAGGGAAATAGAGAACCCCTCCAGTATCTGTGCCAAGAAAATCCCAAATGGGGTCACCAAGAGTTAGACAAGACTGAAATGACTGGACAAGAGTGAAAAGAACAAGGCTAATCCTTCTTCCATATGACAGCCCTTAAGATAATTGATGACATCTCTCCTGCCTCTCCCCACCCAGTCTTCTTGCTTCGAGGGTCAGCATTGGGAGAAGGGCACAGCCTGCCAACAGGAAGACTGCCAGGGGGCCACACTCCCAAGCATGGAGGAGTTCCAGGGCTTGTTCAATCAACAGGCACCTGGTGGCATAGGTCTGCTGGGACATACCAAAAAGCAGCCAGCTTCTGAATGCAGCCAAGTCACCGATAGGATTTGCTTCTCTGTTTTGGCAGGACAGGTGGGAATCACCAAGTGAAAGACACTCAGGAATAGAGTGACAAATCCTGTCTGTGTTTCAACAGAAGCCCAGTTGTTCCCTCCTTTCTATGGAGCTGATGACTCAGTGCCCACAGAGAAAGCTCTGAGGTCTGCGGATGGGACCACCCCCTCAACAGCCATCTTCCGGGGTCACAGTGAGCACTATTCTGTGAAAGGAACAAGGAAAGGCTGAGGACAGTAGGTGACTGTGGCCTAAGGTTTCCTGGCAGCTCAGATAGGAAAGTCAATTTCAAATGTCTAGGTGTCCTCAGGCCACCAGATGCTAGATCTGCAAGTCACATCCGGGAAACTCGAATGGCCCCACAAAGCTTGGCCCTCAATTCCCTGCTGGAGTCTTGGCTACATTTCCTTTCTTCCCAGTGACTGTTAGAAAGAAGTCTCTTCTCTCATGTTTTAATGCTAACCAGTCAGCTTCCAGACTCAGAGAAGCAAACCCCAAGTGGGGGGGAGGGGGCAAAGTGCACCTTTAAAAGAAATGGCCAGAGTTCGAATGTGAGTGATTCTGGCAGACAGAGGAGGGGCCAGAGTGGGGGATCATTGGTTTGCTCAACATATTTCCCCCCAAAAGCTCTGAACTTGGTACCTTGGCTTCTCTGCTAGTGGGGGCCTGGGCCAGATGTGGGCCAGATTCCAGTCATCCTAAGGCAAAAGGTCTCTAGTCTCTTCTTTCCTTCCTGTTGGTACTTACTGCATTCCTGTGTCTCCATGGTCAGGCAAAGAGAGGAGCAGGAGGTCTGAGGTGCAAAGTGACGAGTCTGGTCTTAGCATACACAGGGCAAGGTGAGATGCTCCCCTAATGAGATTGCCAGCCCTGATTAGTCAGCCAAGGCTAGTTCAATCATCTGGATTCCTAAAGGGGCTTCTAAATGGGGCTTCCAATGCAGGAACCCTGGAGGCTTACTAGATTTCAAAATAAAACATGGCTGCATGGGGGGGGCCATAAGTACAAGACCAAAAACATCTGGTCAGTCCCAGAGGTCTTAGGGACAGAAGGAACCTGAAGTTTTGGATAGGGAGAAATTTTAAATTTAAATTTTAAATCATAACCAAGTTTCCAACAAAATGTGGGATATTTTACATGTGACTGTGTATACAGGAGACATGACCCAAGACTGGTCAAGAGAAAGCTGAGCCCCTCCTGCCTGCACACCAGTTGGTTCCAGATCTTCTTTGGAGGCATGACATGTGAACAAAGGACACTCCAGAAAGGAGAGAGAGAAGGATTTCAGAAGCTGCTAATACATAGAAGAAGCCAACTCTCCAATCTGTCCCTGATTTCCAGCATTCCTCCCTAGAGACTTTGGAGAGAGAGGAGCTTCCTCTTGACAGAGATCACACCCCCTCTCTTGGTTTGAGCTGAGATCTTATCTTCAGCCTATCTAAAGAGTTCTTTCACTCTTGTATGTGGGAATCTGAATAACTTCTCTGATTTCTGTTTGTTGTTTGCTTGGATGAATTAGTTTGCCTGATATCCACTGTTTGTGATGGTCCTTTGTGTAATTAGTACTTGATGGAGAAAAGCCAAACTGGCAAGTACAAGCTAAGGGCTACCCTTCCCTTTAAAAAAAGGAGACCCCAGAAATCGTTGTTCTTTTGAATCTTTGAATGCCCTGCCCATAGGACAGAGATATTTGAGGAGAGAGTACACATATTTCTAGCCCAAAATTCCTCTTGGAGATAGACTAGCAAAGGAGCAAGTACTCAGCTAGAATCCTTCTCCTGCTCACCTCAAGAAAAAGGGGAGAGATTATTTACTCTTGGAGAGGTCAGATGACAGAAATCTAACCATGCCTCCTATAAACCCCATCTGTGAATTTAGACAGCTCCTATGTATGACCTATCTTACAAATGTGTGCAAATATTTAATATTTGTTTAAACATTTTAATGTCTGATTAATCAGTTAAATATGTGATTATTTATTTCTCTTCTAAATTATCAAATTCATTTTTAAAAGCTATTTTAATTCCAAGAACATGTTAAAATGATTTCCATTGAGAGTGCTAACTTGGTAGTTTGACTTTGGGGTCATGTGACCAATAAGATGGAGGCCCAGATATTTTTCTCTGGCCCTCATGACCTCTCAAACCTGTCATTATGTCAAACAGGAATTATGCACAAGAAATCAAATCATTTCATCTATCTATGTCCAAGGTCTAAGATACCAAGAACTCAAATGAGGCAAAAATTCAATGAACAGCCAAGGAGGCTAATTACTAGTTAACTGCTAATGACTTCCATCAGCATCCCCTTCTTCACTTCCTGCGATGCTCCTACAGCAGAGCTGAATGCTGTACCAGCCAATTTCCAGGCTTGCAGCAGACTTAGCTCTACACCCACACTCTCTTCCCAGTCCCATGGAAAATCAAAAGACAGAACTTGCTTGGTCTGCGACAGTGTCACTACCACACTGTGTGTCAGCCAGAGAACTAGGGCAGGACACGTAGGTGGCACTTTGTGGCAGCCCACTAAGCCTGATGGAAAGAGCCCAGCATCCAGCTCTAGCCAGTTCTGCCTAACTCCTCCAGAAGGCACTGGGGGTACACTAAGGCCAATGAACTGTGAGCAAATTGTCCAGCATGAGAGGAAACTGAGACAGCTTTGAGGGTCAGCCTCCAGCCAAATAACATGCAAGGGAGGAAAAGTCAGGAAATTAAAGACTGAGGATTGTGAGGGGGGAAGACTGAAATTATTTTTTAAAGAATTAGAGAAAGAGAAGTTCAGCAAACAATCTTGAGCATAAGCAGATAAATCAATAGGGAAGATTTTAATGACAAAATGGAGCATGGCCTCCAGATCAGGTAAAAGAGTGCAGACATCCATGAGTAAATATTGCAAGACAAAATAAAATAAATCAATACCTGATTAGGTAGAGGACCCTGTAGGTTCCCAAGAGAACATGGAACTGTAGGGGATGTTGCTAGGTGGTTTAAAGAGATAGAAGAGTCATGAAAGCAGAGTTTATGTGAGAGATTTGATATGGAGACTTTTCCCAGTCGATTGCTTCCCTTTTTGCATCCATGTTGTCTGTGCAGAAGCTTTTCAGTCTCATATAATCATTGTTATCAATGTCCTTTTCTAGAATTGCCTCTATGTCTGGTTTGATTAAGAATTCATCTTCTACTTAGAGCTAATTTTTTCTAATTTTTTATAATCTCATCTTTAATATTAAGGTCATAAATCTATTTAGAATGCAGAATATGATTTCAGATGTTGTTCTAAACTTAATTTTTGTCAGATTGCTTTCTAGTGGTCTCAGAAAACTGGAAATATTCTCCCCTAAGTAATATTTTTTCCTGTTCATCAAATACTGGGTTATGAAGCTCCATTGTTTTCCCCCCTGTCTTCTCTATCCTGTTCCATTAATCTGCCTTTCTATCATGTCTGTGGACACTGGGCTGTAAACCTGACTTTCCCAAGGCTTGGGTTCAGGGTTCTAGGCTGTGAGCATCAGGATCTAAGGGAAGTTTCATATCCTTTGACCATTTATCAATTGGGGAATGACTTGTATTCTTGTAAATTTGACTTAATTCCCTGTATATTTTAGAAATGAGGCCTTTATCAGAGATACTGGTTGTAAATATTCTTTCCAAGGGAACAATTTTCTATGGGATGTTCCTGCTGAGGCACACAGGACTTCTAGAAAGTAGCTCTAGCCAGTGCCAGGCTTGGGCGGAGCACTGTTTGGAAATCCATTTGATCACATTTCACAAAGCTCTGTGCTGGTCCTCCTCCTACCTGACTAATCCATCCTGGCTCCTTGGCTGGCTCATTATCCATACCCCATCCCCTGTGGGCGTCACCACATCTCCTGAGACCTCTCCTCTTCTCTCTGTAAACCCTCCCTTGGAGATCTTCTCAGCCCCTGAACTTAATTATTGTCTTTCTGCAGATGACTCCCACATCTAGCCCTACCAGGGCTCTATCATGCCATCATGTCTACATAAATCTATCACACACTTCAAATTTGTCGAAAACAGAATTCATCCTAGTTCCCTACCCCCAGACTCATTTCTCTTCGGCTTCCCCTGTTTCTGTTGAGGGAAACAACTTCCAGGGACCTAGACTGACAACTTCAGGTTGATCCTTGGCTCCTCCCTCCCCCTCATTGTCACCCCCTCTATCTAAGCTTGTCTATTCATCCTCCACAATATCTCTCACATGGACCATCTTGCTGGATCATTGCAGCAACCTCCTCATTGGTTCCTGACTTCGAACCTTCTCTCTCCAGTCCGTTCTCCATACAACCACCAAAAAGATCTTCCTACAGAGCCTTCTGACCTTGTCTCCCTTCTGCTCAAATGCTTCAGTGGCTCTGGTTGCCTCCAAAATAAAATATAGTGACCAGACTGATTTGTAAGCCCCCCCTCATAATTTGTTCTATGACCACTCCTTCCACACACTTGCCATTCTGGCTGACTAGCCAGTACTCTGTCCCCTGAAATCAGAATTCCATTTCTTGCTTTCCACATCCTTGCCCAGGGGAAGAATGACGTAGGCCCCTCCTCCATCTCCCAGATTCCCTTACATCACATGTCACAGCCTGCGGGAAGCACCCCTTGATCCTTCTATCTTGTTAATGCTCCCTCCGGACACACTGTAAGCTCCCCACCCCCCAACCCTCAGTAGAAGGTAAGCTCATAGAGAACAAGAACTGTCTCCATTTTGGTCTTGGCATATCCATCAGCCAACACAGTGCCTGTTGTTCATTTATGTCAGTCATGTCCAACTCTTCATAGTTCCATTGAGGATTTTCTTGGCAAAGATAGTGACATGGTTTGCCATTTCTTTCTCCAGCTCATTTGGCAGATGAGGAAACTGAGGCAGACAGGGTTAGGGGACTTGCTCAGGGTCACACAGCTAGTGAGTGTCTGAGGCTGGATTTGAAGTCAAGTCTTCCTGACTCCAGACCCAGGGATCTATCCACTGCCCTACCTAGCTGCCCCTTCCTGGTTCATAGTACTTAATGAATGCTTGTTAGTCCAAGTTAATGTTTGTCAATGAATTCTTAGTGCTGGAGGAGAGACAGATTCAATAAGAAGGTCAATAGCATAGCACAGGACATAAACAACAAGTGACCTTAACTCCAAACAGCTTATGAGAGGCACAAGTGGCCTGTCACACTCCTGGAGCTCCTAGGAAAGACAGGCCAACTTGGGGCAGCTGGTTTCATGAGGGATGGCATTGGGGCTGCTGGATCTTGGAAATGCCTCTTGGAAGATCAGCCCTTAGGATGGCAGGAACACCCTCCCTCCCATCCTGACCCCACCTACTGGAGCAACAATTGGGGACTCTTCTTGACTTCCAAGGGGAATTGTTGGCCCAGGAAGGCAGCAGCCCTTCTCCTTGCCTTTGGGACTGAAAGGGTCTTCACATCATCAAGGTCAGTCACTGAGAGCTAAGACTACTTTATATTATACTGATCTGGGCATGTGTTGCTTCCCCTCAAGTAGAATGTGAGCTCCTTGAGCACAGAGGCTATTTGCAAATGGAAATGGGATGGATGGATGGATGGATGGATGGATGGAGAGCATTTAATCTGGGAACTGTAATCAAATCAGCACTGTCATTATTTCTATAAAGTGTATATCAGTTGACCTCCCACACCTACTCCATGACTCCTATGACTTCCCAAACCAAAACATTACTCTGGGGTCACCACTTCCTTGATAGATAGATAGATGGAAAGGGGGGTGTGTGTGTGTGTGACAGAGAGAGAGAGAGAGAGAGAGAGAGAGAGAGAGAGAGAGAGAGAGAGAGAGAGAGAGAGAGAGAAACAGAGAGATCCATTAGGTCATAAGCTCCTTGGGGAAGATTCTGTTTAAATTTTGTATTTGTACCACTATGCTTGGCACATATAGCAAACAATTAATACATTCTTTTCATTCAGGCTGACCCCTTGAGGGTAGAGGCTCTCAGGCAGTTAATTAGAATATGACCTCTTTGATAACAGAGACTGAGTAGTTTTCTTATTTCTATCCCCATAGTTTCCATCTTTGCATTCATTCATTCATTCATTCATTCATTCATTCATTCATTCATTCCTGACAGATGGGAAGATCCTCCAGAATCTCGTATGTCTCTGCATGTTTGGGTGACATTGTCCTGATAACGACAAAGCTTCAGGCATTACCACACCTCCTAAATGAGTCCCCTGAACACTCTAAGGAGATTGACTTAACAAGCCCCACAGGATAAGCCAAGTGAATGAAGAATGCCTATGGCTTCCTTGATGTCATGGAGTTTGATGAGGCAGCCATTAGATTAGTTTCTATATCTTAAAGAGACAGGTAGAGAATGAATGGGGCCCAGAATCCAACGGAAGGAGGAGACCTGGCTGTCCCACTGCAGGGCACATCCCTCCCAACTTTACAAGCAGGCCTCACATAGATCTTCAGCCCTACTTTCCACCTACCAAGTTGCCTTTTGATAGAACTATTCTCCACCAGTCTTCTCTAGCTGTAATCACAGAACTCCGCAATCTCCAAAGAATCAACATTACAGGTCACCCAGAGGAAAGTGAGAAGACAACTAGTGTAAAAAAATAACCCAAGACATATGACCAGGGATGACTCGAGTACAAGAAGGAAGACAAAAGTTTTCACTTGCAATATACATCATTAGAAAGGGAGGTGGGCTAGTTGTAGCAGGAGCAAAGGAGAATGATGTTGGTTCAGAGCTGGAGGGGGAATGTCTGCAGGGCTTTGGGTAGATCCTCAATGAAGGGTTGAGACAGGGAAGACACCAGCAAGAGTAGGGTGTACCGCTAGAGGTAATGCCCATTCCCATCTATAAGAGCACAGGCCCATGGAAGATTCCAGAGCCTGGCACAGTACTTTGTATAGGGGAGCTGCTAAATAAATGTGTTGGATTGAAATTAGTTGATACAATGCCCCCCTCCCCAATCAGCTTCAGATGTGCCTCATCCAAGGTCACCTCAGTTATCTCTCCAACTTGTTAGAAATCAAAGTCTTCAGGGGCAGGATCAGAGAGAGCCACCCCCAGACACTGTTGGTGGTGACAAACCCAAATATTGTTTTCAGGGAGTGGCTCCCTGTGTGGGGTCAGCTCCCTGCCACCTGCTTCCTGCCTCAGCCAGCCACTGGGGAAATACTGATAGTTTTAAAGCACAGACTGTTTCCCCTGATAAGGGGGGTGGGGTGAGGGTCCTGGTCTACTGTGGCACCCCTTCCCTCCCCCCCACAAGCAGGGGCTGTGAAGAACAAAGCTCCTCCTAGGGCTGTTATTCTGTGTGGAAAATCAACCCAAACACCTGCAAATGAGGGGGTTAAAACTCACTGTCCCCTTTTATAAAGGAAAAACAAAGTCTCCCAAAAATAAGTTAGCCTCTCAAACAACTTTTCTTGAAAGGAAAAACATCCTCAAACACCCAGGTAAGTGAACCTTGGTCAACAATCTAGGTATACAACAGCCAAAGCTTGGCCAGAGAGGAGCCCGAATGAGTGACAAGTCTGTAGGAAATTTGCCCAGTGGTTTGAGCCAGAGTGAACCCACAAGAAAATGGTGGACTCACCCCTGAGCCCCCAGGTTACTTGGACAATTCGGACAATCCACCTTCCCCCTAGAGGCAGCCTCCACCTCCCCCAGGAAGTGAGATGGCCCTCTCCAGTTAGAGGAATATCCTGGGGTGGAGGGAAGCATTCAAAGTTCATGATGGGGTGGCAGACTTAAAGCTGAAAGGCTCCAGAGACCCCCTGGTCCAACCACCTCAGTCTACAAAGAAGGAAACTGAGAGCCAGAGAACATATGTCACTAAGCACAGTGACTAGTTAGTGATGACCTGCCCAGGGTCCTGCTCTCAGGAGGAGAATCTCAAGCTCTTGGGTTCATCTCTTCTACCCCAGCTTCCAGAAGAGTCAACCTTTGTTAAGATCCTACTATGTGCCAAGCACTGTGTTAAATGCTAGGGATAAAAAGCAGGCTAAAGACAGACCTTGCCCTTGAGGTTCACAAGATCCGCCATCAGAAAGAGAGGTGGGCCAGTCATGTAGCAGGAGCAAAAGAGAATGATGCTGACTCCCAGCTGGAGGAGAAAAGTCCCCAGGACTTTGGGTGCACCCTCAGTGAAGGATTCTGCCAGGGAGGACATGGAGCAGCTATGTACAAACAAGATACGTTCAGGCTAAGATTATATATTCATATAATCAATGGGGGCAGGCACTGGCCATAAGGGGGCCTGGGAAATGCTTCTTGTAGAAGATGGGACTTACAGGATCCCAAGAGAGGGAGAGAAGAGGCAGAGAGTTCTGGTTGCAGGAGACAGCCGGAGAAAGGGCTGGGAGTGGAAGATGGGGGTGTCTTATAGGAGGAAGCGACTGGAAACCGAGGTCACTGGATCCAAGAGGAAGTGTTGAGAAGTCAGGTGGAAGAAGACAGAAAAGGGAAGAGAAAGTAGGTTATGGAGGGCTTTGAATGCCAAACCAAGCATTTTGAATCTGTTCCTGGAGTCAATAGAGACCCATTGGAGTTTATTGGGTAGGAGGTCAAAATGATTGTCCCTGCATTTTAGGAAAATCACTTAATGGCTTAAGGGAGAATGAGCAGGAGGGGCAGACCCAGAGGTAGACCACTGCAGTAATCCTGGCATGAAGTCATGTTGGCCTGTGCCAGAGTAGGAGCCATGTCAGGAGAAAGAGGCATATTCAAATTGACAGGTCTTGACCCCATATTGGATATGGAGGGTGAGAGATGGTGAGGAGACCAGGATGATGCCTGGGTTGCTAACCTGAGGTGCTGAGAGGATGGTGGTGCCTTTTAGAGGAATAAGGAAGGTAGGAGGAGGGGAGGTTCAGGGGGAAAAAGAGAGTTCAGTTTGGGATATACTGTGGTTCTGATGTCTATGAGACCTCGAGTTGAAGATGTCCATTAGGCATTCAGACATTCCAGACTAGAGATTAGGAGAAAAGTTAGGGCTACAAAAGTAGATCTTAGCATGATCAGCACAGAAATAACTATGCAAAGGTAGCTATTGAGGTCACCAAGCAAGATAGTGTGTGGAGAGAATAGGAGTGAAGCTAGGACAGAATCCAGGGGACCTGACTGAAGATGCCGAAAAGGAGACTAAGAAGGAGTCTGGCAGGGACAGGAGACGCAGGGGAGAGCAGAGCCATGAAAACCTTGAGAAAGTAGTGTCAAGGAGAAAAAGATAATCGACAGAGTCAGAGGCTACAAAGATTAAAAAAAAAAGATGGAGACTGAGGAAAGCCCATTAAATTGGGCAATGAAGGGATCATACATAGCTCTGGAGAGAGAAATACAGAGAAAACTTGAGAAGAAAGTGAACATGCCACACACCACTCCCTTTCCCCCTATTTAGGCTTGGGCCCCCTCCCCCAAGGATGGGGTGTAGAAAAAGTGAACATTTGAGGAAAACATGCAAATTGTAAGCCTGGCTGACTGGGAAAATGATGGTACCCTCAACAATAATAGGAAAATTAGGAAAAGGGGAGAGTTAGTGGAAAAGAAAATGAATGGTTTTGGACATGATGAGTTTCAAATGTCTACTGGGCATCTAGTTCAAAGTGTCCAAAGACAGTTGGAGGCCAGCAGAGAAGGGTTAGGGTTGGATAAGGAAATCTGAGAATCAGCAAAGAGATGGTAACTCCAGTAATGCAGTCCAGAACTTCCTTCAAGGAAGGTTGCAGGAAAGGAATAAAAAAGCACCCTATTAATGTGCTTATGTACAAAACAGATTTATGCAGCACAGGAAAGGGATTGCCACTCATCAATCAATTGTTCAACTAGTGTTTATGAAAAATAAAAGAACCAGAGGGTGTTTTATAGAATGATTAGAACAGAATCTAATAACTCCTCACTGCTAGTAAAATCAGTTAAGAGGTGAATATTTAAGCTTCACTGGATATAAATAGTTTTTGCTAGGTCATTAATGAGCCATTTTACCCTTCACCTCCAGGGAGAAGTCTCATCTTTCCCCTGTGTCCCCTTTTTGTCCAGTGCCAAATCATCCCTTGGCACCAGCCCAGACCTTCTGCTGCTACCATAACCACAATCACAGCAGTAGATGCTTTTGCCCTTTGCCTGCACTCTCAGGTCCTCCAAGAATTTCCATGCTAATGAGGTCAATGCTAAATGAAAGAAAGAAACATGTAAGAGAGGCAAGGGGCAGTGAAGGACCTGGGCACAAACCTGGCTGATTGAATTCATGCTCCATGTGGGCATCACTCACTGCCACTAAATTGGGATAGAGAACAGCTTTCCTTCTCTTTTCTCTGAATTTCCTCACTGAACTCACACTTTCTAGAAGCCTTTTCTTTTATTAGATGCTGTCTCCCTGTCCTTTCTACAGCCAAAGGGTAGGGAGAGGATTGGAAACCAAAGGGTCATTAAGGGTCTATTACATAATTCTAAAATCCTAAAAACGCCTCTCAGGGCTGGGCTACCACAAAGCCATTAGAAGCCAGGAAGATTGTCCTCACCAAAAGTCCAACCAATGAGTCACTTTGTCCTTGGAGTGTCCAGAAATTTCAGGGGACCCCTGGATGTTGTAGGCTCAAACCAAGGCAACCTCACTACATAATTGGGCACAAAATATATGCAGAATAGATGGAAGATCATCTCAGAGAAGGCTCATAAATGCCAAACAGAAGACTTTATACTGGTGCTAGAATTAGTAGGGAACCACTCAAATTCACTGAATTAGGAGGGTGGATATGGTCAGATCTACATATTAGACAAATCACTTCAGCAACTGAGTGAAGGATGGAAAGGAAGGGAGAGGGACTTGAGGCAGGGAAAGCAATGGGAAGGCTGCTTAAGCAGAGTAGGTGACAGGTGATGAGATCCAGCACCTGGAGTGTGGCTGTGTGACCAGATAGTAGGGGATTCATGGATAACAGATACATGCAGGTAGAAACATCAAGCTTTGGGAATGACTTGGGTAGGCAGAGTAAGTAGGAATGAGAAGTCAGGGATGACCCTGAAGTTTGAGTCTGAATGACTAAAAGCATCATGGTACCCTTGGCAATAATAGGCGGTTCTGAGGAGAAGGCTTGGAGGAAAGATGATTAATTTGGGTTTGGATACAATACATTGAAGACACCTTTGAGACATCTAGTTCAAGGTATCTAAAAGATAATTGGTGATTGGAGACTGGAGGTAAAGAAAGAGGTTTGGGTTGGATAGAGAAATCTGGAAACATCTACATAGAGGTGATAGTTGAATCCATGGAGCTTACAAGATACAGGGAAAAGAGAAAAAAAGATGAGGCTCCACAAAAGAGTCTTACGGTTAGAATTATAGATCAGTCACAAGTAAAGGAGACCAAGCAGGAGCAACTGGACAGAGAAAGAGAACCAGGAAAGAGGAGCCTATGAAAACCTAAATAGTAGGTGAAAAATGCATGAAAAGAAAGGTGTGCAATGCAGTTCTCAAGGGAAAAAAATCCAGGCTCTCAATCACCCTATGAAAAAAATGATCCAAATCATGAATAATGAGGGAGTAAAACAAATCTGAGATTCCATCTTACTCCCATCCAATTGGCAAAGTTAACCAAAAAGGAAAAAGGACAAATGCTAGAAGGGCTGTGGGGAAAAAGTGCATTGTTGGTGGAACTGTGAGTGATTTGGAGCTATACCCCAAAAGTTACTAAAGCACGACCTTTCTCCTTTCAAACAGGTGAGGGAGGAAGTATGTGTTCTGTTCCTTTACTCCTTCCACACTCCTTCTGCCTTTTTGGCTTACAAGTTAATTCCATATTAGACAATCTGCCCCACCTTTAAAGCAGAGCCTCTCTAATCCCTTGGGAATTGTCTGGAGAGATCTTTCCTCTCTTGTGTCTTCAGTCTTTCAAAGCTTCTCATTCTATGATTCACTGCAGGAATTCCTTCTTATCCCTTTCTCAAATCTTCCTTTATTTGTAATGAAAACAGCCCTTCCCCACTTCAAGGGTCCATGATTTCCTCGGCATGGTCACTCCCTTCACCAGTGAAGATCACGGCTCCTCAGTGCCTTAGGAAAGTTGCTTTGGGAAGGGGACAAGCATTTATTAGGCACCTATATTGTGCCTGGACTGTAATGACTGTTTTACACTATTATCTCCACAGATCTGTGCCCCAAAGGTCATCGCTCAGCAATGAACCAGCAGGAGCTTCTCTAAACTTTGGCAGAGGGGCCCTCCTATACCAGGCACACCAGTGAGCCCAAAGTGACCTTAGCCATCCCTGGTAAGCAGAGGCATTGTGCTGGTGAGAAGCAAAGGGATCTGGGGGATGGTGGAGAGGAATAAAGGCCCTTTCAGAGCACCTGCAGGAGCCTCCATCAGCCCCATCCTCCTCTGGCATCCAAGAGCAATAAAATCTCTTCCTTGTCCCATGATACTGCCTTTTGGTCTCATTTCGAGCCTTGCCAAAAAATTGGGTTTTGCTCTCTTCCGTGGCAAACACCCAGTATTTCAGCAGCTCTGCTGGGTTAGCACCACCCTCAAGGCACTTCCCTCCGAAGTGGCTTGGAGGACCTCCTGCACTCTCTCAGACAATAGCAGCAGAGCATAAATTCTGCCAGGTGTCAGCAAGTGGGGAAGACTTCCAGTACTGGTCAAATAACGGCCCTCCTGTCTGCGGCTTGAGGACCAGACGGGCTAAGCAAGAGGGGGAGGCCCTTTGGATCAGGAGGAGAGCATTCTAAGAAGCAGAAAGTCAATAAGCCATCATTTATTAAGGGTGGGCTCCCCTGGGAGTTGGGAATACAAAAGACAAAAAAATACAAAGACAAGAACTCCAGGCCTGGCCTCAAGCAGCTTCCATTCTACTGGGAGAAGCCCATGGGTAGCTGAAGAAGCAACCTGCTGTTGCATGAGGGCCTGTGACCTGCCCTAGGAGACTGTTGTATCCACCATGATGAAATCATGGTCCCCCAACAAAATATTGGCCTGTGGGTAGGCCAGCCTGAGACAGAACCCAGGCCTACGAGTACCCAGTGCTGAATAATCCCCTGCCAGAGCCCTTTGAGGCTGCAAAGTACTTCAGATCCATCATTTCCTTTGAACCTCACCACCAAAGAGAAATGGGTGGTTACCTTTTACACATGAGGAAACTGAGGCTTGAGATTCTCCCACAGCCATCAAGCTAGAAAGCCTCAGAGCCACAGGTTCCTGACCCCAGAACCAGAGCTCTTCCCACTGGGCCATCCTCACCTCCTCTGCAGCATCCCCAGACATCTGGCTCCGTTCACAGGCATGATTTGGCTATTTCAGGTCTGCAGAGGGTTTTACAGGTTGTCTTGTTTGAGCCTCACTACACCCCCATGAAGCAGGTGCAATTATTGTTCCTAATTTACAGACCAGAGAGAGGAGGGAGAAGTTGCTCACTTGTCTGGCATTCCAAGCCCTTCTTGGCCTAGCCAGTCCTTCCTTTCAAGTTTCCTTATACCATACCCCACCCCTACACACTCTTCAGGCCAGTGACCCTGGTCACCTGGCTGCTCCCATACAGGGTGCTCAATGTATGGGTTCTGGGCATTCTCTGTGGCTGTCCACCAAACCTGGAGTGCTCTTCCCTTCTACTCCGACTACTGACCTCCTCGCCTTCTACAGGGAGCTTTCCCTAATGTCTCTGAATTCTAGTTAATAATCTAACCCTCTTATTTTTCAATTGGTAAATGGTCAAAAGATATGAGCAGCAGTTTTCAGGAGAAAAAGTCAAAACTATTTCTAGTCATATGAGAAAATGCTCTAAATAACTATTGATAAGAGGAATGCAAATAAAAACAACTCAAACCTAGCACATTGGCTAATGTGACAGAAAAGGAAAACCCAAATGTTGGAGGGGATGTGGAAAAATAGGGACACTGATGCACTGTTGGTGGAGTTGTATACTGATCCAACCATTCTGGAGAACAATTTGGAACTATGCCTAAAGGCCTATGAAACTGTACATACCTTTTGACCCAGCAATACTACTACTAGGTCTATACCCCAAAGACATCAAAAAAAAAGGAATAGGAAAAGGACTTATTTGTGCAAAAGTATTTATAGCGGTTCTTTTTGTGGTGGCAAAGAATTGGAAATTGAGGGGATGCCCATCCATTGGGGAACAGCTGAACAAGTTGTGGTATATGATTGTGGTGGAATACTCTTGTGCTATGAGAAATTATGAGAAGGATGTTTTCAGAAAACGCTGAAAAGACTCACATGAACTGATGCAGAGTGAAGTGAGCAGAACCAGGAGAACATTGTACACTGTAACAGCAACATTGTAGCAATGATTGGCTGTGAATCACTTAGCTATTCTCAATAACAAAATGATTCAAGACAATTCCAAAGGATTCATAATGAAAAGTGCAATCTACCTCCAGAGAAAGAGTTGTGGAGTCTGAATGCAGACAAAAGCACACTTTTAAACTTTTCTGTATTTTTCTTGTGTGTTTGGTGCATGTTTGTTGTTGTTGTTATTGTTTTGTGTTTTCTTTTGTAATGTGGCTAATGTGCAGATGTGTTTCACATGACTGCACATGCATAATTTATGTCGAATTGTTTGTCTTCCCAAGGGAGGAGCAGAGAAGACAGAGAGAATTTGGAATTCAAAATTTTTTCAAGGAGTTAAAAATTGTTTTGTACATATAATTAAGAAAAAATTCAGTAATAATTTTAAAAAGAAAAGAAAATGAGGAGATTGGAGTCAATAACCTCTGAGGTAGCTTCAAGTCCTAAACCTGAACTCCTGAGGGAATAAAAAGAACTCAGCCCTCTCCATTAAGTTCAGAAAGCCTCCCTCTGCTGACTGTCTCCAGTCTGTCCTGTATGTGTACATATCTTTCTGTTCTTATCTCCCCTAATTAATTGTAAGCTCCTTGAGGGCAGGGATTGTCTTGTGCCTTTCTCTGTGTACACATGGCTTAGCTCAGTGCATGGCACATAGTAGGAGTTCATTTATCTACGTACATACTTCTCACACACACAAAATGGGTTATAAGCTCTTTGAGGACAGGGATGTTTTTCATTTTTGTCTTTTTATATCCAGAACTTAGCACAGTGTCTTCCTTCTATAACATAGACATCCATCACACATTTGTGGAAATATGTTGAAATCAGCCAAAGTGATTGCTTGGATTCCTGTGTGAATTAAATAACTTTTTCTGCTCCAAGGCCCTGGACTGCCCTCCTCAGCCCAGCAAGTCAAGAGGAAAGGATCCCCTTCATCACACAGGGTGTGGGCAACATAATAAGCAAGAGCCCTGAAGACTTAGAGATAAAGAGCCTGCAGGGGAGGACAATGGATATGCAGAAGCATCTGAGCCTGAGAAGCAGAGCCAGCATCGGCCAATGGCTCCTGGGCATCTTCGGGTCTACATTCCTAGGGAGTTTACCAGTGCAGACACAAGGTGCACCCTAGGGGACACCCACAGTGTTCTCTCCTAGCTTGCCACCCCAGGTGACAGACAGACCAGCAGAGCACAAAGCTCTGCTATGAGGGAGAAGCACCCGTGGAACACAGAACCCCATGACCATGCCTTAGGTCTTTCCTTGGCCCTTCTCTTTCTCAACTACTCAATTATTCTGTGTAGGCAGGTGTCCTCCTGGGCTTCTCTGGGCTCTGCTCCTCACTCTCTTGGTTTTGTCTTCACATGACTCCTCAGCCTTCTTACCCAGGAATATCCCATCCCTTCCTCTGACTGCTCAGTTCTTCCTGAAATCCCCATTTTAAGGAAAGTGCCCAGACCTGCCAGGCTTACTTCTTTACCCCTCAGGAATGGTTCCCACTCCTGACTCTCTGCACTCCTTTCTCTGCCATAGACCATGTGAACGCTTTCCTCTACCCCTCCCCCTCTGCTTTTCCACTTCTTTTATGTCTTGTCTTCCCCCATCAGTGTCAACACTATGAAGGCAGAAACTGGTTTTTTTTTTCTCATATTGGTGTTCCCAGTACCTAACACAGTGCCCAGTGCCCCATACCTCAAAAGCACTTCACACATGCTGACTGACTTGTTGGCTTGACTTGTGAGACAAGCTGGCTGAAAGCCCCAGCAACCGATCTCAAAATAAACTCAGTCAGCAACAACAGCAGCAGCAGCAACAGGAGGAAGTGGAGGGTATTAGTTGTAGTAGCAGTGGTAGCAGTGGTAGTAGTAGTAGTAGTAGTAGTAGTAGTAGCAGTAGTAGTAGTAGCAGTAGTAGTAGTAGTAGTAGCAGCAGCAGCAGCAGCAGCAGTAGTAGTAGTAGCAGTGGTGGTAGTAGCAGTGGTAGTAGCAATAGTGGCAGTAGCAATAGGAGTACTGGTAGTGATTTCTACAGGGCTTTAAGGTTTTCACTGGTGTGGAAGGATAAAAGCCCCTCCTGAGGCTGGCTCCACTCTGCTCCCATGGGTCAGCTTCTTTGGCTATTCCTTTGCTTTAACAATAAATGGATCAATGCACACTCAAACTCTAATCCTAGGGAGGAAGCAACTAAAAATATGACCAGAAAGACAAAAAGAAAAATAAAAGAAACATTTAAAGAAAACAAGGAGTTGAAGGACCCAAAATGGATTCGTCAGACCCAGAGCCACATAGGGAATGAAAGAGAAAGGCAGAGGCTCAAGGCCAGCACCATCCACTTTGTACCTAAGGCTCCATGTGGCCAGAGAACAAGGGGAGGTGAGGGAAGGGGAGAGCTGCCTCCCACTCAGCATCCCCCTTTTCTCTAGGATTCTCTCACTTCTGAGAGGATTTCAGACTTGAGCTGAGTTCAAACCACTCAGAATGCCTTGGACCCTGACTTTGAAGGAAGTCACATGTTAGAGAGGAGGAAGTTAAGCCCAACAAGTCGGGAAAAGGGGATACAGACAGTGGTGGAGACCAGAGGCAGAGGAGCATCCCGGGTGGCGCCTACACATCTGCCTGACTCGTGGCACATTGTGCTAGTGTCCGGGAAGCCCTGCCCAGCAATCAGAAGAAATGCAAGAATGGAGCAGTTGGGGGAAGAAGCCTTTATTAAGCACCTACCATGTACCGAGCACTTTTGAGACATTATTTCATTTGATCCTTACAACTACCCTGAAACGCAGATGCTTATTATTTCATGCTTTATCATTTTCCAGTTAAGGAAACTAAGGCAGACACATGTTTTGAGACTTCCCAAGACTCAGCGAGCAAGTGTCAGAGGCTGGATTCAAACTCTTGGTGACGCTCTAAGCATTGTGCCTCCGGCTGTCTCTGTCAGTAACATTTTCTCAGTCTCCCCATCTGTGCTTTCCTGGGGAAGCTGAGATCTGCTCTCCTGTCATTTGCTCCATCCTTTCCCTAATGGAGTACTGGGCAGAAGGCAAGCCAGATGTTCCTGCTGCGGCTTCCGCCCCTTTGCGGTGGAAGACGGACCATTTCAATACTGCTATTTCTGTAAATATGTTGAGTTTTCCTCGGTATGTGTATAACCACATATTACTCTCCAGGTGGACAGGCAAACCCATGGCCACTCTACTTCAATCTTAGCAGAGAGTCTGGGAAGACAGGGTTCAAGAAGGGAAGCAGATTTAAATATTGAGATTTTATGAATTCACATTAGAGTTTGTGTTCTGTGGCCCAGAGATTCAAGGACCATTCTTCAGTGAGAGTACAGAGAAGAGTCTTTACATCCAGATTCGTCCAGAGACAAGGGCCAGCAAGAACCCGAGGGTGAGGGAGCTTACCTTAGCTGGTTTAAAAGGAAAACCAGCCCCAGAAGGAGGTGGGAGGAGCTCTGAGAAAGCTCCACCCCCCCAGAGAAGGGAGAGTGATAAGCGCATGCTCAGTAGCGTTTCTGGTCTCCCGCGACTCCTTCACCAACAGCATCGGCTGCCGATATATTGTGTTCGGTGGCTCGATTTTGTTTCGTTACAACGTCTGCTCTTCTTTCCCCTTTCTTCCTCTCTGCTTAAGATAAAAATCTGCTTGAGGGTTTCGGGTGGAAATTTATTCTGCATTTGGTCCAATTGTCTGTTAAGTCCTGTTTGTTGTGAATGCCAAGTTTAAGGCTAAAAAGGGTGTGCTGCCCAGTGACCACTCAGATGCCCCATGTGCCCAGCTGTGTGTGGGAAGGGAGGGGAGCCAGTCATCACTGACCCCTGATGGGCTAAGTCACCTTCAGGGAAGGGGTGGGCCAGTCCCTAAGTGAATCTGGCCTAGTTTCCCCAGGAATCCCAGAGGAGACTGTCACATGGTGACCACCAGAGGAGAAGAGGGGCCTGGGAGGATGGAGCCTGTCACTCTCCATTTCTTCATCATTACGGCCCCTCGGAGCAGGTTTCCACTTGCCTCTTAAAGCAACCCCCCGGGGCCTGGGAATGGTGGCTGAGCCAGGCAGCCGATTCCGGGACGCGGCATTCTGCCTCGCTGAGGCTCAGCCACAGGCCCCTCATTCATGCGGTGGCTCGCCTGGCTCGGCTCCTGAATATTTAATGGAAGTAATTAGGGATATTGCTCCCACCAGCTCCAAGGGCTAAGCTCTCAGAACTTGTCCCATTGTCCTTCCCGGGAGTTAATGGTCTGCAGACCTTGGGAAGGCCCTGTCTTCTTTTGGCAGCTTCTCAAAATCAGCTCCCATTAAAGGCTCCAGCTCTCGGGTGGTGAGAGCCTTGCAATGTGTGTGTGTGTGTGTGTGTGTGTGTGTGTGTGTGTGTGTGTGTGTGTGTGTGTGCGCGCGCACGCACGTGTGCAGGTATGTGTATGTTTGTGTGTATGTGTGTGCATGAGTGTGGCCCGTGTATGTGTGCATGTTTGTGTGTGTGTGTGTGTGTGTGTGTGTGTACACAAGCCCTAATCACACCCACACAGTTGTATTTAGAGGCATTTGAGCCCTTTCTTCTCAGGATTGGCCACTGAGAAATGTTCCCCTGGCCCCTGTCGTTTCTGGTCTTTCTCCTTTTCCTCTAACATTGTCCTGCTGTCCACAGAACTTTCAAGGACAAGAAGTACATAGCAGGAGGGGAGCACGGATGGAAGACACCTTTCCGACTAGGGCTGGGACCTTCTTGTTTTTGGTGGAGTTTTGCCTTTCCCACAGTCCCCAGCACCCACAGCAGAGGAGGACCAAGATGAGGCACCTGCCCATGGGCCAGGACTGAGAGCTGTTCTCTCCCTCCCTCCCTCCATCACCAGAGTCACAAAAGAGGCAAATGTCAGTTTGGCCCCGACATTGAGAAACCAACTTGAACACACAACTGACTGTTGCCAAGACATTTTAGGGGAGCCTTGAGAGTCATTAGGAACATGGGATGGCGTAATTCCGACCCAGTGTGATTCTTGTGGCCTGACCCAGTCCCACCTAAGAGGGTGGGGAAGGAGAAATCTGTGCTGGACTAGACATGGCAACCTTGAGATCAGGCCCCTTCCCACTCAGAATTATCCACAACTCCTCAGTCTCCCCAATGCTGTGAAATTATAATGGCAAAACGTGGCCCCAAAGAGGAGGCAGGACAATGCCCTCCCCTCTCTTCTCTGCAGAAGTGGGGAGCAGTGGGTGTGGAGTAGTGTGCACAATGAGTCTGGTTGCCGGGCTATGCTCATTGTCTTTTCCCCTCTTTTTTGTAGTCTTTGTTTTAAGGGTTCTCTCTTCTCTTGGGCCTAGGAGAAGGAAGACATATTGTGACATGAAAGAAATGGTAAAAGCCAAAGAGATTATAGTTTGTTTGAAGTCCTAAACCACTCCCCATCCAGACCCAGGACTCCGAAGTCCACTCCTTGAGGACGGGAGTTTTGGTGTTGCTTTCACAGCATGGCTGGCTGGCTCATAGAAAGCAAACACTCGACAAACATTGCTTCAATGGAATTTGGCTTTATCAGAATTTAGGGCCTGCTGGGAGCCAGGGCTGAGAATCTGCCAGGATGGGCAGTGTTCATAAAGGACACTGATGGCTCCTGACAGGCAGGCTCCTGACGGCCAGGCTCCTCACCCATACCTGTCTCCATCCCCAGTCTTTCTCTGTTGATTCAAGTTGCCCCTGAGACCACTGAATCCTGACCCTGGTTTTGTATTTATCGGGCCTGGACTTCCTTCTCTTTATTTCTGCTACAGGACTTGGAACTGTCTGCCTCTCCTGACTATAGTCCCCTTTGGGAGAGGACAGGGTACAACAGAACCCAGGGTTGACTACAGCAGAGGCAGTCTTGGATGGCATCACCAGAGGTTCATTTCTCTTTCACATCAGGTTCCCTCCCTCCATTCTTTGGTACCCCCACACACATAACTGCCTACTCGTTGCCTTGTCCCATATGCTCATTGAGCTTTGAGGTGCCAGCAGAAGCAGAGGGGGCTGCATGAAGTCCCTCCCCTAGACATACCCCTTGGCTCTGCCTCCACAGAGCTCCTGGCTTCACCTTGCAACACTGGCCAAAATTCCATCCCTTAGAGATCTGCCTTTGGCTGTACCCACATGCTCTTTGAGAACATCAGTGCCCCTGGAATTGTTTAAAGAGCTGTGACTCATTCGTATCCTAGAGTGAAGACTCTTAATCAAACTGCTTCATCCCTAACAACACAGAAATCAAATGCATTCATCTAGGAAACAAATATTCCTAAAGTTAGAAGAGTGGGTAGAGAGAGGAGCAGGGAGGCTCGTCCTCCAGGGACCCCCCAAAAGGCAGAAGGTAGAGCCGGACACCAAAAGGACCTGGGAGAGGGAGAGGGAGAGAGTCTGAAAGAAAACAGCTGAGCTAGGTAGCTTGGCTCAGGCTATGTTTGTACTCTCCTTGACCCCCCTTTTGTGTTCCCTTCTCCCCCCAAAGGGGACTAGACCCAGGAACAACTGGGAGCCCTAATCCCCATCTGGTATACAGAAGAAGGAATCAAGGATAAAAAGAAAATGATTCAGCCTAGCTGAGAGCAAAACACTAGGAGTTCAGGAAATGCCAGCTGTGTGGGCAATAAGGAATGGACTGAGCCAAAGGTCCCAGGGAAAGACCCAGCTGCACTCACAGAACAGACCTCTGGCTGTATCTGTTACATGAGCAAGTCCTAGGGCACATCTTGGCCCTCCCCACCACTGGCACCAGGACGCATCATGTCTGCCTCCCTCTTCTACAATCCAAGTGGCATGTTAGACCTGGAGGGAGGGACAGGGAGGGCAGAGTGAGGGAAGCATCCCCTAGCTGAATAACAAGGAGAGGAGCAGAAAATCTAGAGGATTTAGCATTATAACATCTCCAGAATGATGCCACAGAGCAGTCTCAAGGTGAAGAACCCTGTGGGTGACCACACAGATAGAGTGGTTCCATTTTTAGTCCTTTCCAAGCACTGTCCTAGGTACCTCTGGAAGGCTCTGCCTTCACCATCCCTTCACAGATGGCAGCCACTTGGTCCCATCCAAGCACAGACAAGAAAGAATAGGCTCCAGCTGCAGTAGGAAGAATAACAGAGTGTTATGTAGGGTTGAAAAGCATTGGAGAAGTCGAGACTATATAGACCTGCAGAACAGGGGACTGAGATATGAAGCAGCTTCCCTGAGACCACCTAGCCTGTCAGCGGCTGAAGGTGAATGGGTGGGGCAATGACAGCTCATACCTGATAGTTTGGTCACTAAGACTCTCTCAGATTCCCAAAGGGCTTTTTTCCTCCCCGGGCTTGTGGGGAAGTGAGTGCAAATGCTCTCCCCATTTTACAGATGAGGAAGTGGAGGCTGACTGAAAGCCTGGCCTTCTGCCACTCATTTCTCAGGTGAGGCTCAGAAGAAGAGAAGGTCCTGAGACTGAGGACTGTCAATCATCTGGCTGGGTTTCCCAGACTTCTCACCCACAGACGCTCTTGCCTTGGACCTCTCTCAACACATGCTTCCTTGTCTGGGTCAGGGGGAGATCAGGGGAAGTGCTGAGAACCCTCTAGACCTGAGAACTCTGTGCTTTGCACATTCAGCAGCCCCTATCAGAGACTTGGGCTAAAAGCATTTGTCTTCTGTGGTGGCCCAGCTCAGGCTGGGCTCCACCAGCTAGCATGGGGCAGGCACCCTGCTCACTGTCTAGCTGAGATTTCCCCTCCAGACCACAAGCACTGTTCAGTGGCTCTTTGTCTCTCCCGGTACATTGGGTGTTCTAGTATTGACAACTATGTGAGCCTGGCTGGCCCCTGGCCCAGCTTTTTTTTTTAACATAAATTTAAAATGTGACTGTGAGATAAAAGTAAGAATGGCCAGGGAGGGAGGAAAGGGGGAGGGGGCTTGGTTCAATTACAGCCCTGCCGAGAGCCCCACATGAGGAACCCCTCGGAGCGCCAGCCAAGATGAAATCGGCTTTGCCAATAAGCACTTCAAGGGCCAAGATATTTTTGGCTCCATTCACCAACTGGGAAGCCAACAGTTAAGAGGGCTGGGCCTTTTCAGGCAGGATCCCCTGCATCTGTCAGTGGGAACCTGCAGCAAGGTTTCCCTGAGGAGCCCAGATGCTGGGCATCCTCATGGAGATGCCTGTCCATCTCCTCCACCCCAACACACATGTGGTCCCTCTGGACCCCCTTGGTCAGCTAGCTGTTGTGTGGCCAGAGGGCTGCTGTCTCTGTGATTGTCCTGTGGTGACTTCACGAGTCTACCCTCAGAGGCTGGAAACCTTGAAGCTCTCTTCTCCCCTAATCCCAACCCTAATTGCACAATACACACTCCTTGTGTGACCATGGGGAGACTGCTGCCTTTCCTTGGGCTTCAGTGTTCTGAAGAGCTGAACTAGATGGCCCCACAGACTCCGTGGCTCTGGAGGGTCAATCCACTCCTCCTCCTAGTGATTCTGTTGTGGGAGCTCTCTCCCTCGGTGGCTGCTATGGGAGCAGCCAGAGGAGCTGGGGACCAAACAAGCCAGGGATGCCTCTAGCAGACTCTGAAGATCCACCCAGCAGTCTTCTCCACACCTGCTCGGATGATGGCGAGGTAGATGAGACCCGGAAACCTGATACTGGCGAAGTTACCTGGAGGATCAACCAGATGGGGCTGATTTAGCAAGAACGAATAATAACACTGGGCTTAGACCAGCAAAAGAACTGAAGTGGAATCTGAGCCCAAGTTTTCTCAACTCTAGGAACACACTCTCACCACTGTATCGACCTGCCTCTGTAGGTAAATGAGGTGGCCCCGGGCCTGCTTCTCAGCACAGTCTAAGGATGGTGTTTGCCTCCCACCACTCTATGCTCTTGCCAGAAATCTGGGAGAAGGGAGGGAATATACTCCATATATTCCCATAAGTGACCAGCTGTGTGATAGTTCTGACAAAATCACTCTGTTGCCTTCTGTTTCACTGGGTTAAATACCCACAGGGGTGATGCACGCATGTATCTGCACACACGCACTGTCATGCACATGTGAACACACACACACCTCAAACTTACTACAATAAATGAGAGCATCTGGTGACATCATTATGGAGGCCCTCCACAGAGAATCTGCATGGGTCCTCACAACCAAACATTCATCACTTGGGGACCAGTGTCTGTGATCATGAGAATCACTGAGGTGAGCCAGATGGGTCCTCCAGCAATGGGAGCGGGGGACCTCAAGAAGACAGAGTAGCTTGAATTTGGGTTCTGTTTTCTCAGCTAAGGAGAATTCTCATCCCACCAGGAAGGGCAGAGCCAAAACGAGTGGGAATTCAGTAAAGAGGCAATGAATGAGCATGGAGCTGCCTTGGTGGAGTCAGGGGACCTGTCCCCAGCAGACTCCATCTTCGGGTAGCAAGAGGCATGACAGGGGAGACAGCAGGGGCAGGAGAAGTGAAAGAACGTGGAGAAGAGCCTCCATGGGGCTGGAGAAAGAGAAACGGGGCTCTTTAAAAAGGAGAGGGCAGGACCTGAGTCTGCCCTTGGCTCCTAACAAAGATTCAGCAATAGATGCTCAGAGATGGTTAGTGAGAACCTAGGAAAGGAAGCAGTGGTCGCTGGGGGTCAGCATAGATGCTGCAAGAGTGAGGAATGCCAAGCTGATCTCATCTCCTTTTGAATGAGGCCCGGGTGGCCTGAAAGAAAGGGAAGAACAAGAAGGCTGGTCCAGGAGAGAGGAATGGGCACACATGCCCCAAACCTGAGACTGGGGAAGCAATTCCCAGATTCATGAGAACAGAGGAGGCAAGCAGCAAAGGCTCACCATAAGCATATGGGATTAGGTAGAGATTCACTCACACAGAGCACAAAGACAGTAATGCCTCAGTCCCCCAAGAAGCCTGCCTTGATGCATGGAGTGTTGGAACCATACACAAAATGCAGCTTGAGAGAAAGGAGGTGCAAGTGGGACAGGACCTATAAAAAAATCCTCTTGGAGACAAGTTACCAAATGGCCTGAGTTAGACAACTGGTCCCCTGAGAAAGTCTGTGAGTGCCTTCTTCCAGAATAGAGCTGAAATGTATGTCATTGAAGGACAGTGGGAGCATAGCCCCAGAAAAGAGGCTGGTGAGGAGCACCTGTGCTCAATACAGAACCATCCAACAGCAGAGGCCACCAGTCAGAAACAAGGGCTGAGCAGAGGAAAGTTAAGAGATGATCAGCCCCTGAGAGAGAGGAGAGGAGGAGAGGACCACAGGTGAGGTGTCTTAAGATGGGTGATTGACAATGCCTACGGAGAGTGGAAGGAAAGATTTGCAAGGGCACAGCACAGACAGGAAGGAGATGCAGAGAGTAGTACCCACCTCCAGCTGGAGCCCTGGGGTCTGTCTCAGGGGAAGAGCGCCAGGCTCAGCAGTGCTTTCTACTGACTTATATCCAAAGGCTCTCTATTTCTATTTCCCTTAACTTGAATATAAAGCTGCTCAAAAAGTAACCTTTGTGAACCTCTGTGCTTGTAAGGGGATCTTGTGGCTACCACTGGGGAATCTTAAACACTGAAGCTCCCCAAGCATCTAAGTAGACACAGTGAGCCCAAGAATGGAGAAGTTCTCAAAACATCCCTAGGCCATTTGTGTCTGCTCCAAGAGTCACATGTGTGTTTGCTTTTAAGAGTAAAATAGTTTCTATCATCCTTGAGAACCTTGACCTAATAGTATTTTAGTGTCGTTATAACTTCCTATAAGAAATAATATCTCATTCCTATGGTGTATTAAGGTTCCAAAGTTTTTCTTCACAATTAGGTTTATTATCCCCATTTTGTGGGTGAGGAAGAGAGGCAATCGGGCCTAGTGGATATAGAGCTGGCCCCAGAATCAGGAAAACTTTGGGTTCAAGAGCCAAGAGTTGTTCTGAAGACTGGCTGGGAGTCTTAGTGGACCACAAACTCAATATGACTCAGCAGTGTGATGTGGTAGCCAAAAGCAGCTGATGCCGATGATGGGCTGCAGGACAGAGATGATGTCTCCTGGTCCTCTGCCCATCTCAGACTTCTGCCTGGAGACCACAACCAGACCTGGGATGCACCGTTCAAGAAAGTCATTGGGAGCTATACAAAGTCCAGAGGAGGGCAGCCAGAAGGTCCTGGCTTCCGCATCCAATGAGGATCAGACTGAAGGGATCAGACATGTTTGTCCTGGAGAAAAGAGGATGTGGATGGGCAGCCCATGGAGGGAGGTCAGCCTTGTTCCACTTAGCCCCAGACAGCAGAGCTGGAAGCAGAAGCAGAGCTACAGAGGAGGCCGGCGGAGCCAGGGAAGGCCAGCAGAGGGACGGTGGCTGGCCAAGGCTCATCGCCAGAGAAGGCTTCCCAACAGCCCAGGCTGCCCCAGAGCATGCTGGGATCCCCTCCTGAAAGGTTGTCAAGCCAAGGCTGGCTGACCGTTCTCATCCCACAGATTTCGGTGGGGATTCCTTCAGGGTATGGCTTGGACTAGGTGTCCTGAAGAGTCTCCCATGTCTTAGAGCCTGTGAGTAACATAACAGGATTCACATCAAGACTTATTCCTCAGTCGCAACAGAAATCCTCTGAGATTCCTTGGGGCAGAACCAAGAGAAGAAAAGGGCCCCTCACCCTTCTCCCCACCTCCTCCCCTGCTCAGGTCTGTTCACTGGCTCTCACCACCATCCAAGGAAGAGCCTCCCCTGACACGTACCCATCCTTAGGAAGCTTTGGTGGCCAAACAGCAGGACTACAGGTGGGTCAGCCCCACCCCAAGAATTCGGGGCTCCCCAGAGGCCCCAGGGAGGCCTCAGGAACTACTTGCTGACACCCACAAGGTCCACACCTGGTCTGATTCCCTCCCATCGGCCCCTGATGACAAGGCATTATTCCAATACAGGAAATCGCGGCCCAGCTCCAAGGTTTTGAGCTGCCTTCCCCAGCCAATAAAGTCACATCTGGACTCACACATGTGTATGCTGAGCAGACTAGGAAAAAAAGACCTCTCCCGATGTGTTTGTCGCATCAGTCTCTCCCTCAACGACCTGCACTCTGGCCATAGAGACTCTAGCAGAGATGTGTAGGGGGAGGCTGGACTGTTTTTTCCCATTTGTCTGAGATGACGCGGGAGCAGTTGTCTGAGCTCACCAGGGTCATTCGTGGTGGGAGGCAGGTACAAGTCAGCATCCCCCCACTGCTCCCACCCCTCCTTAATCCCTCCCCTCCAACAGAATTGAACAAGCTTCTTCTCTCCATCAAACAGCAGTAAATCAGCCCCTGGGACTGACCTCCCTGAGAACATCATTCTTCAAGATCTTAGGGAGATTTGGAGAGAATTTGTGGGGCCACAGCTGGGCTCTGGAGGCTTTAATGCCCTCCTTCCCTTCTATCCCCCTCCCCATGAAGTCAGGCAGCCTGGATCTCAGGCTTAAAGACACATCCTGCATTCTCAGCCTGACTGCCTGTCCTCCCCCACCTTCTCCTTCACACACACACACACACACACACACACACACACACACAATATCACATATGCAATGTGCACACACTTACAGGAAGACACAGGTACACTCCCTGGAGGGACGTCAGCTAAAGCAGAGGCCAGAATTGAGAGCTGCTCTGGACAAATGACCGACGGTGGAGGAGTGTAATCCTGACTGAGCCTAAATTGGGCTGTCTGTAGCAGAACAAGACCCCCCCACCTCCAGCGGACAGCCCTTCAGATTCCCTCAGGCTACCTTGACCAGCCTTTTTGGCCAGTCCTCAGGAGCCATGACCCCCAGACTCTTTCCCCTCCTGGCTGCTCTCCAACATCTCAGGGCCTTTCTCCAATGGAGGTGCTGAGCACATGTGCCAGGCCTGCATCCCCCTAGTCCAGGATGCCCTGCACTAGACAGCATGTGCTTATCTGGCTGCCTCTGTAGGGTCTGTAGCCCCCTCCGGGCCCCCAGATCTTGGCTGACCAGCTGGCCACACTTCACAGAGAGCCAGAGACCCCAGCAGCCTCCAAACCACATACCAAAGGAATTCCTTCTCTAACATACCCAGCAAGTGGTTGTTCAGTCTCTGTTCACAGACCCCTAGGGAAGAGGAGCTGCTGCCTCCAGAGGCGGCCTACTCCACACTGGGACAACTTGTATACTAAGGAAGGTTTCTCTGACAGAGTTGCAATGATTTCTGTGCATTCACCTGGATCATGTGAGAGGGCCTTGGGGATCCCTATGTTGTTGGCAGGAGACCAGCAGCAACAGAGACAGTCCTGGTCCCTCTCCCCAAGGAAAGAAATGCATTTCACTTGGTTTCCCAAAAGAAATCATCTCCATGTGACCACAAGCCCCATTTTAAGACTTGGATGGTCCAGCTGGCTTAGAACCTTAGCATTGTCTGAGGAATGAAATGCAGATCAAGTTCCAAAAACCCCTTCTTAGACCCTGAGTGTGAGGAGGGAGCAGGAAGACTACACACACCTCTCTCCCATCTTCCTTCCCCCCACATGCGTGCACACAGGAACACACACATAAACACACATGGACACTCCTGCAGGTACACACTCATCTGAGCCTCTGACAGGGGAAACTCCTTTCCTGCTGCTGCTTTGGAAAAACACACCAGCTCAAAGCATGCTCTAGATGTGGGTTGAGATAAGAGGAAAATGGATGAGAGAGGGCTTCAGAAAAAAAGACTGGGAAGAAAAGGGAGGAGGAGAGAGGACCTTGGGAGGGGAGGGGAAGGGTGGAAGGAGGAGGGAAGGAGGCATGAATGCACCCAAGGAGAGCCCAGAGCCCAGTGTACAAGGAAAAGAGAAAGCTGTGTCTCTGGAACCAGGCAAGGCAGGAGAGGCAGCTTCAGACCTCAGAAGGCTCTCCTTGCCCCCTGACAAATCAGAGCTGGAGTCTGAGGGACTGGTGAATTCGGGAGGCTTGTCCCTGGCTGCTGGGCTCAAGGTGGCTAAAAGACCAGAGGAGGCTGATCCTGACCCATAGATTGTGTAACCAGAGACTGGACACCACATGAAGTCATGCCCAGAGGGGAAAGAGGAGAGGTGGATGGGGTGGGCAGGAGGCAGCCTGGCCAGGCGGAGCTCCTCTCTCCTGTCCTTCCCCTCTGAGCTTTCGTTAGTGCTCTGACAGCTCTGATGAACTCCTAGCATGCCTGTCAGTCCTTAACCAAGGCCTGATGTTTCCTGAGCTGAGGAGGGGGTGTGGAGGATCCCTTCCACCATCACCCCTGCACCCAGGAAGGCTCTCTTCTCCAGTGCTGGAAGAGGAAGAGAGGGTCCCACTCACATCCTCACCTCTACCCACCCCTCACCCCCCATAGGAACTGTTAACCTGGTGCCCGTGGGCCTTTCCTAATGAGTCTGAAGGCTAGGGGAAACCAGAGCCCCTTTCTTTTACAGAAGGGGAATTTGGAGTGAGGGTCCGCAAGCCCCAGAACTGGAAATGGGCATAGTCAGGATCTGAACCCAGGTCCCCAGCAGAGCCAGCCTGCCCCCACTCAACCACACTGCCTCCAGAACTTGCCCCAGTCCTGCTCCAGGGGAGTCCCCTCCCAAAAGATGCAGGGACTTGGGAATCTGAAGCAGTCAGAGGGAGGAGGCGGATTGTAGAGGGCTCTGGAGCTCAGCTCAGCGGTTCAGGCCCGGCAGCTCCCAGGTGATGCAGCAGCAGCACCACCTCGTGGCCATTTCCAGAACATGTCCTCAGGAGGCAGCCTTCCCCTCCCACTGAGCTTTTAGCCATCCCTGAACCCCTCCTATCCCAGAGCAGGTGCTCCTGAACAGATGGACAGACTGTCTGTACAAAGGCACAGGATTCTAGGGTGTCGGAGTACTTAGAGATCTCCCAGCCAGGCATTCCTATGTTACTGACCAGGAAACTGAGGAAGCCCAGATTGGGAAGGGACTTGGCCACCGTCTCTTGGCCAGATGGTCACCAGCAGAGGTGAAATTAGAATGGACTTTAGAGGTCATTTAGCCAAATTTCTTCATTTTGCAGATGATGGAGCTAAGCCCAAGGAGGGGAAGTGATTTCCCTGAGCTCACAGGAATGACAAAGCCAAGACTCGGTCCCAGTTTCTCTGCCTCCAAGTCCAATTCATTCTGCCAGACTTCCTCCGTCAGACTTCAGGGGCTTACCACATGGCCACCCAATCCTGTACTTCTGGGCCCAATCTCTGTGTCTAGCCCCAATCCCCTCTCTGCTACACCATTCTCCCAACACCAGGTAATTGTTAGGCATCTCAAGCAGACATCTCCATGTCCAAACAGGACCTGTTCTCTTCTCTCTTCCTGTCAAGGGAACATCCATCCCCTTTCACCCTGCTTCACAGCTTCAGTCTTCCTGACTTCTCCCCTACCCTTCTGCTGTCTCCCCTCTGCCATCTTGAAACCTGTTGATTTTCTTTCCCCCCCTCCCCTTGTCTCCACTCACCCAGCCAACACCCTCACCAGCCTCCTCCCTCCTCTCCCCTCTCCCATCCATCATTCCACACAATTGCCAAATTAATGTGACTAACATACCATCATTCCATGTCATAACATCCCCTCACCTCAAATATCTTCAGAGTTTCTCCATTGCCTCAGAGATAAAATGCAAACCCACCTACTTGTCATTTCCTTCACAACATTGACTGACTGACTCAATACTGCTTGAGCCAACCCTTTTTTAAAAAATTAGTTTGTTTTTAGTTTTCAACATTCACTTCCATAAGGTTTTGAGTTTTACATTTTTCTCCCCCTCCCCCCACCCCTTTCCCCAAGCCAGCCTGAAATCTGATATAAGCTCTACATACACATTCATACTAAACATATTTCACATTAGTCATCTAGCCAATCCTTTTTTAAAAATACAGATGAAGCTTCAGGTCTTTTTAAACACCAGTTAGCAGAATAACCCAAACATCTCATTCTTCCTGAGTCATTTCCCTATCTCTGAGTAGGGTCTCCCAGGGCAAGGGTCCAACATCATAGCTTCCCCATACACCTCTAAGAGTCTCTGTGGAGCTATGTATGCCCTAGGGGACCACAAACACTGAGTCATTATTCTATGACTCACTCCCCAGATCAGGTTTTGGATCATTCCATGTGCCTGTATCTCTAGAGGGCCACTCAGTGGCAGGATTTTAGCCTTTAAGTTTGGGGTGACAATTATCCCCTTGGTCATGTCATCATGGGAACAACTCTAGAGGGCCAAGGACCTCAGGGGCCATCCAGTCCAATATCTTCACTTTACAGAGAGAGAAACTGAGGCACAGAGAGTGTTAATTGACTTGCACACAAAAGCAGTCATGTGAGAGATAGAACCAATAGATTTGTGATTTGATTGATGTTGGTAACAGAATTTTAGTTGTAAAATACCCAGATAACATAAACTCTGACCCCCCTCATTTTTCAGAGTTAGACTCTCAGAATCTGCTTCTAACCCCAATATTCTAGCTCTGGGAACCAGGGAAGAAAGGATATGGAATTAATTCTGTGTTCAGTTCTAGAGGGAGGGCATACAACAGCTCCTCTAGAGGAAACAACTTCCTTCTGATGAGCTTATACCCTTTCTCTAAGAGACTCCTTTATCAAAGTTATACGAATAGCTAACGATGCGATCAACAAAATGTCTCATCAGAAACTAGGTTGCTGTTTTTATTATTTTTACAGTATATCTTTATTGAAGTCAGGAAGACAATTTGGAAAAAGGCTACTTTATGTTTGATGGATATAAGCACTGCCCAGAAAATGAAGCTGCTTTGAGATTCACACTATTCAGTTTGAGAACTATAAGGAAGGGGGTGAATGCTTTATAGTCATGATCTTTGTTAAGTAATAACTCTTCTTTATTGGATCTGCCAGTCAGAACTTGGTAAGAACAAGGCCTCACACTCTCTGGAATCAGTCCTTTCTGTTGAGTGAAGGCAGTGGTCACAGCCTGAGGAGCTATCTCAGACTAGGGAGATGTATAGCTGGGGATTAGAGACTAGAAGGTAGGAGCAGGGATGGCTAGAGGTAAACTAGAAAGAATAGGTAGCCCTCGGGCACATTGTGAAAGGTGAGAGAAGAGATGAGCTGTGACTGAGAGTACAGGGAGGTCTATGAAGGTCTGGAGAAGACAGGTACCTCAGAGCAGAAGATGTGGGTGATATCATCAGTTGGACTCACCTCTTCAAGGATTGCTCCTTCCTCAAATTCCCTCCCAGTGCCTGCCTGCACTGTATCATAGTGGACCTATTCACTGACCCCACAATACACTGCTTCTTTGCTTAAATGTTTTCAGTAACCTGAATTTTGCTTCAATCACAGAAGGGTCAAAGTTTAGCTAGAGACAAATTAAATTAAGGCAGAAAGCTACCCCCTGATCTGAACATTAGGAATTGTCTTAAATGTGGGCTTAGCATGACTAGGATTATAGCTTTTCATTTAATGTAAACTCCTGAAAGCACCTCCTTAATTAAGGGCAACTAGGTAGCAGAGTGAAGAGTCAGGAAGACCTGAGTTCAAATCCAGTCTCAGATGCTAACTATGTGGCCATGGGCAAGTCACTTAGCCCTGTTTGCCTCAGTTTCCTCATCTGTAAAATGAGATGGAGAAGGAAATGACAAAACACTCCAGTACTTTTGCCAAGAAAACTCCAAATGGGGTCACAGAGAGTTGAATGAAGTGGCTGAATGACAATCCTAAAAACCACTGAGGGAGGAGACACAGGAACTAGCAGGGAAGGGGCTTGTTGTGAGAGACTTAAAATAAGCTAATTATTTTAAGATGTTACGTAGGAAAAATTAATCAAAAGAGATAACACTGAACTGGGGGCATAGAAACCAAGTTCCCAAGTCTCTATAGTCTTTCTAGAATCAGTAACCACCCTGCCTGCAGTTCCAAGTTATTACAGCCTTCATTAATGTCTGTCCATTGATCTGGAGCCAACAGAGCTTTCACAACTGATGGGTTTATGTGGATATAGTAAGATGTGTGCACTTTTATAGAGAGAAGGTGCATGGCTTCATGAAACAAGCGCTCAACTGGGTCCAGAGATCTGACCTCCAGTCCCAGCTCTACAAAGGACAGGCTATGTGACCTTGGACAAGTCATTTAAGCATGAAGTGGGCTGGCAGCATTTTAGAGCTCATCTAATCTGGCTTCCTGATTCTATAGATGGGGAAACGGAGCTTTTAGAAGTTAAGGGATTTGCCCAGGGGCAGCCAAGCTAATGGATGGCCTGTCTTTGGCTTCCCAATCCAGCACCCATCCCACTATATTCTCAGCTCTAAAAGAGAGATGATGCCTGCCCTGCCCATCTCAGAGTCTTTTGTGTGGATGTGGGTGAGGAGGAAAGGCAACATGTGCTGCACCAATCAACTGCTAACCACTGCAGCAGCAGGATGCAACATTGTGATGAGTCTTGTGAGATGCCTGGGTGCCCCTCATGCCAGAGAAGATGTAATATGGGAGAGATGATGCAGGGAACCTAAAACCATCGATGTGGGCACAGTATGAGGAGGTGTGCCCACACTGATAAACCAAAGATTCTTGAAGGCTTAGGAAAAGAAGTAGCTAAATTTCTACAAAAGAGATTTTAATTCAAGTCCCAAAGTCAATTACTTTTTTTTAATCCACTGAATCATTTGGCAATAAAAAAATATCTGTTTCTATTGACACCTTGGGCTCATGTCTCCACACATCCCATGTCTGGACATTGTCTCTGTGAAGCTGAGATTCTTCCTGGTGAGTGATGAGAATGCAGGAAGCTGTGGGCCATGAGGAAGCAGGTTAGCTTACATAAGGATGGCAGCCTGGTTATTGAGGGTCCCGTTAGGCGATAAATTACAGCAATGAAATGCAGAACAGGCTGGCTCCCTCTGCCTGAGGCTCAACTGCCTTCTCTCCTCCATCAATCTTTCCTAATGACTGCTCCGCATTCAGCTTCCGCCATGACCTGACCCCCTCTCAGGAGACCTGGCTCCCAGCATTCTTTAGGGTTCTGCCTCATCAGCCTCCAAGACAAAGCTTTGAGAAGCCTCCAGGTCCTGAATCCCAGGATTCAGTAGCCAGCTAGTCTGACCTGTACCTGAACAAAAGCCCCTTTCACAGCCTCCCCCAAAGTGGTCCTCCATCTTCGGAGGAACGGCTCCCAAGCCCCACTGGCCTTCAAGGCAGTTCACTCCACACAGATGCAGCACCACTTGTCAGGACACCCAACCCCCACCACATCCAGCCTAAACCTGCTACTGGAGAGACTTCACACAAATACATGCACACATGCATGCACACACATGCATACGCACACATGGGCTCCGGGGCTCCAGGTCCCACCCTCTGGCAATGGCAGGAAAATGTAGGGTCCTTCTCCTGAGTGACAACCCTTGAAATCACCAAAGACTACTCTCAAGCTCCTTTTCCAAGTCAAGGAACAATCATGGACTCAGGGACTTTGGCCTTCCTGGCCATCCTCTCCTGAGTTTATAAATATGCAGCAGAAGGAATACTGGCTTTGGAGCTGGGTTAAAATCCCATCTCTGATGGTCATGACCTTACACAAGTCATATAACCTCCCTGGGCTTCGACTTCCCCATCTGTAAAACAATGAATGGAGCTAGACCGGATGGTCTCTGAAGTGCCTTCAAGCTCCAAACTGTGATCCTTCAATAAGACTTGTAAAGTGCTGGCACACAGTAGGTGTTTCTTCCCTTCCTTCCTAAGGGTGGTTCACAGAACTGAACAAGTGTGTGGTATGAGTGGGCACAGTTCAGAGGGACTGACCATCACCTCCTCCTTCCTGGAAGCTCTGCCTCTCTTGGCGCAGCGAAGAACCGTGGCTTTTGATACCTTCCTCTTTCCTGCTAGTTTCCCCAAACCCAACGAGATTCACAAAAATGTTCGTCCTTACACACCGGTTCTAGCTAAAAGTGATAACGTTCTCAGAGATTTGCAAAGGACTTTACAAATATTCCTTCATTTCATCCTCAAAACAACGTTACTACCCTCCTTTTACAGATGAGGACCCTGAGACCCGGGAAGGTGAAATATCTTGTCCACACAACTAGTGTCTGAGGCTGGATTTGAACGCAAGCCTCTCTCATTCCAGGTCCAGTCTCTACCTGCAGAGTTTCCTGGTGCCTCACAAATCACAAGATCCAGGAATGACATAGAAAGGAGGGGTAGGGATAGTGTGTTCATGGCCCCACCATGTTTTCACTTGTTTATTAACTTATGAGGGGCTGAGGTTGTGACCCTGAGAGATGAGAGGGACTTAGAGATCATGAAAGTGGACACCCCCACTTTACAGATGAAGAAACAAGCCCAGAGGGGAAGGGGTTTGTGCAAATTGTTTTTAGATCTGTCGTGTCCAGGGGGACATAACATCAAGCAAAGACCCAGTGCCACACAATTCAGCAGAGCTCTCCAACAGCACCTTTTTCAGTCGTGCAATCCACAAACGTATTCGGCGTCTCCTTAAACCCACTTTAACTTTCTCTTCACTTCATGACAGTCTTCCCTTCCATTTGGCCATAGGAGAGATGGTCTACATCTCTACTTTCGACAGAAAGCTACTTGTGCCTCAGCCTGACACAGGGAGGGGGTAATATAGCCCCTCCTTGGTCTTCCCACTGCCCGGCAGAGGCACTGCAAAGGGAAGTAGCCAGAAGGCAGGCAATAACAGGGAAATCTGGGTAACCCACGAATTAGATGCTGCATCTGTATAACTGACAGGTGGCTACATTTCTCCATCCTGTGGGTCAGAGCCCAAAAGGGCTCCAGAATGTAAGAGAAGGTGAATGAGAAGTCCCTGAACTTTGGAGACAGAAGATCCTTACCTCTGACCCACATGTTCCCTTGACCTAATTGTGCTCTCACATTTGCACATATGTCTGGGTTGGGGGAAGGGAAAAGAGGAAATTTTTTATATTTTCAGTGTGGTCTCAGGCATCTAGAACCCTCCGGGAAGGGGTTGTTTTTGGAGAACTGAGGGTTTAGCCCTTTAAGTACTATTTGGTTTAAGTTTTGACCACACTACATGGTTTGGGACTACACACGAGTTTGCCTTCTGATGACTCAAGGTCATCATGGTGAACAGCAATGAACACCCAGTGCACTGAGTTCACACAATGCTAGGTCTAGCTCCAGGTAGGTCCAACTATATCCTCACACTGAATGGTCCCTTGGCCTGGGCTTTCTGACTCTTCATCATGTTCCAGAGAGATAAGGTCCCAGCTGGGCTCCAAAGTCACTCACCACCTCAACAAAATGTACACTATTGTGTGCACAGACTCTCCAAGGAGGGCCTTCGAGGAGTGTCCTGGACTTTTACCATCCCCCATGTCATTGACTTTCCTGTGTGTTGGGGCTCTTGTTGGTAATGGATTGAACTGGTCCTCAGCTAAAAGGAGGCCCATGATCACCTGGGGGGGGGGGGGGCAGAATGAAGGTTGCACCTGTTTGCAATAAGCAGGATTATCTCTCCGCCTTCAGGGTGATGCATGATTGCCTTGCTGTGGTGAGGGCAAGGCCAGGGGAGGGGCCCTAAAGGGCCCTGGAGAAAGGACTTAAATACAGGCTACCCGGAGGCAGAAGAAAGTCTAGCCACGCCAAGCTTAGAGAATGAGAGGGAGTTCCAGCCACGCCAAGCCTAAGAGAAAGTAGCAAGAAGCAAGCCCTGTGTCTTAAGTTTTCTGTGCAGCTGTTTCTCCCGGAGTAAGTGGAAGCTGGGAGCCGGGACGTCCGAAGCCTGTTGAGGAAGGGTATAGGTGAAACCTATACAGCCTGACCCCCA
>CM053600.1:205706824-205771426 GCA_028646575.1 Pseudocheirus occidentalis
GAAGAGCTGGGCTTCACATTGGGCTAAACCAAGAGATGAGCTGAGAGGAGGGCAAGTGGCATCCTCCACAGATCGATGATTGCAAGGGGAGCTGACTGAGATGCTGATTAGCAAGGCTGGCCTAGGTGGCTGAGTCCTTGGGCACCCTTGCCTTCCATTCCCTCCTGGCCCCTTCCCAAGCACCCCCCCAATCTCACCCTCCCACCCATCCATGTCCTCTTTTTGAGCTGCCTTACCCAACAGGGGGATCTCCTTGTTCTGTCTTCTCTGCCTTTATCCCCACTGTGCTTGAGGTATTCTAAGCCCTCCATGAACAAAGGGAAAGGAATCAACATTCATCACCTGGGCATCTAGCCAGTAAGAGGTGAGATTTTAACAAGGCAGGATTTGAATGCAGAACTTCTTGATGGGATACTCTACCTTGGGCTCAAATCCTGATGTCACTCAGCCTCAGCTCAGGCTCCCACCCGAGGCAGAAGCAAAGCCCATGCTTTACCTGGGGAAAAGAACTGACCATGAGAGGACATTGGTGGCTGGTGGGAGCCCAGCCTCTATATTTCCTTCATCTTTGTTAGCCTTACAGGCCCTCGGGGCCCGTCCCTGTGACCAGTGACTGCATGGAGATGACACATACATCGGACCAACGCAACAGTGCAGCAGGACTGCAGCAGGAGCAGGGCCGTGTACAGGACAAAAGCTGAGTCACAGTGTGGGTGGGCTAAAGGCACACCCAAGCCCTTGGAGGGATTTGAGAGGGAATCCTGCTCCGTGCTTGTTAACACTCTGTTCCTAAGGGCTCCGAAGGCTGAAATGGTGGGTCCAGCTTCAGGAGAGCTGAGCACTGTGGTCATCTGAGAGGCTGCAGCCGAGCTCCTGGAGGGCTCTGTGCTCAGCTGGGCCCCAGGAATGGCCACTGTTGGTAGCCAGGGACATGCTGTGGGGACTTTTGTAGTTTGAGAATTTGTTGGTTGTTGAGTGGTAGGTAGGATGATGGTTGGCAACCGTGTGACCATTGCTGGATGTGGGGGTGGGGACTGTGTGGTTTCCGGTGGGGTGGTTGGCAGCTGAACTGCTGTTATCAGTGGCATTGTTGTTGTTGGCTGTGTGGGTGTTGGCAGTGTGGTTGTTGTGATTGTGTACTTGGTGACTGTGATTGTTGGTCGATTACTTATTGTTAGCTGTATGGTGGTTGTGGGTGCTTGTGTGGCTATTGCAGGCTGTGTGCTTCTTGGCTGTGTGGTGGTTGTGGATGGTTGTGTGGTTGTTGCAGGTTGTGTGGTTGCTTCAGGCTGTGTGGCGGTTGTGGGTGGTCGTGGGTTGGTTACTGGTTTTGCGCTTGTTGTTGGGGACTGGGTGGTTGCCCGCCTGGCCCCCGACGGCCTCTGGGCTGTCCGAGCAGTTGTTTGCCTGGTACCCACAGCCCACTTAGTCGCTAGTGGATTCGTAGTCGCTTCTCCAGCTTGCCGAGAGACCGCCAGCGTAGACTGGCAGACGAGTCGATCCTCTGTTAGAGAGTCGATGTTCACCCCCTGCAGGTGGTCTGGGGTGCTACAGGATGGGCCGCCGCTCGCGGAGGCTGCCGTCTCCATCTTTCTCGGATTGCTGTGGGGCCAGCGGTAAAGATAGTGCAGGCGGCAGTCACAGTGCCAGGGGCTGTCCCCCAGAGAGACGGAGGTAAGCCGCGGCAGGGTCTCGAAGAAGCCTTGGGGCACGCTCTGCAGCCAGTTGGCCCTGAAGAGAGAGCGTCAGGAAACGGGCCAGGGGCGCCAGCTCGGCAGGGTGCCCCACTCCCATGCGGTTGCCTCCCACGTCAAGCTGGGTCAGGTTGGGGAAGCTCGCTAGGAACGCGACAGGGGGCAGCGCGGAGAGCTGATTGTGGGAGAGGAGCAGCCTCTGGAGACCACGCGGCCCAGCCCCGGGGATGGGGGGAGGCATTTCCCGCAGCTCACCCAGGCACCAGCCTCACGTCCAGCTCACCCAGGTGAGGCAGGTGCGTGAACAGCTGCTCAGGAAGCTTGCGCAGCTGGTTGAAGGCGATTCGGAGCTGCCAACCTTGCGTGGGCCTAACGAAGGCCTGGGCCTCCAGGCGCTCCAGGCCGTTGTGCTCCAGGCTCAGCTTCTCCAAGTGCCGCCGGTCGTGCGGGAACCCCGTAGGCAGCTCCCGGAGGCCGTTTCCCTGCAGAACGAGCTCACGCAGCTCCCCTAGTCCGTCCAAGAAGCCCGTGGGCCCCACGCGGATCTGGTTGTCCCCGAGGCGCAGGACATGCAGGAGGCCCAGTGGGAGCAGCATGCTCCCCTGCAACGCCTCCAGTCGGTTTCTTCCTAAGTGTAAAAACTTCAGCTGGTGCAGCCCCTCGAAGAGGCCTTCGGGAGCGCCTGGATAGTGTTATTTAGGAACAGCTCCTCCAGGCTTCCTAGGTCGGAGAAGAGGCCCACGGACGCGTGTTCGATGTGATTGTTCTTCAAGTTGAGCTTCCTCAGTTTCCCCAGATGGCGAAAGCTCCCCAGCGCAGGGCCCGCAATGTGGAAGCGCTGGAGATCTCCAGTTGCCAGCTCGGTCAGGTGATCAAAGGCACCCACCTCCACAGTCTCAATCTGGTTCTGCAGAAACTCCACCTTGGTCAGGCCCTGCATATTCCTGAAGGCTCCCTTTGGGATTCCAAAGATGCCGGTGTTGGTAAGGTAAATCCTGTGACTGCCGGGCCCACGGCTGCCGGGATTTCCTGGACTTCTTCCTTGGCAAAGACAGCGTTGTGGACTCTGGAGCTGCCATTCAGGGAGGCCAGCTGCAAGCCTTGTAGCCACAGAAGGCCAGGAAGGACCACTGGAGGCCAGCGGGCATTTTCCTGTGGGTGAGAATAAAACCTTGCAAGCTGGCAACCAAGCCAATGGCTAGCATCCTGATGTGGAGAAAAGAACAACCCTGCATCCGTTGGCCCAGGGCTGGTGCCTACAGCCCCTGGCTGACCCAGGGTCAGAGCCTGAGCCAAAGTCAGGACAGTAATGGGAAAGGAAACTGGCCTCTGCCCCCCCTCTTAAGACTTTAGGGAGCCAGCCTCTCTGTTCCAGGAAAGCCCACCCCACTGGGGGTTGGGCTTCACACTCTTACCCCCTTTGCCCTCTTCCCATCAAGAACAACTGAGCCACTTGGACTTGAGGCCTGGCCCTGCCACTGAGATCTCAGGCTAATACCTTTAACTCTCTGAGCCCCAATGTCCTCATCTTTAGAACACAATTAATAATAATTAGGGGATAAGGAGTTTTGTAAACCTTAAAACTCAATAGAAATGAAAGTTATAGCTATTTTTCTACATCCCCTTGGAAATCTCACCCCTTCCCAGGGCCTTCACTACTAAAGGGGGTGGGGATGGAGAAGGGGGCTATCATATTGAGAAGTGTAGCAGAGTGGGGTGAGGATGGACAAAAAGAAACACAAAAATCACTCACAGAAGAAAACAGCCCAGCTTTTTTCTTTCGTCCCCTCTTGTTATGAGTCTTCCACAAGAATGAAATCACGATCATATTCCCTGGAGAACAGTCCATAAAGCTAAACTTCTGAAGACATCAGGTCACTACTGTTCACTGCCCATACATTGGACAGATGAACTACCTGCCAACTGCCCCCCCAAATACCCAGCTACTACCCCCTCCCCACTCACATCTGGCTTCCTGGAGTGGATCCAAAGTAGTGCCTGAAATAACTGAGATGTTAAAAGAGGGCAAGAGGAGGAGGAGGAGAAGGAGGAAGAGGAGGAGGAGGAAAGTTAGGGGAAGGAAGGGGAGAGGAGAGGAAAGTTAGGGGAAGGAAGGGGAGAGGAGAGGAAAGAGGAGGGGGAGAAAACAAGAGAGGGGAAGAAGTAATAAAAAGAGGAGGAGAAGAAGAAAGTGAGGAGGAGGAGGGGGGAGGAGAAGTGAGTTGGAGGAAGAGGAAGAATAAGGATGCTCACTCTTCCCTCTGGACAGCAGTGAGGAAAGAGGAGGCTCTGGGGCCCCTTTCCTTGGTCTGTAAATGAGGGCGGTGGAGTGCTGCCCTCCTGGGCCTCCTGTCCTGCTCTTAACTTCTTTGCTGCGTTCCTGGCAGGGCCACAGGGTGGCGCTCAGAAGCCATTGCCCCCCTTGAACAAAATAGAGCTGTGGAGCCAAGGTGGCCTTTGCAGACACAAGACCTCCTCATCCCTGGGGTAGCTACCTGGTCCCCCAAGCCTGTAACGCAAACCCAAAAGGCCCTTCGGGCAAGGGCAGGGGGAGAAGTGGGAAGATGCCAATGGAGGGAGAGGCAGGAGGGCCTGAGGACATAGGAGGGGAGGGAAGAGCAGAGTCCCCTCACCCAGAGGAAGCTGGACGATTGAGGCCTTAAGTGAGGAAGAGCCAACCTCAGCCTCAGACACTTCACGTGTGGCCCTGGGCTAGTCATTGCCTCACCACAACTGTGAAAAGAGGGTGGAAATCCTGCCTGGGGTTGTTTCGAAGAAGACTTTAGATAATATTTGTAAACTGCCTGGAGCACGGAAGGCGCTCCCAGAGGCTCACTTCCTTCCCTTCCCCGGGTCACCCCCTCCCCCCAGTCAAAGCACTGGGCCCCTGTGGTCGCTTTGCCTGCTTATGTTTTATCACTGGAGGAGGGAGCCCTGAACGGTTTTGTTGGCAATGAGAAGGAACCAGTGGAGAGGAAGAGATGAATGATTAACTCCCTCCTGGGGGAGGAGAGGCAGGGGGACAATCAAAAACCCAATTCCTCTCTGAGAAGTTGAGTATGAAAGTCGAGCAATAAGTAGAAGAATCAGAAAACATTCAGCCAAAGTGGGGGAAAGTGGGGGTTAACACTGGTAGTGACAGGAGGGGGGGGGCTTGGGCTGCATCAAGGGAGTGAGAGGTCACCTGGACAGAGGTTGCCACCCCCCCCTCCTGGACACGTTCAGAGGAAGTGGTTCTAGCCAATTTCCCAGACAAGAATAGGGCTGGATTAAAGAGTGACCTTATAGAACATTTGGGAGAAAGGAATAATATCACACTTAGATGGATTTCTTTAAAGCTTATTACCAAATATGTATTGTTTCATCAGTCAGAGCCTCAGAATGGATACTGTCATCCTGTGTTAATTTAATAATGCTATTAAAGAATAAAAAAATTTAATTCCCCTGTCTCTTTCTCCCTCTCCCTCCCTCCTTCTTCCTTCCCTCCTTCTTCCTTCCCTCCTTCCTCCTTCACTCCTTCCTTCTTCCCTCCTTCTGTGGCTCTCTCTGTTTCTCTGTCTCTCTCTCTCTCATCCACTTAACTAACTTAATACTTTGGTATGGCCTTATGTTACAAAAAGTGTAATATTTTCCAACCTTGAAAACCCAAGCATTTAGGGGGGAAAAAAAAGAGAGTGTTATTTGCCACACAGACAAGAACCAAGGTTTCTTTCCAGATCAATGCCCTTCCAAAGACAGGGTGCCTGAAGCTGCCCAGAGTCCAGGGCTGAGTGGGCAGAGGTCAGGCAGCCAGAGCACTCCAAGGGACATAGCAAGAAGAAAGAGGAATGGGGACCCATGTTGCCCGAGAAGGACATGATTCCTAAAAGTGGTTCTGTGGTTTCCTCAGGCAGCCATAAGAGCATCTTAGATCCAGACCTGGAAGGCACCTTGAGTTCAAGGTGCTGGGGAAACTGAGGAAGCCCAGAGACTTGCTATGACTTGTCCAGGGTCACACAACCAGCAGTCACTCTCTGAACCAGAATCCCAAGTCTCTCCTCACTACGGGCCCAGCCTCCTTTCCTCCAGGGACCAATGTCAGCTAAAGGGGGAAAGTGAAAGGAATCCCATTTACCTCCAAAGGTCACAGAGGCTTCCAGGAAAGTATGTGCAGAGTTCAGTAAGAAAACCCAGGGAGCCCGGATGAGCCTCGGGGGGGCCCCCCTGGCCAGTGTACTGTAGTATCTGGGCCACACCCTGGGCATTCTGGCCTAGGCCCTCTAGGCCCTGCCTGGCCAGAGAGATAAGCTGGACTAGGCTTGCTGTGCTGACACAGGGAGGGTGGATGGGGAAAGGTGGGAGCAGCTGTCCTGGGATGGCAGTGCTGAGGGTGGGGGTCACAAGGGAGCCAGTTCAAGTCTTTGTTGGATGGGAAGCCTCTAAAGAACAGTTTGGTGGGAAGAGTTGGATTTGCAATCCCCAGCCCGCCATCTCCCACCTGGGTGACCTTGGACAAAGCTGAGCTTCACTTCCCTCCTCTGTAAACTCCAGGGCTTTCCAAGTCCTTCCAAACTCTCAGCCTGTGGCCCCTATGGATTCTGAGAGTCTCTGTGAGTTTGGAGAAATCTCTTCCCAGACCATCCTCATCTGGAAGATGGGGACAGCAATGCCTGCCCTTGTCTATAGTGCTGTGAGCACCACTCTCCAGAAGCCTTAAAGCCATATAAAAATGGATGGAGCCCAGGATCACCCCTCCCTGCCACCAATGTAGCCATGATCAGCTGCCCAGCAGGGTTCCTTCTCACCTGACCTGCTTTTCCTCAGAAGAGGTTTCCCACTGACAGTGCACCTGCCAAGTTCTGAGACCCCCTCAACCTCAACTTCTCCTACCCCTTTCCTGCCCTCTCCCTCTCCTAGCTCTGGCCTAGCAAGGTCAAGCTGTGTTTCAAGAGGTTATAATGTCACTTCATCCCAGACTGAGTCATCTGGAGAAAGTTGAGGCTTGGGGAGGTTCATGCAGTGATTTGTCCAAGGAAATCCAAGGGGTGAACTGTTTTAGATGCCCCTTCCCAAACCATCCAACAGTCCTGCCAGTGCCTTCCCAGCCTGCTACCACTGACTCCTCCCATCTCCCCAGGGCTGTCCAGGCTGTCCAGAAGTTCATAGGCAGATGACCAGTCAAGGTGAGAGGGCAAGCCAGCTCCTCTCCTCCCAGCCTGGTCTGCCTCATTTCCTGACTCGTTTTCCTCTTCCATGTGTTGGTCTGAATTCACCCGTGCCAGAACACTAGAGTAAGAACCTTGGGCTCTGTCCAGGCAGGCCTTTCCCCTCCTGGGGAGGCCCCGGGGCTGTGACCAGCTGGTCCTTCTCCTACTCAGCCTCTCATCATGAAATGAAAACAACCCTCTGAAGGAAGGTGACCCAAATTGCAACCAGAAGGGTAGAGGGGGTCTTTGTGTCTGAATCCAGCCAACAATGAGAGCCATAGGGCCATCCTCCTGCTGGCTTGTGACTTTAATTATTAAAGAACCATAAGAAAGCTTCAAGGTGGGTGTCTCTTTGAAGAGACAGCATCATTCATTATGTCACAGAATACAATGATGGCAGATCCCTGCCCAGGGCTCAGAAGGCCTGCTGAGAAGAGCAGGAGGGGAGAAAGGGAGAAAGGGAGAAAGGGAGTCAGAGGACGGCTGAGGGGAAGTCACTGGCCTAAGCCAGCAGGCAGGCAAGACTCCTCCAAGCAAGCCGACTTTACATTGGGAAATCATCACTTAGTAGCCTTTATTTCTTGGTTTCCTAAGAAACCCTCTCCCTTAGCCCGAAGGGCCCTCTAGAGCCCTCTCTCTAGTCCCCTCCACCCAGGGCATTAATGGAGAGAGTGACTTGGACAGACCCGCAACTTGATTTCAAAACCCATTCCTGAGTGGAATTGAGAGTTAGGCCCGGGCTGCTGGAGGTCTGCCTGGGAGACAGCTGAATGCGGAGCCATCGACAAACCTCGTTTTCACACGCAAGCACCACGGTCCCGTCTAAGTTGGTGTAGGCGCACCGGGTGGGGGCTCGATCCTCCTCTGCCACGTCCCAGCTGCTGCCTGACTCCTCTTCCTTCCCCAACAAGAAAGCTCGGAGCCTGTGGGGCTCCAGGGGGACTGGGCACACCAGCTGCTCCGTCTGCAGCGCCGGCAGCACCTGGCCCTTTAAGTAATCGGGACTGGCACAGTAGGTCTGAAGATTGAAGAAGCGGTCAATAAACTCCCGAATCCAGTTTAGAAGGTAAGCCAGGTGGCAGTCACACGCCCACGGGTTGCCGTGCAGGGCCAGGCTGAAGAGCCCGAAGTTATTGTCAAAAATGCCGTCCGGGAGGGTGGTCAGCGCGTTGTCGGCGAGGCTCAGCACCTCCAGCTGGCTCAGGTTCTGGAAGAGCCGCCTGTCCAGGGCCGTCAGATTGTTGCTGCCCAGGTAGAGCTTGGCAAGCCTGGGCACGCGGTCGAAGAGCCCTGGAGGGAGGCTGCGCAAGCTGTTGTGAGACAGGGTGACTACGCTGAGCTTTGGCGAGTTTCTGAACGCTCCCATGGAAACGTTCTCCAGTCGGTTGTTGGACACAGACAGCCTGGCCAGGTTGGGCGTCTGGTCAAAAAGGCCGTCGGACAGCACCCGGAGCATATTCCCTTGCAGATTCAGGAAGGTCAGGCTGCCCAGGGAAGAGAAGACGGTCGGTGGAAGGTGGGCGATGGCGTTGTGCTGCAGCCAAAGCTTCTCCAGAGAGCCCAGCCCAGAGAACACGTCCTGGGGCAGCTCCGTGAGTTGGTTCCCATCCAGAAAGAGCTCCTGCAGGCTGCCCAGGCCCCAGAAGACCCGAAGCGGGAGCGTGGTCAGGTCGTTGTCGCTTAGCTTCAGGGTCTGGAGGCTGGTCAGGGGAGCCAGGAGTTGCTCAGAGATCCATCCCAGGAGGTTCTGGGCAAGGTTGAGGAGGCGCAGAGACTCAAGGGGCTGGAAGATGGCATCTGGCAGCGACTGCAGCTGGTTTCCTTGCAGGTGAAGGGACTCCAAGGTGTCCAGACCCTGGAAGAGGTCAGCCGGCAGAGCTCTAAGAGTGTTGAAGTTGAGTGTGAGTTTTTGGAGGCTGGTCAATTTCCTGAAGGTCTCCCCCTGAAGACCCACCAGGGGGCTGCCTGTGATCTCCAGGTCCAGCAGCCCAGGCAGTCCCCCGAAGGCCTCTGCCTGCAGAGATCGAATCTTGGTGTTGAGGAAGACCACCTTGGCCAAGCTGCTGGTGTTGCTGAAGGCCCAGGGCGGCAGGGTCAGCATGGAGGTCTCCACAAAGATGATTTCTGTGGCATTCTCGGGGATGCCCCTTGGGATGTCAACCATATCCTCAGCAGTACACACAACCTCCTGCTTAAAGCAGTCACAGCCCACAGGGCAGGCCTGGGTCAGCCTGGCCAGGAGCAGCAGGGAGAGGCATGATGACAGGAAGGCCCCACGGAGCATCGTCCTGCTGAGAAAGGAAGAAAACGGGTATGTGAGGCCTCCCAACTAGGAGGTTCCTCTCCTGCTTCAGTGGCCCTGGGGCTAATTCTAACCATAAAGTGTGCAGATTCAAGGGTTCACACCCACTGCCAAGGAGGGCCACAGCGTCTGCAGTGTCTGTCCCCTTCAGAAGGAGGCCAAAGACCCCGGCTCCTCCCTTTCTTGGTATCCCCATGACTTAACAAGGGGCTGGGCTTAAATTCGTAATAAATGTTTGCTGACAGGCTATTTCTCCATATCAAGCCTGGGATGAACTCACGACCATCTAATTATCCCAGTGTTACAGAGAAGCAGAGACCTAGTAAATGATCAGCCACTGGCCCCAGGACCAGCAAAGATCAGAGATGGAACCCGTCATCTTCCCTTAGGACCCAAAGTTCTCCTTCCCCAGTTCTACCCACCCTAAGAGGAAGAGGATGGCCACACACGCCTACTGTGTACCAGGCACTGAGCCAAAGTTCTTTACAAATCTCATTTGACTCTCACAAAAGCCCTGGTAGCTGGGTGCTACGATTATCCCTGTGTTATATGATTATTCCTATAGAGGAGATGGAGGCAAGCCGGGGTGAAGCGACATGCCTAGGGTCACACAACTAGTCAGTGTCTGAGGCTGGACTGGAACTCAGATCTTCCTGACTCCAGGAAGTTCTGTATGGGTACCAGGTACCACCCAACTAGTTCTTTTCTTACCTCTGTTTACCCAGTCCTCTCTCTGTCCCCTTTGCCAACCTTGAGGACCACACTTATACCATTTCTTGTTCACATCCAGCCTCAGCTATACTGTGAAACTTGTCCCAATTGACTGGAAGGGTGGAGATCACTGCTCCCAAGCATCCCGCCTCCCCACAGGATACTAGTAGCCAGGACCCTTCACCTGGCACTTAATGTCAGAGAAGGAGAGAAAGAGACACAAAAAGACAGAGAGAGAAAGAGAGGGGAGGGGAGAGGTAGGAGGAGAGGGAGAGAGGGAGACAGAGAAAAAAAGGGGAAGAGGAAGGCAGAAAGAGAAGCGGGGAGAAGGAGGCAGTCAGAGGAAGAGGCCGTTTCTCACAGAGCTCCTAGTTTGAACCCAAGTGAGAGGTTTACCAAGCCTAGCGCTGGAAGCCCCTTCTGGTCCCATGTGCTTTGGGGCAGATGCAGGGGGCCTCGAGGGGCACCAACCCTGGAGGGGGGGCAGACACTGATACTCCTCTAGCCTCTTAAACTGCTAGTTACAGTCACAAAAGTGTTTTCCCAGAAGGGTCCTCACTCATTTCAGGCTAAGCCCCAAGTTTGGCCCTTAGATCTGCAAAGGATTTTCCATCCAGGGCTACAGAGGTGGACCTTTGTCCCCCAGCCTGTGCTGACTCAGAAGCCCATGACCACACCAGCCCCCACGAGGGGGAAGGAGGCTCTGCCATGTTGCTTCTAACAAGATATCGGTTTGATGATACAGGAAACCAGATCAAATGGTGAAGCAACAGGCAGTGGGGAGAGCACTGGATTTAGTCCTTGGGCCTGGGTTCAAATCCTGACTTTGTGACTTCCTACCTGTGTGACCTCATCCATGCCATTTTCCTTCTCTGGGCTTCAGTTTGCCCATCTGTAGAAGGAGATAATGGCTAAGTCTCTTCCGGCTCTAGATCTACAGTCCTCAGCAAGGGTATAACTGAGGGAGTGGAGGCAGGGCTGAGCAGTAATGCCCACAATCCTAGGGAAGACAGTAGGAGCCTGGAGAGGAAAGTACCAGGAGGATGGTGGCCTGGGCATGGGGAGTTCACTGTCAAGGGAGTGTTGGATCTGGCCTGAAGCATGGCCTCTTGGAAGGAAAGGAAGGGATGAGCCCGGGTCAGAGTCCTCCCCTCACACTAATCTCTTGTTCCTTCCTTCCTATTCAGGAGAAGAAGCCTATAATTTCCCAGTGAGGCACAGAAGCCAAGAGCCTCCCCTTGGGCATCTCACCCCAGAATGCAGCAGCCCACCTTCTAGAAGGGCCACCAAGGATTCTGGGGGAGGGAGGAAAGGAGGAATGTACCCTGTCCCAGGCATGGGAATGCTGGGGGTGGCTGAAGGCCAAGCCTGCAGGGCACAGCCAGAAAGCTGCCTGGTTCTCATTTGAGGTGATGGTCTGTGCATTTTTTGCAAAAACCAGCAAAAGAATCTGTTTGAGTCAAGCCCACAAAACATTCCATGTTCTCATCAAGGCAAGGCGAGGCAAGACAGAAGACATTGTTGTCTGCTGCTTGCAAATGTCTTTGAAGAACCCCAGCCAGCTTCGCATCCAGGTCTCCAAAAATGCAGTCCATATGGGGATCCCCAGGAGAGATTTGGGGGAGACCTGTTCAGCTTCTCTCATTCTGGGCCCTTTGTCTCAGAACCATCTCAGCAGGCAGCCCCCCTCTACTCTGAGATCCTAGGACACTCCCTGTATGTCTGTTGGCTAGCAAGACTTTATTCACTCACCACATGAGCCTGAGGAAGCCTGTCTTTGTGTCTCAGCTTCCTTTCCTGTCAAGCTGGGATGGTAATCCCTTCTCTGCCTAGAAGGAAGGGATGGGAAAAGATAAGAGGGGACCTGGCAAAGCTTTTGAGCTTCCTAGAGAAAGAAACTCAGTTGTTTAAGAACCAGGTGGTGTCCTGAGAACCAACATTGGAAGAACAGCCTGTCCTCCAGCCCACTGCCCCCTGGCCTCCCCACATTGTGCACCCTGGGATCCTCCTTTTCTCTGAGGCCCAGCACGTCAGAACTCACAAGGATGGTGGCGATTCCCATAAATGTAAACTGGGGAAATCAGCAGCTCCATGAGGCTCAGGGCAGCCAGAGCCCTTCCCTTCAGCAGCCCCTCAGCCGCAGGCCAGCAAACACTCTTCTCTAACACCCCATGCTTGGCAGTGGGTCAGCTCAGCAAGGGCCAGGACACATCCCTTGGAGCACATTTATGGGACAAGACTCAACAGGACCAGACAGGACAGGACAGGACAGAGCAGGGAGAAGTGAGACCTACCATGTGGGCAGGAGTCAGACCAGGCAAGAACTGGGACCATGTGTTCTTCTTCCTTGTGACCAGGGAGATAGAACTGCATGTTCATCATGTCAATGTTTACCAGCCCCTGAGCCAGTCACAACCCTGTGCCAAGGGCCAGTGGGTCAATGATTCCTAGTCCTAAATTCAGGCACCACCCTGTGCCCTCCCAGTGCTCCCAGCACATCCCTGGAGCCATGCATAAGAGGAGGGGCACAAGCCAATGAAGCTGCAGCCCCTCCTGCACAGCCTAGAGAGCAGCACCCCAGTCACATAATCAGGGCTCTGGGATCCTCTCCATGCTTCTCAGAAAGGACCTCAGAGGAGCCAACAGGAAAACTCACCCTCTCCTGTTTACCCCCAGAGGGGCAGCCCCTGCTGGGAGATAGGCTGGGGAGGAAGGGGCTCCAGACCTCCCAGGCCCTGGCTGGGCCCAAGCCCTCTCTCCCTTTTCCTCCTGACTCTCTGACGATTCCTTTAGGAAGGTTCTAAAAGACAGGTTCTGCCCAAGCCCCAGCAAGCTGCTTGGTGTAGGAGTAAACTGAGGCAGACCAGGCCTCTCTCTGGACACTAAGGCCCAGAGAGGGGCTTATCCAAGGTCAGCCAAGAAAGCAACAGTACAGCCAAGAGGGCACGTTCTGACTCCAATGATCTTGTCACAAGAAAAGTCAAATGTTCTATTTGAGGTAGAAAATGAAGGGAAAAACAAGATGACTCCCCCTCCCCATTTGCTCCCCCTGCCCTCTCTCCAGGTCACTCCCTGGAGGGCTCAGAGCTCAGCTGGGCCGGGGAAGGGAAGGAGGCAGAGGGGAGGGGCCAGCTCCAGACACCCCCCCTCCCATGCACTAAGGGAGCATGGCTGTCGGGCCAGTCAGGGCCTTGATATGCTGGGACAGTAGCAGCTATTGGCCCAATGGCAAGTTTCAGAACATCGCAGGACCTAGGTTGGACAGGCACCCTGAGGTGTCAGCTGATGCCCCCTCTCCCAGTAGAGAGGAAGGACAGGCAGCCCTCCACGATTCCAGCCCAGCCCCCCAGCTACAAGTCTTCTTGTCTAGGGCACAAATCTACAATTTTCTCTCCTCTGATAGCAGGTGCGAGCACTTTCCACCACAGGCTTTGGGGAAGGCACAGCTATGTTGCCAAAGTCTCCTGTGGGTTGGAAGTGGGCAGAACCCACAGCTGCTCTCCTCTGTGTGACTTCTCCAATGTACACTCTGTAGAGCTTAGCATCGGCATGCACTAGGAGATTAATGAATGTTTACTGACTGACTGACTGACTGACAGCTGTGTCAGATGCTCTCCAGACCTGTGGGGCAGGACCTGGGAATGCCTGGAGGGATTTTTCATTACTCTGGTTTGTTGCCCCCTTCCGGAAAATCCATCCTCTCTCCTGCCCCTAGTTCATGGTCACCAATTCCCTGCATGTCCTTGGTTCAAAAGGACCAAAGAATAAACAGGCTTGAGTATACATAGGCCAGTGAAAAACAAACAAAGCTCTTATCAGAGCTTGGGGGAAGCACAGTACCCCTAGGGCCACCCCCTCACCCTCCCCCCCACCTCCCCCACCCCTGCAGCCTGGAAATCCTCCCCAGCACTTACCAGCCTCCCCTGGGTGGAATGGCCAAGTGCCCGGGGCAGAGGGCCTGCAGGGGCACCTCAAACAGCCAAGTGCCCAGGCAGACAGCCTGCAAGGGCACCTCTCAGTCTCTGTCCAAGGCTCTAGTGGCCACTCTTGGGCCACAACTCGGTGCCATTTCAGAAAGCTGGATTGAATGCACTACACGGGGGAAGATCCAAAGAGGGGCAGCTAAACTGGTGAAAGGCCCCCAGGCAAGGCCCCAGGAGAATCAGTTGAAGGAAATGGGAGATTAGGCTGAAGGAGGGATGACTTGGAAACCCTCTTCAGGGATCTATCAGCACTGTTGCCTAGCCTGTGCAGGAGGCCTGAGCCTGGTTTTCTCGGCCCCAGAGGGCACAACCAGCAGAACTCAGGGAAGCTCTATCTAGAAAGGTTGGTGGAGGCTTTGGTTAAGGATAAGCGCCTGACCCTGTGAGCTGGCTCAAGTGGACAGGGCTACCCTGGGAGGTGGCTGGCCTTCCTCTCCCAGCAGATCTTCAGGCAGAGATTGGAGGACTACTCTGGGGGGTTGTGGCAGAGGGGAGGAGACTAATGACCGGGTACAACTTGGGCTAAATGGGGCTTCTATCTGACCACCCCCCTAAGGTCTTCTCCTCCAAGAAGTCAGGGACTATGCTTCCAGTTCACACACACCTTAGCACCTGGTCAGAGGCATGTTTGCACATGTGAAATCCAGCCCACAAAATGAATCCAAGAGACTCCATTCCGGGTATATCCTTTATTATATATCTACCACACCACATCTGACACCGGGAAAGTCTAGCAAAAGACACATCCCCAACCCTGCCCTCCAGGACACCCAGCTGATGAATCCCTGGACTTGGAACTATAATCAACCACAAGCTATGGGAAGGCTAGCTCCAGCCGACCAGGCTGACCCAGTGAGTCTGAGACCTGAGAAGTGGATAAAGGCTGGGGGCTGAGCCAACCATTCATTCTGACAAGCTGACTACTGAGAAAAGGCTGCTTGGGTTAGCTAAGGGCGAGCTGGACAGCTCCTCCCACTGGCTTCCCAAGCAGAATTATCCTCTCTGTTCTGAAATGCCCGGCTTGGATTACCCCAAGAAAGGGTGGGGGGAGTACTCTGAGTTCTGTGGAGCCCCAGGGTCTCTCCACCTTCTTTGTTATTCCAGCCTTCCACAACCTTGACACCCCTGGAGCCCTGCCAAGTTTTCATGTAAGATACAAAGAGATGTCTTCCTGGTTTCCTGGTGGTCTCTGGACCCTTGAAGATTAGAAGAGACCCCTGGCCACTGACATCTCAAAAGCTTTTCAAAACTTTTTCAGTCCCAAGAAGAAGCAATTGGAACAGGGCTAGTTCAAGGAACCCCTCTTTGGATGTCTTTATTCCAAAGCACAAAAGTTCTGTGTTGATATTGTGACCTCTTTATGGTAAAGAGGGGACCCAGGGATTCTTGAAGTTTCTGCCAATGAGCCAACCTTAAGCTCTAGTGGGCCCTACTGACCAAGACAGAAGGCCTTCAAGCCCTAGCCCTGGTCATGGACTTTGAATATGCTTGATAAGACCCAGCCGAGCTCACTCAGGAGTCCAGTTGGAGAGAGGACTCAGACTGATGAACTATTCAGGCCTCAAGAACTCTGGAGTTGTGGTCACAGAATCAGCTCTGCCCCTCCTATGTGTCTGATTTTAGGGCCCATTTCTTTAGCTATTGATGAGGAGCTAGAGCACCTGGCTTCCAGCATGAAGCCAATTTCAACGTGCTCTCAGAAACCAGAATTGGCTTTGACCCATCCCCACTCCCTAGTCAAGGAGCTCAGAAGAGAAATCTGCCCACAAGAGGAGAAAAGGCTTCCCACAGAGCAACAGCAGCAGGGAAGGGTGAAGTTGGAGCATTTGTCCAGATCCTAGATGCTTCTTGCTACCTTTGGGCAAAAGCATTTCATTTTCTTGGGCCACAGTTTACACATGGGCAAAATGAAGTTTGGATTACGTGGCCTCTCAGGTGCCTTCCCTGTGCCTGGAGTGCCCAGGGGTCCAAGCCAAAGATGGGGGGGTAGAACCTCAAACAACCAAAAAGAGTGTAGATCAAAGTTGGGCCCAGAAGGTAGTGGAAGCAGACCTAGTACTCCCCCAATAGAGAAGAGAGGCCCTACTTTCCTTGTTGTTTCCCTGACAGAAAATAAGTTCCTTGAGGGCAGGGGCCCTTGCATCTGGGTTTTTGTACCACCAGTTCCTAGTCCAGTTCCTGGTACCCAGCAGGCACTCCACAAATCCTTCTTACTTAACTAATTGCTATGGGAATGTCAGCATTTTTCTATTCTGTTTGCCCTCGGGACCTAATTTACAGAGAAAGATTGAAGGTGCACCTCCATGCCTAAGGGTGGCTGTAGGCTGACCGTGCCCATGAGCTTTCACAAGCAGATTGGAGCTGAGGTCATAGCAGACCTAAACTGCTCCATTTCTTTGGGTCAGCTGCCGTATCTGGGAGTCAGTGCAGGCAAAGCTGTGGATTCGTTGCTGAGTTCATCCTTGGCAGGAGCAGAAGCAAAGTCTGAGAACCACAGAACTGGCCACTGAGCCAGCTGTAGAGCTCATCTCTAAGCAATTTCACTTTCCGCACCTCAAAATAAAACTGAAATCGGTATTGCTGGGTACGGCCCTTCGCTAAAAGAAAAGGTGATGTCAGAGGAGAAGGGTGGGAGCCAGGAGATGGAAGGTGATCCAAGGGGGCGGGGACTACCCCTATTTCTCAGAAAGGCATTCTTACCCATCTCCACAGCTGGTAGCAGAGGCCCAGCCAGCACCTCAGAGGAGACACCTGGGAAGAAAAAGGAAACCCTAGGACTCAGGGCTGGCAGCTTCCTCAGCCCCTCGTGGCCCAGGACAGCAGACTGGGGCTTGCCCGAAATCACCCAGGCAGCCAATGAGTAGCAGAGACAGGATTCCAACCCAGATGCTCAGGCTGATTGGTTTTCCCTACTGCCCTGTGATGCCTCTCCTCAGCGAATCAGGCACTGTGATGGCACCCCAGAGCTCCCGGCTCTGCCACAGCACAGCTGGAAAGCTGAAGGGGGACCTGGAGAACTCGCTCCATTTGGGCACAAACGCAAATGTGCTGATTCATACTTTCAAAGAAGTCAGAATGTTTCATGGTTTTACTTTTCAAAAAATTGGATTTGAATTATTTTTGTCTTTTGAAAAAAGACTTAAAATGTTATATTTGTTTCTTTGTTGTTTTTAAATTCTGGACTCAAATCCAAGAGGAAAATCATTCACATTTCTGTCTCCAGAAATTCTTCTCTGTGTTTTTTTTAAAAAAACTTTCCTCTCTTCATCCTTCTGATAAGAGCTGATAGCTTCAATGGCACCAGATGCCCCACTTAGGACCTCTCTGGAGAGCAAAGACTGCTGACAGTCATACACCATGAAAGGCAAATGGTTAGGGTTTCCAAGGAGTAACAGCTGGACCAAAAAACTTTCGGGCCCAGGGCAAAGGGCACTGACAGAGGCCCCGGGACACTGGCAGGGGTCACTGAACCATGCTAGGCTGGCAACACACAAGACTAGGGATGGGAGGAACCAGGGAACATAAGAAAACAGCTTAGCCTATCTTGCTCTCTGGCAGTTTCCCATATTAACTAATCGTTTTTGCTAACTGGATGCTTGAGTCTGAGCTTCTGGCCTGCTAAGGGTCTAAAAGGGTTTTGTTTTCATCTTTATATCATCCCCAATTCTGAATCTGGCACAGAACTTGTGAGTGATTGATTAAATTCTCTCCCCTGGGCAAAGCCCCATCACCCTGCCTTAGCTGCATCTCGGGAGGGTGTGAGGGACAACTGGGATGTGGAGGACAGAGAGCAGAGGCAAAGCCACCACCACATAAAATAGATTCCCTGCTTGGGGCTAGGAATGGAGAAAGGGAGGCCCCTTCCTAGACTAGCTTCACTAAGTACGCTGGGGTTTTTCTGCAAGTCTATTGAGCAAGTGAGGGGTTCATAGCAGAGGTCAGGAGAGTCATTCTGAATTTAGACCCTGGGAGAGGTTGGGGGAGGGACCTTCCACCGTTACTTTGCTTTCTTTGGGGGATCTTGACAGCTCAGGGAATTGGCAGGAGTGAAAACGCCATCCCCAGAGCTGCTTCTGGCCCTTGTGGGAGAACAATCAAAACCCGAAGGTCTCAACCCGCCCTTCCCCCAACCCATCTTTCTGTCACGTGTACTATGTAAAAGCCCAGTTTAAAACAGCACGCCCCATTTCTGTGGCCGAGGAAGGAGTCATGCTCCCCAGAGAACAAAAAAGGGGGCAGGAAACCTAGGCCGCAGGCCTGAGGGGTGCTGGCTTTGCCCTTCGGGGCCCACTCTGGCCAGAGCCCTTCCCAACGGGTCCCCAGCCCTCCTCAGCATTCGTTGGGACCTTTCATCTGCATAAGCACGGCGTGGCTGCGCTTTTTGCAGCAGCAGCAGCAGATGCAGGCCGCCAAGGAGCAGGCCAGCGCTATGCAGCCGATGACTATGGCGGCGATCGCCAGGCCGCTCTGGGCACGGGTCATGCCCCACACATCCCGGTTCCCTACGTCCTCAGTGGTGGTCAGGTCGGTCTGGTCTTCCTCCACCGTGGTGAACTCGGTTGTGTAGGAGATGGAGGTGGTGTCCGGGTACCGAGACGTGTCAGTGTACTGGGGGGTGTCGGGGTACTGGGAAACAGAGGGGTAGCTGGGGCTGGACCCCAGCACATTGATGTTGACCAAGATGATGGCCTGGCCGCGGACCTCGGCTGGGCTGGAGCATACTGGGAGGAGTTCCGAGCCGCCCAGCCTGGCGCTGTTAGTCACGAGCCAGACGCGCAGCGGCTCGATGCCCGCGTCGCAGCGCCACGGGTTGTCCTGGAGCCGGACGTCGCACAGCTGGCCCAGATGGTCGAAGATGCCCACGGGCAGACTCTCCAGCTGGTTGTTCTGCAGCTGGAGGGTGGTGAGGCCGTTGACGCCAGCGAACAGGTTGCCGGGCAGGAAGCGGAGCCGGTTGTTGTGCAGGGACACGTTCTGCAGGCTGACCAGGGCGCGGAAGACTTGGCCGTCCAGGTTCTGCAGAGCGTTGCTGTGCAGCGACAGCTCGCGCAGGTTGCTCAGGCCGCGGAAGGCGCCGGGAGCCAGCGAGCGCAGCTGGTTGCGGCTCAGAACCAGCACTTGCAGCTGGCCCAGCGGCTCGAAAGCACCGTCGGGGATGTGCTGGAGCTGGTTGTCATAGAGCCAGAGCTCGCGCAGGTAGGGCATGGGCCCGAACAAGCCGGGCGGCAGCTCCCGCAGCCCGTTGGCAAACAGCGTGAGCCGGTTGAGGCGGGGCAGCTGTAGGAAGAGGCCTCGCGGCAGCGCCGACAGCTGGTTGTTGGACAGGTAGAGCCTCTCCAGCTGTCCGTTGCCCTGGAAGAGGCCGGCCGGCAGGTGGCGGAGCTGGTTCTGCTGTAGGGCCAGCTCCTGCAAGTTGCCCAGGCCATCGAAGGTTCCCGGCGCGATCTCGTTCAGCTGGTTCTCGGAGAGGCGCAGCACCTGCAGCTGGCCCAGCCTCTGGAAGAGGTGCGGCGAGAGGCGGCCCAGGTGGTTCTGACCCAGGTTCAGCTTGACCAGGCCGGGCAAGTTGTCAAAGCAGCCGTCGGGGATGAGCTCCAGCCGATTCCCGTGGAGCTGCAGCTCCTTGAGATTGCTGAAGGGCGCAAAGTGCGCCGGGCTGATGTGCAGCAGCTGGTTACCTGACAGCAGCAGCGACTCGAGGTTGTTCAGGCCCTGGAACAGGCCGCCAGGCAGCGTGTTCAGCCGGTTGTTGGCCAGGCTCAGGTAGCGCAAGGAGCCCAGATGGCTGAAGGCGCCCGGCGCGATCTGTGACAGCTCGTTCTTCTCGATGCGGAGCGCTATGAGCGCCGTCACGTTGATAAAGGGCTGCGAGTTCAGCTCTCGGATATGGGTGTTGAGTATCTGCAGGCTCATAGAATCCCAAGGTAGAGGGCTGGGCACCACCAGGATCCGAGCTCCCACACACTCCACTTGGGATGCCTTCGAGCAAGTGCACTCACTGGGGCAGGAGGAGGTGAGACCCAGGACCTGGAGGCCCACGGCCAAGAAGAGCACACAGCCCTTCAGCTCCATGGCACCTGCAGGGGCAAAGCGATGGGAGGGAGGGTATGGGAGAGATAGAGACAGATGAAGGAAGAAAAGAGAGACAGAGGCAAAGGGGGGGGGGAGGAAGAGGGGAGAGAAAGAGAGAGAGAGAGAGGGAGAGAGGGAGGGAGAGACAGAGAGAGACAGAGAGAGAGAACATTATTCACAGACCAAGACCAACTGGTCAGCATCAGGAGAGGAAGTCAGACAAGCTTTCAAAGGCATATTTATGCTCCCCACCCCCATCTTCACTCCTTCCCAGTACTGACCCTGAAAAAAAACAGCCAGGGCTAGTGAATAAACCAGAACAGGGTCTGAAATTGGCCCTGAAAACAGCCAAAATGAAACTGAGCCTGTGAGGACTCCCTGTTTCCTGATATTGCTCGTACATAACAGCCCAGAAAAGAATTCCTCATGCTCTTCTGAGCAAAGGATGAGAGCCTGGTTCTTACATTGAAGTCTGCTATCTGCCACACCTAGCTGACCAGACTTCCCAGGCCTAACACTGACTCCTTTGTGTATTTGACATTTACATCAAACAAGACAACTTTTATCTCCCTTTCTGGGCACCCTCTCCCATGTTCATGCTTTTTCTCCCATCATTCCAACTGCGATGGGCTTCCTGACCCTTCATCACCTGTAAAAGTGGTCCTTCCTCCTTCAAATGTGTCAGGCCTTTCCTTTGTTGTGTTACCCTAACTTCTTAATCCTAACCAACTCTGAGTACCCCCTGCTACTTCCCTCTGAGACCCCATTCCATTTATACCTGACAGATGTTACAGTACCTAGCAATTTCTTTGTTGTCTCCTCCTTTGGACTGTGAGTTCCCTGAGATCAGGATTGTTCTCTATCCTAGGGCTTAGCCCAGTGACTGGCACACACACACAATAAGTGCTTGTTGATTGACTGATGGTAATGTTAATGAGATAAGATTTGCCCCCCCCCATTAACAGGCCTCAATGGAGCCCATTAAGGGAAGCTTGCCTAGGGGAGGCTTGCTCCGAAGGGGACTTTCACACCTTCTGCTAATTTCTAATTAGGTACCGAGTCAGGAGGGCTGTGATGTCTCCTGGCTCTGAATAGTGTTTATATACTCCTAGCTGGTGTTTTGCTTTGGGGGCTGCTTATGAGAAGGATTTTGTGATTCCCTGGCTGAGGTATGTTCAGAGCTCCCTGACTGCTCAGATGTAAAGGCTCCCCCCATCCAGGGAGGTATGTAAAAGTGTGTAGTTGATTCAGGCAGTCAGAGCCCTGTCTGTTGGACTTTATTTCTCTGCTTGTATTTCCTCTGAAGTTCAGGGTGCTGACTTTTCCCTGAAGCAGTGAATGTAATTAAAAAGATTGGTGACCCCTTAAACAGTTCTCTTGCTATGCCATTGTGGTTGCCACCACACTGACTTATACCTTTTCTTCATATCATTGTTTGAGATGCCTAGGAGGCAGCAAAGAGGCTTCTTCTAATCTTGACTCTGACACTAGCTAACAAAAGGATGCTCAGCAGTCCATTTCAATTTTCTAGGCCTTGTGTGTAAAATGAAGGAATTGGATACTATAATCCTTAAGGTGCCTTGTAGCTTTCACAAAAGCACTCCTCTCTTATAACAACTGGCATTTCTCATTCCTGTCTTGAGGCATTTCATCCACTTGGGATGATGGCATCATTATCTTTCAGAGAACTCAGGTCTACACTGTCTCTTTGAGAGGCAGACAGAGAGCTCTCGTCAAAGTCAGGAAGAGCTGGGTTTCAATCCTGCCTCTGATACTGCTGACTGGTCCCTCTGGGCATCTCACCTCTTAGTGCCCCCGGGACATTACTCAGACACAAATTGCAGAAACTACCTCTTAGGGGTGAGATGACTTACCCATCCCATGGTAGAGGCTGGATTTGAATCCAGATCTCTCCCAACTTCCATTCCAGGGCTCTCTGCACTGTCTCTCAAAAAGATTTTGAGTCTGTGAATTCCTTTGACTTTTGTTTGCAATTATGCGTTTAGCCCTGTTACTCCTCTGGGCGCTGCAGACAGAGTTGTTGTTATTATAAAGGCCCTGCCCTTCCAGTGCTCACAATCCAGTTGAGGGCTATGATCCACAAGTTAAGAACCTTACCTAGAACAGTCCAAGTGCCAGGACAGGGCACAGCCAGCTGGAGAGGTCAAGAAAGGCTTTGGAAGGAAGTCGACCCCGAGCTAGGCTCCCAAGGGAGAGGGAGATCTAAGCCAAGGGAGACAGAGAAGGTGTGCAAATACACAGTGGAGGGAAAGACCAGGACAGCTCAGACAGTGATGAGTAGTGCGATTTGGCTCTAACACAGAGAGCCAGAAGGGAATGGCATGAATAAGGGATGGAGGGACTTGAATCCCAAGGAAAGGAATTGGCCAATTATGCAGGGGGTAGATTTTGAGCAAGGGAGCATGATGGTCAGAGCTGTGCATTGAAACCTCCCTCTGACATCGAGTTAGATGAATGGGTGTGCAAAGAGACTAGAGACAAAGCAGTCAACAAGGATGGAACATTACTGAGCTCCTATAAGCCAAGAGGGAATGGGACCCTGAAGCAGCAGAATGGCCTGGGGAGCAGAGGGGAAAGAGAGTGAGGAAGCTGGCTCAACAAGAGTCATTATTAGATTGAGGGCTGAGGCAAAGGAGAGTCCAAACCAACGCTACCATTTCAAGTCTCGCTGATGAGAATACTGGACATGCCTTGAGAGCGGGAGCACGGTGTACTCAAGAGAATGCTTGGTTTGGGGGCAGGGAGACCTGGGTACAAATAAACTTCTCTGGGGATGTTTAAGCAAGGGATGAGTAGACAATTTGTTGAGATTGGAAAAGATACCTGTTCAGGTATAGCTGAGGTTGGCTGCCTCTGAGGCGTCTGCCAAATTGTAGAGCCTAGGATTCTGTGGTCTTGACACGAAGCAATGTAAACCAAAAGGTGCCTGAAGGGTTATGAAGATAATCCAATCTGGGCATGGGAGCTTTGGAGGGTGAAGAGTTGAGGGATCAGGGCGTCTGGTTCCTTGGTGTGAGTATTGAAATCTCTGAAGATGATAGAAGGGAGTGGGTTGTAGAGAAAGCTGATAAACAAAATGCCTACGTCCCCAAAGAAGTTCCTGAAGGTTCCTAGATGGCAGTGACCAAAAAACTTGGAGAGGAATTTATAGCTGGATGCATAGCTGAATGTGAAAGGAGGCTAAGTTATTGGTTGAGGGCAACAGATGGAGAATCTGATAGTAGCAGCAGAGAGCACTGTCCCTCTGGCCCTGGGAGTAAGAGATAGGAGAAAAGGAACCATCTTGGGAGAAGATGGTAAAGGACACAGCGTCATAAGGAGGGGTTCTATCTAGCCAGCTGCTACCAATAGAGGGAAGAAAAGAGAGAGACAGACAGACAGACAGAGACAGACAGACAGACAGAAACAGACACACAAAAAAGAGGGAGAAAGGGAGGCAAACAGATTGACAAACTTCTCCGGGGATCTTTAAGCAAGAGCTGAGTAGACAATTTATTGAGACTGGAGAAGATACCTGTTCAGGGACAGTCAGAGACTAAATGAGCAGAGATAGAGAGAATGGGAGGAAAAGAAAAGTCTTTACAGGACTGGAAGTGAAGGGGAGGGGGAGAGGATTTTCCAAAGGAATGAAAGGAAACCAAAGAGGAGAGCCAGGACTGAGCTGAATGGAAGAGAGGGAGCAGGGATAAAGTTAACACCAGTTAGGCACCAGTTGAATCTGCTGGTCTCACTAAGCTATTCATCAGAAAGGGGTGGGGCTGTAAAAAAGTAATTAACCAGTGACTTCCATCTTTCCCATTAGAAGTCATGGAAGGTCTGAGAATGGCCACCATCTGCATTATTATGTGCCCTGGAACTACACTCAAGATTCCTCCATCAGATACTGAGCTGGTCCAGGGCATTTGCCCTCCAGCAAGAGCAGTCACTACCTGTAGGACCACAGCTGAGAGTCTAGTGGCTGGGTCCCCAAATCTCTACAGGACTTCTGGCTTGGTCCCAACTTCCAAACCACCTTCTCTCAGAGTCTCCTTTGAGAAGTATGCAGGACTGGGCCAGCCATTTAGATCAGGAGACTCTCTGGTGTTCCTCCAGACTTATAGCCATACCTCTCGGGTGACACACTGTCCCACCAGAGTTCCCAGGCAGGGCTAAATCCAGGACAAATGATGGAGTCCCCATAGAGATGACCAAACAGAAGGACAGGCTCCTGTCCTTAAGGGACTTGAGGGGTCACCAGGGACAGAAAGGCTAGAATAGTTCTGCTTGGCCTTAGGACAGAAAGAGGAACCAAACTGGAGAGGGGGGCATTTCAGAGCAGTGGGATTCCACTCCATAGCAATAAATCCTAAAAAAACTATGGGTGTCCACAAGGGACTCCCTCCAGAGGTCACCAAAAGTCTTCAGGAGGAGGCTAGAGGCAGACAGGCAGTGAGTCACAGTGCAAAGATCTCAGGATGTCAATGCAGAGAACCTGGGTTTGGACTCTGGTCCTGCCACTTTCTGGCCAATTCCTTCAACAATCTGGGCCTCAGCTGCTGCTTCATCTGCAAACTAAGTAATAGACTCAATTCTGTCTCTTCTCTTCCCTCCCTAAGTGGAAGACATTGAAGAAGAGCAATGATGGGCTATGGACTGACCTGGGTGGCCTGGGGTCCTTCCACCTCAGAGATTCTGCACGTGTCCTCTGTGTACCCAAGCCTGTGGGAATGTGTAGGCATCACTGAGCTTAAGGCTGGGTCACAAAGGCTGCAAGGTCATTGGTCCTGGTGATGGGCCGTTTGAGGTCCCAGCTGCTGCTGGTCAGTGAGGACTCATCCACCCAGCTCCCTCTGTAGGGGCTTCCTGCTCTGACCAATGAAAGGAGGTATTCTATCCTACCACATTCTGCCATCCTTGGCCCCTCATCACTCAATGTCCAGGAGGGAGCTGCTGCTTCCTTTTCTGAACTGAGCTGATCCTTATTTGCAATGGGCCCCTTCAGCCCCAAAGACATCCTACCCTTGGCAGAGACTTCTCCCTAGTGTGGCTGGGCTCCAGGGCCTACAGTGGTCTCCCACAAAAGCATTGGTTTCCTGTTTTCCATCAGGGAAAAATCAATCCACTGCCACTGCTGGCACCAGCTGCTCAATTCTTCCTCCCACCCCTCCAGCTTCAGACTCAAGCTATCAGTGAGGGGGAAGTGCCAAAAACGAGCCCAGGCCCAGAAGTCAGGAAATGGAAGGTCTCCAGAGGCCGCCATTGGCCAGAACAGGGTTGTCCTACAGAGGAAGCCCTGCCTCATGTGTTTCTCCATCTGCCCCTTGTCAACCAGGGCTGCAGAGTCTTTTGGGCAGTGCCATGCTGGCCACCCTTCCTAGTGGCTCACTAATCCCTGCTCCCCAAGGGCCGCTTGGGGGGGGCAGATGCCAGTTAAAGGCCTTCAAGGCTTCATTAATTATACCCTCCTCATCAGTGGCATTGCCGCGTCCTCAATAACTTTGGTGACTCGACCCAGCTTCCCAAGTGGAGAAGCCAAGCGTCCATCCCTCAGCGTCCACAGGCTGGGTCATCTGCCGCCCCAGGCTGGACAGGTGGTCTGTGCTGGGTGTTGTCCGATGCCCTGAAACTCCCTCCCTTCTCCCAGGCTAGAAGCTTGCTCTTGGGCAACAGCCAGAGGAGCCCTGTGCATGACTCACAGGATAACACATAATTAGCCAAGAAGCTGGGACTCTTTGTGGGCTGGTGGGTTGGAGATTTTGGTTTAATGCTGTAGCTCTCAGCTTCCAAGAGGGATGAAGGCTTGTCAGAGGGGGACCAGAAAAGGAAGTTTTGGGCAGAACAAATGGTCCTGGCCAGGTGCCTCCAGACACCACAAAATGGGTCCATTCCCCCACCCATCCTGATTCAAATCAAGCCCCCTCTGAAACCTCTCCTAGACTGGCGTCTTCCTGGAGCAGGCAATGAGTCCAGCCATTTGGAAGGGAGTGGGTATTGTCTCCCCAGCAGGATGGTTGGCCCTGAAGGGGAGAACCACTTCTGTGTGGTCAGTCTCTTCCTCCTCTAGTGTTCCATGGTTCTTTGCACCCTCCATGCCCTTGGGCTGATAATTAGCCAGCTGCTCAAATCACCCTTTGCTGGCCTTCAGGAGTCAATTCAGGCCTTCCCTGATCCACCAAAACTTCTCCCCAGGTGGACAATGCTTGTATTCACTCATCCAAAGTGGATGGTATCCCCTCCATAGAATATGAGTCTGGTGACTGATCTGGATTCAGGAGCCAGGGTGAAGGACACCAAATATGCAGACCTGCCATAACATCATCAGGAATAGTACCCTTGCTGCTGACCAACATCTGGCCTGTTCATTCCTGTCTTTCTACATGAAGGCAAAGACTCACAGACCCTCTTGTAGCTGGAAGACCCTTATTGCGTGGATGAGAAACATAAGGCCCAGAGTGCCAACATCACCCATGACAAAGCCAGGGTCTGAGAGCACTGAGGGCTATAGCAGTAGTGGGGAGGGGGAGCGTGTGAGGCAAAGCAGCCAAGCCCTGGATGGAGGAGGAGTCTGGGTACGTTCTGGCCACACTTCCCTTCCATGTCTTGTTCTTGGTCCCTAAGCTTCTCTGGGCATCTCCCCCACCCTAAGACCACCTTGTCACATCGCTCCAGAGACAGCACCCTGTTGGGCCTGCTAGATCCTGACCAGCTCTAGTCTTTGGACAAAGGGGACTCCTTTCAGGGCCCAATAATGGCATGGAGTGGGAGAAAAAGGCCAGAGAAGGAGGTGGCTCAGCAGACCAAGCTGGGCAAAGGCCTAGGGGTCACCTGGAGCTCCTCAGGGCCGCCTGATAACACCACTGCTTGTGTGCTCAAGCTCACCAAGCTCAGAGTCACTAGCATCAAAATGTCCTTCTCTTTTCTGTTTCTTTTCCTCTGGGTATCTTTCCTTCTGTCTCTGCCCTGATCTCTCTGTTGATCTGTGTCCATATTTCTTTGCCTTTGTCTCTCTCTTTCTCTCTCTCTCTCTGTCTCTCTCTGTCTCTCTGTCTCTGTCTTTGTCTCTCTCTGTCTCTCGCTTTCGCTCTCTCTTCTCCCCCTCCCTCCCCCTCTCTCCTTCTCCGTATTTATGTCTTTGTTCAGCTCTGTCTTTTCATATTTCTGTCTCTGTCTCTCTCTGGCTACCCCTCTTTCTTCCCTCTCTTACTCTCTTTCTGAACTCTAGAGAAAAGGGTTGACTGTGGCTTTGGGAAGAAATCTGTACAGACCTACAATTTACTTGGCAAGAGAACTTGGGGGAGAAAGACTTCCAGGCATTTCCCGGCAAGGCAGGGTGGGTTGAGAGAGGATTTTCCAAAAGAAGCTGGTCTCTTAGAGCTCCACAGCCACTTGATGAGGCTGAGATGGGACTGGGCTTGGCCAGTCTCTGAGGACAGTCTCCTGACCTCGACCCCCAAAGCCCCAGGAAGGCCTGTGGAGCCAGAAGATGTAGAGACCTCCAGCATCCTGGCTCCCCATCCCTGCACTTTCCCTGGGAAGCAGACTCCAGCCAGGAGCCGCTGCCAGCTCCTCCCTTGCCTACCCTTGTCCCTCAAGGTCTGCCCCTCCTTTTGGTACCAGCCCCAAAGGGCTCCTTGGCTCTCTCCTCTACTCTTGCTTCTTCAGTGGCTGATGAGCTCAGCTCACCTTTCCTTCTAGTCCCTATTTAAACACCTTGAGGCCTCTATTCCCCAATGATATGAAAGCCCAGGCAGAGGGACTCTGCAGTCTCCCCATCCTCAGGGCTATCCCTCCTCTCAGCCCTCAGTACAAGGTCAACGCCTGGCTCAAAGGTTCCATGTCACAGAGCAGAAACCAGAGCAACCCAAGGTCATCTCAAAAAAGAATGATCTGCCATTGAAGGCGCAAATTGACCTGGGTTTAAAGGTGACCAGGACTCCATGAACATTTCAGGTGAGTGTGGAAGGGTTGACCCATAATGCCCCAGCAATTGGTTTTGGGTCTATAAGCAAAAGAGGCAGAACCCAAGCTGAGAAGGAGGCATCTGGTTCAGGAGATGGAACTCATTCCTAGCAGGCTAACCTTGCTCTGCTGGGCTCTCAGGCAGCACAGCGAGTGCTGAGGCACTGAGGTATACCACTTGGCTCAGGATGGTGGTATGTGAAACTGGGGAAGAACATCTCCCACCTGACACACAAAGAAGTCTGCCCCACACCATGGATCCAAAGTAAACCCAGCAGCTGAAAGAACCAGATCCCAAGGCTGCGGCAAGGGAGGAAAATGCCTGGGCTCCTCTGTCCAATACGGGCTTCAGACCTGGGCTCTGTCTGCATTGTATGGTCTGTGTTCTAAGATTCCTCCTGGCTCTGACCTTCTTTCTTCTCTCTCTGCAAGCCGATCCTAGCACTCTCTGTTCCATGTTCTAAAACCTTTCACAGGTCAGATAGTCTAGGCTCTGTGTTCCATATTTTAAGCTCTCCCCTTCCGTGCTTTCTGTTCTAAAAACTCCCCAGTGGTTGTAAATACAGGCAAAGAGATTTTCAACAATTCCGAAGCAGAAAGAATGAAAAACTCTGTCCACTTGAAGAAAGAACTGTCTCTTCCATCCAGACACAAAAGTAAAGACCATGGATATTTGAAGAGATTTGGGAAAGCTTTCTTCTCCATCCAAATACTGCCCTGGGGCTTCTTCATCACTGAGCGATAAAGGAAAGTTTTGGCACGAAAATGTAAGGAAAGACCCCCATCCAGAGGAAGATCCTGGATCTCCACTCAGGTCCTTGGAGATGCCCAGCTAAAGGCAGAGAAGCCACACTCAGAAACATTTAGCAAGGAAGCAGAGCAGGACCGGCCTCTGCCCACTCTGGAGAGCTTTAGGACCACGTTTTCGTTGTCCCAGCTCTTCTGCCAGAGAATCTTGGAGCAATTTGGGGCACCTCCCCAACATAATAAAGAATCCCCACCCTGCGGGAGGGGGGTCAGAGCTAGATGTCCATGAGGGAGAGAAGAAAGGACGGAGGAAGGGAGGGGAGAACAGGAGGGCATCCAAGGCTGCCCCAAGCCAGCACTGGCCAACTCCCAAGCGACTGCTCTGGGCCGGTTAATTGGGGAGGACAAGGTACCACTTACCAGCTCCTCCTCTGGGGCAGCTACTGAGAAGAGGCAGTCCAGAGATGTGGGATGGCTCAGCGCCGCTTCATGAGTGTGGGGAAGCTGGGTCGTCCTCCTATTTAAACAGTCCAAAGCAATGAATCAGCAGAGGGGCAGTGTCCGAGGTTAGCAGAGCAGGCGTGTGCTGGGAGCCAGGGGGAGCTCCCAGTCTGGGCTGCTCCCTCCCTCTGCCCACTCGGCTGGCTGGTGGGGGGCTGTCCAAATGACACCAAGAAGCATTTCCTCTCTCTTCCTTCTTCCCCTCTCCCCTCTCTTCCTAACTTCTTTTTTCTTTCCTTATTTCTCATCTTTTCACTTTTTCCCTCCTCTCCCTTTTTCCTTTCTTGTTCTCCCTTCCTTCTTTATTCTTTCTCGTTTACCCTTCCTTCTCTTTTTTCTTTCCTTTTCTTTTTTCCTTTTCTTCTTTATCTTCTTGTCTTCCCTCCCCTTTTCCCCCTCCTGTCCATCCCTTAGGATCAAAGATCGTCTAGAGGTTCAAGTGCCCTTAATGGTCACCTCATCTAAGTCCTCATTTTAGGAAGGAACTGAGACCCAGAGAGAAATGACTTGCCCACAGTGATACAGACAGTAAGGGGAAAAGCTTGAATTTGAACTCAGGTCTTCTCATTCACGAATCCAGTTCTTTTTATATTGCCTGGATGCCCCTGTTTGTTTTTCTTCCTTCCTCTCTTTCCTTCCTTCCTCCTCCTCTTCCTCTTTTCTTTTCTCCTTTCTTCTTTTCTCACTTCCTCTCCCTCCCTCTCAGAATTCCTTACCGAGATCAATATCACCCTTCATGTCAGAGAAGAACCTGTCTATATGTGCTTACCTAGGGATGTGCACAGTTACACCTTCCAGAGACAAGGGCTATGCTGAACCCTGACTTAGGAACTCCTAAGGGTCAAATACAATGGCCTTTTCTCAGTCTTTGTCCATCTGATCTCTCTGCAGTCTTGTATATTGTCAGTCCCCCTCCTCTCCTGGGCATTCTCTTATCTAGAGGTTTTCAGGACACACCCCCACCCCCACTTCTCTCTCTCTCTCTCTCTCTCTCTCTCTCTCTCTCTCTCTCTCTCTCTCGCTCGCTTGCTCACTCTATCTCTGTCTCTCTTTTCTCTCTTTCTCTGTCTCTGTCTCTCTGTCACTGTCTCTGTCTCTCTCTGTCTCTTTCTGTCTCTTTCTCTGTCTCTGTCTCTCTCTCCATCCCCCTCTCTATGTCTCTCCTCTCTCTCTCCCTCTCTGTCTGCCTGTCTCTTTCTGTCTCTGTCTCTGTCTCTCTCTCTCTTCCCCTCCCCCTCTCTCTCCCTCCCACCACAGTTCACCTCCTACCTCTCAGATAACTCCTCCTGAGTCTCCTTTGTTGGATCCTCATCAGAGTTGCAGCCCACAGAGCAAGCTCTGAGATGAGCCCCCTTGTCTTTTCCCTTCTTTCTGACTTCCCCATTACTGTACCACCAACACCCCCCCCCATTCTCCAGACTCCCAACCTCAGTATCATCCTACACTCTGTGCTATCTCACCCCCTGATGTTACCTCTGAAACATCTGTCCTATGGGCTCCTTTCCCTCCTCTGACCCTGATCCCACCTCAGTGCAGACCCCCATCATCTCACCCTTGGACCCTTGCAGTAGCTGCTGGGAGTGTGTCCTGCCTGTCCCAACTCCCTCCCAACTCCAGCCCATCCTCTGTTCAGCCACTAAAGTGATTTTCCTAAAGTACAAGTCTGACCATGTTAGTCTCATACTCAATGTATTCCAGAGGCTCCCTCCAGGACCAAATACAAAATCCTGCTTGATTTTCAAAGTCCTTCCTAACCTGCAGCTTCCTACATTTCTAATCTTACAATTTACTCCCCAAGACACACTTTCCAAATCAGCGATACTGGCCTCCTAGCTAGTCCTTGAGCAAGGTCATCTGTCTCCCTACTTCAGGCATGTCCATCTGTCTTTTCTGCTGCCTGGGCTACTCTCCCTCCTCATCTCTGCCTCCTGCTCTTTCTTCCTGGCTTCCTTCAAGTCTCTGTTAAAATAACACCTTCTCCAAGAAGTCTTTCATGCCTCCCCTTCCCCCTGTTGGTCATCTCCAGTTAATCCTGTATGGAATTCATTTGTACCCCATCATTTGCCTGTTGTCACCCCCATTAGACTGTGAGCTCCTTGAGGGCAGGGCCTGTCTTTTGCTTTCTTTATATGCCCAGTGTTTTGCACAGTGTCTGGTACGTTGTAGGAGCTTCGTAAATACTTGACTTGACTGAGACCCCCATGGGGGAATGTTGCCAGACGGTTCTGCTGGCTACCAATATAGAGGGTGGTGCTTTTGAGCTCAGAAAATTAACAACACATTCTGCTCATTTTATTTATAGAAAAGACATTTGTTTAAAATTCCAATGTCTTTCTGCAGTCTCTGTTCCCATCTACACCATAAACCCATGCACTGATCCAAGGGACAGGAAACTGGGAGCAGCAACATCATCTCAGTGCTTTGAATTTAAAGAGACAGGGGAGAAGCTCATCCAGTTCTCTCATTTTCCATAACTGAGACCACAAGATCTGCCCAGGGTAATCAGCCAACACCAGAGACAGGCAGGATCTGAACCCAGGGCCTTTGACTCCAGCTCATAGGATCTTTCCAGGTCTTTGCAGCCACCACACGTCTTTTCTTTAGCCCATCAGTTCGGAACACAGATGGCATAGAGCTAGAGCAGGAGTGGGTAGGATAGCTTCAGAACCTGACCTTTCTACCTGAGGTTGATGCAGAAAGCAGGGAGGGAAAGGGTTGAAGACTCGGGATGTCTCCCAGAACCATCTCTGAAAACAGCATTCCAAGGGCCTGCTGGTGGGACAAGAAACACTTTCTATTGCTTGGAGGAGCTTGAAGGTTAGAGGTCTGCAACTGGGTGCTTCCACTACACCAAGGTTCTATTCCAAGAGGCACCCTCAATTCACCTGGCTACTTGCCTTGGACCCAAACACTCTGCCCTTCCCTGGCTTGGTTCGCCTGCTCTGTAAAATGGGGAGAGTAATATTTACCTGCAGTGCCTTATTGGAATGGCAAGGGGTTTAATTAATGTTTGTCTTGTGCTTTGAGATTTCTGGATGAAAGGAAGACATAAAAGTGCATAGTGTTATTATTGAAATGGCTGGTTGGTGGCTCGTCACTGTCAAGCCAGAAGGTTTGAATCATGCAGCATTCCTGGGCATTCTGGTCCATGATTCACAGCCAAAAATGAAAAGTACACAGGCACAAAATGACGTGAGTCTGGGGATGGAGGCAACTACTCCCTCCACCATGATCCCAGCCACTCCCTTCCTCCCCAGTTGGCACCCATCCCCAAACACTGCTTCTCCCAAACTGTCCTCAGAGCCCTGAAGAGAGGACAAACATGAAGAGCTATGGTGCTCATTTCTTAAAAGTCAGAGAGCCCATGCCTGCAGAAGGTGGGGGCAGGGGAACCTCTCATCACCTACTGCTGGTATTGGAAGAGGAATCAAATGGATGCTGCCAGCACTCCTGAAAAGTCCTCCTCTGTCTTGTGCTCCACTCATCATCCCTTTGACTTTTCACAGCAAGTGGTCCTTCTTGGGCCACCCTTCCCTTGTTTGTACTGCTTCCCCCATTAGAATGGAAACTCCATGAGGGTAAGGACTGACTTCTCTTTGTATTTGTAACCCTGGTGCTTAGCATGTTTGACACGTAGTATGCACTTTGAAAAGGCACAGACACCATTGAAATGTATCCAGTGGTGCTGCCTTCTAGGACAGCCTGTCAATCTGTGCCCCACACCCCTGACAAAGGAGCACCTGTGACTCACCAGCTCCCTGTTAACTACCTCTAATTGGTCACAACTTAGCTGGTTCACTATCTCAGGGAGAGTTCTAGGATTTCTCTTTCTACAAAAGAGAATGATGGAGACCACATCAATTTCCATGGCTGAGATTTTCCATAGACCCCCTTCCATTCTTGAAGATGAAGCCCTGGCACCATCATTTGTCTGAAACCTTTCCAGATCCAGCAAGTTGGTGGAGACCTGGTCTTTCACTACTTTATATTTCTTCTTTATAGACACCCTTTCTGTCTTCTCTGCTAGAGCATAAAGTCCTTACAATTAGGGGTTGTTTCATTCTTTGTCATTGGTCCTCAGCACCTCAGACAGTGCATGCACATTAAATAACCATATTGTCAATAACAACACCTGTAGACTGACTGACTGATATGTCTAGAACTTCTATCACCAGACCAATGCCCATGCTCCTGCCCCCACTAAGTTTCACCATCATTAAGTCTCTGATCACCTCTACTGCTCCTGTCTAGTCTTCCTGGGAGAATAAAATGCCTTAAGTTCTAGGCTTGCCTTAAATGTATTGCCTCAAACTGCTCTGAACCTTTGTACCCACATCCCCTCCTCTTTACTCCCCCCTCCACTGTTCTATGCCCAGGCAAAATAGAAATCTGCTTCACAAGTCCAAGATGGGGGAGGCATGAAGGACTAACTAGTCACCTATCTGACAAAGAGGAGAGAGAGGGAAATGGGCTGCAAGATCAAGATGAGGCAGCAATGGGAAATGGTGACCAATGGAGTTAACAGGATGCTCTGCTTCATTTAGAGGCATAGTTCCCAAGACTAGGAATGGGAAGCTGACCTGGGATTTCTTTGGGGTAGGCAACTCCCACAGGAGGAAAGTCCCTCTACCAGTGCAGGTCAGAACCTTCTCCTCCACTTCTGGTCTCAGAAAGATGTTCAGAGCATGAAGAGTTATAATAATTTTTATGAGTGCCCACAGCCAGTTTGGGTAAGAGGTGAGATTTGACACCAGATATTGTGACCACTGCACCACACTGTTATTCATCTCTGGGGGGAAAAAAACAGAAGAATGAATCCTCCTGTATGCTGCCTTAGTCAGATCACAGCTGAGCCATTATGTTCCATTCTGGTTTTTCCTTAGGAAGGACATTAATGGGTTGGAAAGTGTCCAGAGAAGGGAACCAGAATGATGCAGAGCCTTGTGTCCCTCACATGAGGAATGGTCAGAGGGACAGGGGTATCAAGAAAACTTGGGAGGACTTGATACATCAAGTACTCTTCAAGTATTTAAAGGGCTGCAGTGTGGAAGATGGATTAGGTTTGTTCTGTTCAGCCCCGAAGGAAAGTAGGAAGAGACTTAAGTAGAAGCTACAAAAAAGTAATATTAAGCTTGAATAAAAGAAAGTCTCCTTCCAGGAGTTCTGACCCAGAGAAGTTCCATCTCCCTGAGAAGGTAGTGAGCTCCCTGTTACAAGAGGGCTTCAAGTCAAGGCTGCATGGTGACTGCTGAGGGTGTTGGAAAGGTGGCTTAGACTAGAGATCTTGGAGGGCCCTTCTAACTCAGACTCCAAGATTCTGCTGAAATGTGGGCTATGCTAGATAAAGCTGCCAATCTGACTTTGGGAATGTCTACAGTGGTTAAACTAGAGCCCTGAAAGGTCCCTTTCAGCTCCAGGATTCTATATTTTTTTAATAAAGGGTCACAAACCTTTTCCTCTAGAAAGTAAATTCTATAGTCCTAGGCTTTGCAAAAGGTGTCAAGAGACCTCATAGTCAATCCCTGTGCTGTCAGCCAGGCCGATTATAAAGTGCTGGACAGATGTGGCTTCTAAACTTTGTAAAGAGATCTTAAGAGGAAGAGATTCCACCCACTCCCCTGCAGACCATGCTGCTGAGGGAATCCTTTGAGATTCACAATCTCAACCTCTTTGGTTGTCTAGAATTGGCCACCCAAAGGAAGCAACTTTCCTCAAGCTTTAGCTCAAAGCCTGGAACATAGAAGTCTCTCAACAAATGTTTATTGACTATGACTTCCCATGAAAATCTCATTAAAGAAGCCTTGGCATTTCCATTTTTGAGAATTACTAGACTGATGATGAGGGAGTTCTGCAAACATACATGATTTATGTAGTTCAACAGAGCATTGGAGACATTCTCTCATACTCATGTTGTGGACAGGTAAGAGGCAGATGGAAGCTATGGGAAGGTAGATTGGTGATTGTTGGATGGATGCACCCAATAAGAGACCACTAATGCTTGATGTCAGATCTGAAGGTCTGCACTGGGGTGCCCACAGGGATCTGCCCTCCATCTTGCACCAGTCAGCCCTTTTATTAAGGACCAACAATAATTCACCAAGGTTCTGTCCCAGGCACTTCTCTATATACATTCCCAGGAAGGAAGGAAAAAAATAAGAAAGTGAGTGAAAAACAGTATACTTTAATCTGCATTTATGCAGCATGTATTTCATCAGCCATCATCAGTTCCCAAGGCTTCAGTGGCCTTATCTATGCAGCTGATTTCCAGACCTTTTCCAGATTTATCCAGCCCTGGTATCTTTCCTGAATTTTAGCTCCATATCCACAATTGAATATCTCAGACTGAATGTCCCTGTCTTGGGCATCTCAAGCTCAGCATGTTTAAAATAGAATCCATCATCTTTTCTCCAAAACTGACCCTTCCCTAGTACTTCATAGCAGGAGTCCCTATCAACTACGTCAATATTCACTACCAACAATAATCAAGAATAATAACCAATCTGTGCTCATTAAGAGCTTAGGGACTCATTTTTAAAATATATAGGGAACTGAGTCATATGTATAAGAATATAGTTCATTCCTTAATTGATAAATGATCAAAGGATATGGACAGGTCATTTTCATAAGAAGAAATCAAAGCTATCTATGATCACATGAAGAAGTGCTCTAAATCACTGTTGATTGGGGAAATGCAAATTCAACAACTCTGAATTATCACCTTGTACCTAGCAGATTAGCTAATGTGACAGAAAAGGAAAATGGTAAATGTTGGAGGGGATGTGGGAAAACTGGGATACTAATGGTGGAATTGTGAACTGATCTAACCATTCTGGAGACCTGTTTGAAACTACACCCAAAAGGCTATAAAATTGTACATACCCTTGGACCCAGAAATGCCACAGCTAAGTCTGTACCCCAGAGAGATTGAAGGAAAAGGAAAAGGACCAATATGTACAAAAATATTTATAGCAGCTTTTTGTAGTGACAAAAAATTGGAAATTGAGGGAATGTCCATCAATTGGGGAATGGCTGAACAAGATTAATATACAATTATGATGAAATACTATTGTACTATAAGAAATGAACAGTAGTATGATTGCAGAAAAAACCTGGCAAACTTACATGGACTGATGCAAAGTGAAGTGAGCAGAACCGGGAGAACGTTGTACACAGTAACAACAACAACATTGTAACGATGATCAGCTGTGAATGGCTTAGCTCTTCAGAATGATCTAAGACAATCCCAAAGGACTCATGACAAAAAATGCTGACTGCCTCCAAAGGAAGAATAAACGGAGTCTGAATGCAGATTAAAGTATACTGTTTTTCACTCATTCCAATTTTTTCCCTTCTTTCCTTCCTTTTTTCTTTCTGAGTTTTCTTCCACAAAATGACTAAGATGATGATTGTCCACTTATAACTTAAATCAGATTGCTTACCATCTCTGGGAAGGAGATAGGGAGGGAGGCAGAGAATTTGAAACTCAAAATGAAAAAAAAAAGAATGTTAAAAAATTACATGTAATTGAGGAAAAATAAAATATTATTTAAAATAAAGCATTATATAAATATCAAAAAGAATAAAGGAAATAATACATTCTCAGGAGGGAAAAAAGAGCTTAGGCCCAATGATTAATCCATTTACAAATGTGTGTTAAGAACCAGGCCCCACGCTCAGCAATGAAAGTACAAAAAAGAAGAAAAAAATCAGTCCCTGCCCTCAGTGGACTTATCTTCTAATGGGGAAAATAACAGTATATATAGAAACTGTCTAAGAATTAAATTGAAGATGACCTAAGAGGGGAAAATGTAAGCAGGCTGGGAGAGGGGCAGAAAAAGTTCCCTTACAAAAGGTGGTGCTTGAATCTTGAAGGAAATCCAATCCCAAGAGGAGAAGGTGAGGAGAGAGAATATTACAGACATAGACAGAATAAAACAGCTTGGAGAGAGGAAATTGGGCATCTGTCACATGTGAGAAAAAAGCTTCTGTGGCTGGATTGTGAAATGCATCCATGAAGGAGAGGGGTATACAAAAAGATTGGAAGTGTAGGGAGGGGTCAACTGGTAGGAGGCTTTCCAGAAGAAAGGGGAGGTGACACAGTCAGACCTACCCTTCAGAATTGCTTCATCAATTGTGTGAAGACTGGATTGGATTGAGTGGGGTAAGAGGGACAGTGGAGGTAATGCAGGCAGACCACCAAGGAGGATATCTCAATAGTCTAGGATAGAGGTAATGAGCTGGGGTATGACTGTGAGAGCAGAGATCTGAGAGATACCTAGAGAAAGAAATCCCAGTGCATAGGGACTACTTGGATGTATGGGGCTAATGAAAGGGAAGAGTCAAGGGTCACAATGAAGCTGTAAATCTCCCAAGGGACAGGGAGGATGGTGGTGCTCTCTTCAATACCAGGCAATTTGTTTGAGGGGAAAGATAGTAAGCTCCATTGCACTTGCTGAGTTGGAGATGTCCAGGACAGCCAAAAGGCAGTTGTTGACATGGAACTAAGGTTTAGCTAGGACTAGACAAATAGATCTGGAAATCAGCTTCACAGAGATGACCATTGAAACCATGGGATCTGATGACATCACCAAGTGGGAGCGTAGAGGGAGACTAGAGAGGAGCACCTAGGACAGAGCCTTGGGGATACTCAAAGTCAGTGGGCATGATCTGGATGAAGATTCAGCAAAGGAGCCTGGGAAACACTCAAATAAACAAAGAGAGAAGCATCACAAGCATCGAGAGAAGGGAAAGGAGCCAGGGGGAATCAGGGATCAAGGGGGTCAAGGGCTGCCCAGGTCATGAAGGATGAAAAGAGAGGAAGTGAGGACAGAGTTTTTCACAAAGAGACCACATTCCCTTTGGAGAGAGCACATTGGGATGAATGATGGTGTTGGAAGCCTAGGCACTGGGTGACTTGGAGAAAGGCATAGAGGTCATGTGAGGGAGGGAGACCCTCCTTCACACAGGGCTAGAACAGAAGCCCCATGGGAGAAGCTCTTGATGGGCCTTTATCGCTGGCTGAATCTACCGGCGTGAACTCTAATAGGATAATTACAGAGTTCAACACTTGAGTTAAAAAAAATCAAATTCATAAGAAAAATATGAAGGAGAGATGGTCACAGAACAGTCATGGAGCTGCCCTGCTGAAGCCCCCACAGTGTGCCAGGCATTGTGCTTGCTTTCATGGAGGTTACAGTCTCATGGGGGAGGCAGCTTGCAAATGGCTATGTGCCAAGACAGAGCCTCCCTGCTGGACTATTGGAATCCATCTTGACCCCTTCTCCAGGTACCTCTTCGCCACTCGAGGCCTCACAGTTCTAGGGTCTCCGACCCTTTGTGAATAGAGAAGGAACTTCCCCTGGTGTCTAAGATGGATTCATCCAGAGGAACCTGCCTCACGCCCATGTAAACATGGGACAGATGGACAGACACACCCAGGTAGCACACGCCCCTTCAATCTGGGAAACCCAGTGATTCATCTGGCCAGGTCCTGGACAGTTTGAATGTAGACAACGAACAAGCCCAGGGATAGAGTCGGAGGAAAAGGAGCCTTCTGGCCTAAAGCAGTTGATTCAACCCCCAGCTCACCCATGTTTCATGTGAGACACCCCCATGTTTATAGGGCAGTAAAAGAGGGCTGGCCCTGCCAGGCTCGACCAGGTGCCCAAGGCTGGCAGCGCTTCCGGAGCCTCGCCAGCTTTAATTAAAGGTCAGGGATGTGTTTGGGAAGGGCTAGAGCCCTCCTGGAGGAGCCCAGGGTTGGTGCAACCACTGCAGGAATGGACAGGTCCCTTTGGAATGCACAACATGACAGAGGGTTACATGTATACACAGCACCACGTGGGGCCCAAACCACGAAGGCTAGTGAGCTGCCCAGGCCATGGTTGGCATCAAATCCTTTCTCTGGGTCTGCAATCACAGTGAGAGGACAGTAAGGAAAGAGGGGAATCCCCTGAGAACCAGCACCAACTGTGGGAGTGGGAGTGCCATGAGTCCTGGCCATCTCTGTGCTGCCTCAGTTTCTTCCTCAGAAAAGAGGGGATTGGACAAGGTGATCTCTAAGACCCTGACACCATGCAAAATCACCCCCCTCTCCTGCCTTATACTAGCCTGCATCCAACCTAGTTTTCCCCAAAAAAGATTAGAGAAGGAAGGGTCAGTGGGACTGAGCATACCCTATCATCCAACACTATCCCTGGGATTCCTGTTGGTACCCACCCTGAATAGCTCCAGGCTCTCCTGAGCAAAGCTCAAGAAACAACTGCTCCTTGGATCTTTCCTGGCGCCCACAGCCTCACAGCCATCCTCCCTCCTCAGCCTCAGCTTCCCGTCTTGTGAAATGGTGTTGCTGGACCAGCTGACCTCCTGGTCCTATCCTACAGTGACTCTCTCGGATTCTTCAATCTCTCATAACTCTCTTTGTTCACATCCCAGGCCAGGAGACAGAAAGCCTCAGTCAGAGTCCTCACCTTCCTGTGACCTTCTGAAGGTTGTAGTCATTCCAAAAGTCAGGTTGGCTTGTCTAAGACATGTGAACAATGACACCTATACCTCCTACCCCTGTATCACTGAGAAGGAAGCCCTTTAAGAGGCTAAGCACAGTGCAGCATTTGTGGGAGGTTTCAAAGTTATCTATCAGTGCTCTCTCTGACACCCAGCTAGTGATATGACCTTGGGCAAGTCATTGGTTCTCTAAATCTATTTCCTCAACTGGAAGATATGGATAGTGATCGACGCACAATCACTCAATCCATCAACAAGCATTAATTAAGCACTTCCGGTATACCAGGCAACCCGGTGTGTACTGGGATTGAATTGCACACCTGATGAAAGGATAGGGGCATCAGGTCTACGCAGCACCCGAGTGGGGCCCTGAAGAACTTCAGCAGGAGGTGGTGTGGAAAGGGTTCGAGTCAGGACCAAGGAGAGCGCCAGAGAGGGCGGGGCCAGAAAAGCTGGCTGAGTACAAGATAGGTAGTCAGGTGGGTCGGCGCCGGATTGTGCAAGGCCCTCAATGTTCAAGAAGCTGGCATTTAATCTTGAAGGCACTAGGGAGCCAGAGGTATCTTTGAGCAGGGGAGAGAGGGATAACCAGAGAGTGAAGAGCATGAAGGCAGAAGATGACCCAAGAAGAGGGAAACAATTACCTAGAGAAGCGGCAAAACAAACAGGCGAGGCAGAGGGACTGAAAGGAAGTGTCAGAGAGCCACCGTGGAGACGGCACAGTCCCCAACTGGGGACAACAGATGGGGGGGCGTGTCTAAGGGAGAGGAAGGAGCCGGGGAATTCTGAGCCTCTGAGTAGGGATGGCGGAGGGGGACCGCGGAGGTGCCCGAGAGAGACAGGCATAGGGCCGCTGAGAAAAGAGGAGGTGCCGGCTGGGGGAAGACGAAGAATCCCATCTGAATTAGTGATGAACGCGCGCTGAATCCAGAGAAGCCCTGGATCCTCCAAGCAGTGTCATGGAGGAGCCCTTCACTACCCATGGGACCTTGGGCAAGGGCCCTCTCGGCTCTGGGCCTCGGTTTACTCATGTGTGAAATAAGGGGGTTGGAGGAGATCATCTCTGGGGTTCTTCCCAGCTCTAACTCCAGTACTGTGATCGACCAGAGCAGGGGTCAAAGTCTTTGCAACCCTCTTGGCAAGGCATAGAAGAGATGGGAAGGAAGGAAGGAAGGAAGGAAGGAAGGAAGGAAGGAAGGAAGGAACGAACGAACGAACGAACGAACGAACGAACGAACGAACGATAGAAAGGGAGAGAGAAAGGAAGAAAAGAAGAGAGGGAGGAAAGAAAGAAGGAAAGACAGAGAAACAGAAAACAGGCTCATCTTTTATTGGTGTTTCCCCTGCCCCACCCACTTGGCTACTTAATAAATGCCAAATAATAACAATGACCTCCACCACCCGGCCAGTCCTCCTGGAGCCTGACCGGAATCACCTAACAACTCTGGTTCAGTTTCTCCATTTGGGAAATGAGGAAATTTACCAACAATTAATTGTTACAGTAAAATACTTTGAAGATGAAAAACGCTGCTGAGTGCTTATTACTATTATTAGCAGTGAATGGGAGGCAGAATGCAGAAGTAGGTTAGCAGTTTGGAGGGGCTGACCTAGCTCTCCACTGACTGGAAGGCAAGAGAGAGGGAAGAAGCTGCTGGGCTCAAGTTGGTAGAAAGAGCTTTCAGTGAAACTGGGTCTAACTGAATGGAAACTGTCATGCACTGACCTTAACGCCTGAGCCCACAAATTGAGTCCACATCTTTCAACTCAATTCAATTCAACAAGCACCTACTACGTGCCAACCACTGTTTGACAAGAATGAAAACCAGTCCCCAGCCCTCAAGGAGCTGACATTTTTTTAAAGGAAATAACCTGTGTGTGTGTGTGTGTGTGTGTGTGTGTGTGTGTGTGTGTGTGTGTGTAGTGTATGGCTATGTAGATTACATACACATTTGTTTCTAGAGAGCACTAATGCAAACCAATCTCCTCACTGACTGGTGTCCCTCTCAGTCTCAGTATATGGATCCCCCTCCCATGCCAGGCAGGCTTAGCCGTCAGCTGGAGAACAGTCAGCCTGTAATACTGTCTGCCTATATGTAGAGAGATACAACTCCAGATTAGCCCAGAGACTGCTGGGAGAGACAGGCAGAAGAGGAGAGACTAGGCAAGGAGTGAAGACCTGAACTTCAACCAGACAGCAGGAGGCTCCTTGTGTAGCCAAGGCACATAGAGAAAACCTAGCTCCCTGAGGCGTCCCCCACTCCCCAGCCCCTGCCTCCCAGAGGTGAGTCCATTCTCTCCCTGCTAGAGCTGGAGTCTCATCTCACTCTCGGGGCCCAGAGCCCCCCCGACTCTTGTATAGTCTATCACCTATGTCAATTTGAAGAGTTTCCCCAATTCCCGTTTTTATTTGATCACCCTCATATATGTTTGCTCACTATCCATGGTTACCTTTTGTATTATAAATACATGCATAGTGAGAGAAGAAAGCAATCCGGTTAAGATTAAGCTGTCACTTTTCTCCTTCTGTACTGACCTGACAGGGGAGACACCAGGAGCAGGGAAAGGTGGTGATCATGAACCCCAAAGAATCATATCCCTATATCTGATTGCAGTCGAGGTAATTCCATGCCCAACAAATACCCTCTTGGAGACAGGATAGTGAGGGAGCAGATGCCCGACACATCTGTCTTCCCCCTGCCCAGAAAGGTAGAAATCCAATCCCTATGGAGACTTGGTGGGGGTGGAGAGAGCAGAAAGCTGGAATCTCCATAATCTTTTTTATAGATCCTTATTACACATGAGTTGTCCATTCTGTTACATGGTTCATATGTTACACATGCATATATAATATATACCTGTACAGATATAAGTATATACTACGTTTGCTTACCTGTGGACAAGTAGTGTTGCAATAGAATGTAAACTCCTGGGGGGCAGGGCTATTTTTTTCTTTAATCCTCATCACCTAGAACAGTGCCTGGCAGATAGTAGGTGCCTGATGAATGTGTGCTTATTTTTTTTTCTTGAGGTCTTTTCAAGAGAGAGAGCTAAAAATCTGAGGAGAGATCAGGACTGCCCTTGTAGAATGTTACTCAAGCTGTGGTTTGAGGGCAACTTGAGACAGAGAGTATAATGTGGTTGTGAGACAGGAGGGTGTTCCAGGCATGGATGAGCTATTCAAAGACATGCAGGTGCAACGTGGTAGAAACAGCCAAACAGCTGGACTGGATGGGAGAGGGTCTGAGGAGGAGACAGGAGAGGAAAGGTGTGTGAAACCAGACCATGGAGAGTCGGCAGGGCCAGCATGGGCTTTTTGTATTTTATCACAAAGGCAATGGAGGGAGGGGGGGGGAGGGGGTTGACACAGCCATGCATTTTAGAACTGTTAATTAGACAGCTGTGTGGGAAACTGATTGAAAAGGGATGAAAATTAAAATAAATTTCATTAAATAAAAAGGAAGGGAAGAGAATTGGTATCAGAAATCCAGTTAGGAAGTTATACTAACAGCTGAGACAAGAAGCAACGAGGGCTTGATTTGGAGTAGAAGCTGGGTTTGCAAGGAGAAAGGAAAGAAGGTATGAAATGTGGGGAGTGGGGGGGATGGGGTTAGGTACAAAGTAACAGCAGTATTGGAAGATTTGACAACTGTTTGGAAGTGGGACCGTGAGTAGTCCAGGCTGACTGAGGCTGACTTAAAGGAAGGTGGCACCTCTGACAGAAAAAGTGATATTCAGAAGGGAGCTTGGCTTTGGAGATTGGAGGGGAAGGGCAGAGAATGAGTTCTCTTCTGAACATATTGAGTCACAGGCATAGAAATAATTATTCATGGAAGCTGACGAGACCCCAAGTGAGAGAGAGTATAGAGAAAGAATCCCCAGAGAGTCAGTGCCTATGGATCAGATTTGGCTCCCAATGATGAACAGATGCTTTGAGATCTTCAGTGGAATTTTTTTGGTTGGTTCAAACCAAAGTAGGGATTACTCAGGAGAGGAGAAAAATATAGGGATTGTCTTCAACTGGTATTTGAATGAGCTCCCATAACTCCATCTATAAAAAGAATTCATTATCCTGTCGTCTATTTATGAAAGTGACGCTGCTGACCCAACAGGAGGACGTGATCTTGGAATTGTGTTGTCAGTCTGGATGACAATGAGCCAACCACACCTTGACATCTGACCCTTCTGGTGAGTAAGGACCCATGTTAGTGAGAAAGCTGGGCACGGAAGTGTGGCCATCTCCCATCAAGGTATTTCTCAGCTCCCCACTGAACTCAAATCAGTGAAGCTCACACCAAGGCACAAGTGCTGAACTCCCATCTTCCCAGGGCCCAAGGTACCTCTCAGACAGAACTGGTCTCCTAAAGGAGCGAATTATCCAATAAATATGTCCATAGCACTGTGAGATTAGCAAGGGTCTTTCCCTCCATGACCTCATTAGAGCCGGACATCAGAAACACTGGGCTTAGGCAGAATCTTCAGAGCCTCCCGGCCCCCTGCCCCTCAGCTCCTGGATACTCCTCTTGGTGTCAGAGACCCTTCTCTCTCCTGTCCCCTTTGTCTCCTCTGAATGACCTTTGTCATTTTTTACCCACCCTTTTTCCTTCTTTGACTCCCTAAGAGTGAGGCCTCCCATGGCTCTGTACTGGATCCTCCTACCTGCCCACTTTCATGGATATGTCACCCCACCTGAGGCAGACACCTCCCAGATTTATATCTTCAGCTCCCATCTTCCTCTGAGCTCCCATCCTGCATCTCCAAACTGCATGCTAGACACCTGAAAGTCCACCTTCTCCAACCTCCCTCAAATCTCCCCTACTCTCAAATTGCCCATTTCTATCCAAGGTACCACTGTCCACCCAGGTCCCTGGAATTGTGGACTTGGACTTATTTTTGACTCATTCCCACTCCCCTTATTTAATCAGCTGCCAAGTCCTGCCCACTGACAATATCTCCCACCTCCAGCCCTTTCTCTACTCCCATGATCTCTACTCTTATTCAGGCTTTCCTGGCCTTGTGACTAGATTAAAGTCAAAGCCTCTTTGTGGATACCCCTGGCTTTAGTGATCCTAGGATAATCTGCATGGGTTTTTAAGGCATAGTTGGGACCTCACCACTCTCCTGCTCAACAGCCTTCTGTGACTGCCCATTACCCATAGGGAAAAAAAAATATCTGCCAGCAGTGAAGCCCCTCACTCTGAGAGGTGAGGCTCCACCTGGCCCATGAACCTAAACCCCTCCCCCTCCTGAGACAAAGGTGGGCATAGTGGGTATTATGCCACTGAGGTACTGGGGAAGATGTTTGTGTTTGCTATTGTATTATTTGTTTTGGAGTAAGCTGTTTTCTACAAAAGTTACTCTATATGATGGAATACTATTGTACTATAAGAAATGATGAACGGGATGCCCTCAGAAAAACCTGGAAAGACTTCCATGAACTGATGCAAAGTGAAATGCACTGAGAACAAAGTAACAGCAGTATTGTGAGATGATCAGCTGTGATTGACTTAGCTGTTCTCAGCAATACAATGACCCAAGACAACTCTGAAGGGCTTAGGATGAAAAATGCAAACTATCCCTCAGAGATAGAACTGATGGCAGCTGAATACAGATGGAAGCAGACTTCTTTTTTTACTTTATTTTTCATGAGTTTTTTTTCTTGTCTATCTTTTCTTTCACAACATGACTATTATGGATATGTTTTGCATGTCTACACATATGTAACCTATATTGAATTGCTTGCCTTCTCAATGAGGGAAGTGTAAGGGAGGAAGGGAGAGAATTTTGAACTCAAAATTTTAAAAATGAATGTTAAAAATTGTTTTACAGGTAACTGGAGAAAAATAAAATACTTAAATAAAAGTTTTTTAAAATATAAATTTAAAAAAGGTTAATTTGAGTGATCAAAGGGAACTGAAGACACCATTCCTTGGAGCCTCCAAGTTGGGGGGAACACAATTACTGGAGGTTTGTGAATGGTGGAAACAAGAGACTCCCCCAAACCCCACAGGTCCTAGAGAAGCCTGGGGGGTGATGGTTCAACTCACCTGCAGACAGTGGGGCCAGAGAAAGATGTTATAACACAATGACAAATCCAATTTTACTGAAATACAGTTCTCTATGTATCTATCTACCTAACACACACATATACATATATGTATATGTGTGTGTGTGAAGAGGGGACAAGAAGAGAGGAGGGAAAGAGGGAGGGAGAAAGAAGAGAGGGAGGGAGGAAGACAGAAGAGAAAGAGAGAGAGAGAAGAGGAGAGAGGGGGAGAGAGGGAGAGGGAGAGGGAGAGGGAGAGGGAGTTCACTACCAGGGTTCCCATAATCCTTGCTATCAGGGAGGTGAGACTGGCAGATCTCAGTGATCTGGGGCATTTGGGGTTTCAATGGGCTAAACCAATTGTCTCTCTGTGCTAAATTCACCATGACCACGTGGGCTCCCAGGAGCAGGGGACCCGCAGGTTCTGCTCTACAGAGGGTTGAACCAGTCGAGGTTAGAAAGAAAGAAAGTCAAAGTTCCTGTGTTCAGAAGCTTCTGCACTTCCAGCATGAGCACGCTAGGAAGAACCAGTCTTTAAAAAAACCACCCGGGTTAAGAATCCCTGCCTTAGAGGGCAGGCAGCTAAGGATCAAGAGAGAGCTGGATTTAAATCCTGCCCTCAACACTTGTTAACTGTATGACTGTGGGTAAGTCATTTAACCTCTCAGTTTCCTCACTTGTGAAATCGGGGTAATAATAGTACCTGTCTCACAGAGTTGTTGAGGGAATTAAGTGAAATAAACTGTTTAAAGCAGTTCAGCATCCTAAAGTGCTAGATGTTGGCTATTAGGAGAGGAAAGGGGCATCCTGTCTATCTGAAATCCCCCAAGGAGTTCAGAGTTGAGTGTGGTCACCCAGCACAAAGACAAACACACCCAAAGACAGTTCTGCGCAGGGTATAAACAGGATCCTTTTTAAGGTCCATGTGGGTTCAGACGGTCTCTGAGGTTCCTTTTTATTCTGAGATGGCTCAGGGTTCTAAGCAGTGTAATGATCATGCACGATTCAGGAGGAACAATGATGACATATACTTCCTTCTGGAGGGGCGGTGTAGCCCAGGTGTGGGACGGGACATGGGCTACTAGACAACGCACCGATTTATTGTTGTTCAGCCGTGTGTCTTCGTCACAGGTGGTGGGGGTGGGGGGCTCTCTTAAAGGAAGGGAGCCCCCGTGGGGGGAAGGGGAGGGGGTATATCGGGAAGTGACAGCTACGTCAATAAAATGAAATGTGAAGGTGCATGAGAAGTGAGTTCAGAGGCAGAGTTTACAGGGTGTCAAAGGAGGCTTTTAGTGCTGGGGTGGAAGCTGTTCCAGGCATGGAGGGGGTGCTGGTCAGGAAGAAAGAAAGATGACTGGGTCAGGAAAGAGGATGAAGGGGACTGCATTCCAAGTCAAGTCCGGGTCGAGTCAAAAGCCTCCAGGAAGTCCCTCCGGCGTGGCGGGCTCTCTGCTGAGCACTGAAAAGATAACCCCTGCCCTCAAGCAGCTTACACTCAAGGGAAGCTGGGAAAGGGGGACAAGAAACAGTCCAGGTGTGGGGGCTCTTGTGAGAGATAGCCAATCACAAAAGGGACTGCAGGGACAGAGCACTTCCAATGAGAGGTGAATTCCAGGGCTGGAGGGAGACTTTAGATGAAGAGGAATGAGCCCCAGTGTTGTGCAGAGAATAAGAGCAAGCGGAGACCTGGGTTCAAGATAAATTTAGGTGTAGATTTATTAATTAAGCGCGCAGCTACCAGAGTGTATTCACTCAAATAAGAAGTGATCTTTGGGATTTACAAACTTGATTATATAGGCCAAAACCACAAAACCACAATCAGGGAGGGGAGCTAGCAGAAGCATGACATACAGAAGCAAAAAACCAGCTATTGGTCAGATCTATAGCTCAGGGCTAATTTGGGAATATGGTCCAAGGGTACAAGGGTGCAACCTTCCTGTGTCCCTCCTAGAACAGGGTGGAAGACACAGGGTGGAGGGTCATGGGGGTAAAAGGGGCTGGAATTCCCCAGAACAGGCTGGGGGCATGTTCTGGGCAAAGAGGGTGGGGGGCCCTTCGTGGTCAGTGGGACAGGACTGGGTGGTCCCTAGATAAGATCTTTTCACCATAATGAACCTTATACACTATAATAATTCGAAGAGAGTATATAAAATGCTGATTAGGGAAGAAGGGGGCAGGGGACTATGCCTTAAGCAACTTTGCCCAGACTTGAGCAATGATGCCTAGAGATGCCTTAAGTAGTTTCAAGCGATGACAGGATATAGAATAGGGACAAAGACAAAAATATAAAGGGGGCTTAATGGTGGGCCACAAATCAGGTAACCTGGGATTTTGGCCACAGTGGCAGGGAGAAAGAGAGGACAGGCAAGTCGAATCCAAAATGCAATTTCCCTGGGCCCCTCTGCCACCCCTCTCCTGCACTCTTCCCATCTTAGATACTTCTTCCACTTTCCCCCTCCATCGTTCCCCCCTGCAGGGCAGGCATCCAGCCCTGCCCCTCCAGTGTCCTCTCCTGCCTGATCTCAAGGGGCTTACCTTCTTTGAAAGACACAAATATCTGGGAACCGTCTTGTCTCCCTCCCTGCCTCCCCCCTCCCTGCCTCCCCCCTCCCTCATCGTCTACTACAATGGCTCCATAAAATCATGGGCCCCCACTCGATGTCTGGGCTTATGGGACAAGCAGGATCAGGAAGTCGCCTTAATGCAACCCAAGACACAGAAAGGGGAGGGACCTGAGCACCGACGTCTGTGGGGTGGGGTCCGAGTCGTCAAGGTCCCTCATCCTGAGTCCCTCATCTTGGGGGAGGGGGCTGCACTGAGGCCCAGGGACTACGGGCAGCGAGCACCAGAGCAGGGATATTGAGGGCCTATTATGTGCCAGACGTGGTACTGAGTGCTGGGGATACAAAAAGCGTAAAAAAGATCGTCCCTGCCTTCCAGGAGCTCATGAAAAGACAATGCAAAACGAAGCGAACAGAACAATTTATAAAATAACCGCAGAAAACCAAGCGTCCTTGACAGTCCAACAGCATAGGCTCAGAACTGCTGAGAAAGCGTGCTTGCTACTTAGTGAGCTCCAGCAGAGGGGAGATGGTTTAGGAGCAGGCGCAATCCGACGTAGCCACAAAGGCCTCTGAGAGTTGGAACAAGGACTTTCTGGTTCTTTTTTACACTGTCGGGATGAGAGAGGAGGAGGGGAGCGGGAAGCAGCAGTGGAAGGAAATCAATTTTTGTTCATTAAAAATAATTGTTAACAAATGAATGATTTGGCCCTGCTCTAACAGGTATTCTAACATTCTGCCATTCTGGGAGGTTTCTCTCCAACAGGCAGAATTGTGGGGTCCGGACTGTAAGGGTCGCTCCTTTTACAGATGAAGAAAGGGGGGTCGGCAGTGTTTCTGATAAAGGCCTCATTTTCTTTTTTTTTGCTTTTTGGAGGGGTGGGGGAAGGGTAGTTGGGGTTAAGTGACTTGCCCAAGGTCACACAGCTAGTTTTTTTGTGTGTTAAGTGTCTGAGGTCAGATTTAAACTCAGGTCCTCCTGACTCCAGGACCCATGCTTTATTTACTGTGTCACCTAGCCACCCCAAGCCCTCATTTCTAAAATATACAAAGAATTGAGTCAAATCTATAAGAATTCAAGCCATTCCCCAATTAATAAGTAGCCAAAGAATATGGACAGTTTTCAGAAGAAGAAATTAAAGACATTTATAAGCATATGAAAAAAGTGCTCTAAATCACTATTGATTAGAGAAATGCAAATCAAAACAACTTTGAGGTACCACACCTCACAGGTCAGATTGGCTTAAATGACAAAACAGGAAAATGATAAATGCTGGAGAGGATGTAGAAAAAATGGTGGAGTTGTGAACTAATCCAACCATTCTGGAGAGCAATTTGGAGCTATGCTCAAAGGGCTATAAATAAGTGCATGCCCTTTGACCCAACAATACCACTTCTGGGGTTGTATCCCCAAGAGATCACAGAAGTGGGGAAAAGACCTGTATGTTTAAAAATATTTTATAGCAGCTCCATTTGTGGTGGCAAAGAATTGGAAATGAAGGGGATGCCCATCCATTGAGGAATAGCCAAACAAGTTGTGGTATATGAATGTAATGGAATACTGTTGTGCTATAAGAAATGAGGAGCAGACCTACTTCATAATAACCTGGAGAGACTTTTACAAACTGATGCTGAGCAAGGAGAGCAGAACCAGGAGAACTTTGTTCACAATCACAGACACATCATATGTGTGAGGACTAACTTGGATAGACTGGGCTCCTCTCAGTGGTACAAGGTTAGAAGACAGCTCCAAAAGACTCATGATGGAAAGAGATGTCCTCATCCAGAGAAAGAACCACAGAGTCTGCAGATTGAAGCAAACTATTCTCTCTCCTTTGTGTTTTGTTCTGCTTTATCTCTTTTTTCTCATTGATCAGCCTGTCGGTTATAATCCTTTACCACATGACTAATGTTCAATGTGAAGGTATTTGTAGAACCTATATTTGATTACATGCCACTATGGGGGGGGGAAGGAGATGGAGAGGGAGAAAATTTGAAACTTAAGAGACTGTGAAACTGTATGTTGTAAACAAAAAGTAAATAAATAATTTTTTTTAAAGAAAGAAAAGGGAGTTGCCTAAGGTAAATGGCGCAGCTGGGATTTGAACCCAGGTGTCTGACTTCTGACTTGTTAGCTAAGTGGGAATTGGAGATTGGACAGGGAGCTTCTGGGGAGCTGGGAGTAGGTCTCTAGAATGGAAACTGCCTGGAGAGGGCCTGCCTGAAGGGAGGATGACCCAGGAGCGGCTGGGGGTTGGAAAGTTTAGGAAGCCAGGGGCAGGCATACCAGGCATCCCCAAGGGCAGGATGACCAGAAGGGCAGAGAGGGAGAAGCTGGCTTTTATTGAGGGTCATTTATATGTGCCAGGTGGCAATCTTTCCCAAAGCTGGCTCATTCTATAAAATACAGTGACCCTTTGCCTAGCCCAGGAGGAAATGGCACCTCCCTGAGACAACCCCTCCCAAGACCCAGGCTCAGCAGCTACCTTTACCCTGGGTTGCTTCTGAGGACATTCACTGACCCTGGCCTGTCCCCTGCTTCTGTTAATATGTCCCAAACATGCTGCTCTGGCCTCTGCTGTGAGTCTGTCACACAAAGGCCAATGCTCAGTGTGCAGTAGGGATGGTTCAGGCCAGGTCCACCCAGGGCATTTTCTGTGGATGCTGTGAAACATCTGCCAGTAGGAGGCCCAGGTTTCAGCCTACCCTTTACCAAAGCAGCTCCAAGAAGGCTGGAGCTCAGAACCCCTTTTTCTTTACTGGTTTCGTGGGAAGCTACAGAGGGTCCTTCATTCCACCGTTCAAATTCTAACCGCATAGTTAATGTGTGCCTGGTCCAGACAAAGAGATTAGACTGAGCACCCCCACCCCCATGTTGTGTTTCTTTCTCAAAAATTTACTTCACAAGGTAAAAAAGAGGAAGAAAAAAACAACAACGAAGACCAGAATAGTTTCAGGGACCAGCTGGGAAACAGCCAGTCTGCTGTCCCAAGACCGGCTTCATTGAGGATGGGGAGCACACGACCAATAGACTAGTGAGCATTTTGTAAGAAGTCCTTGGGCCATGGCAGCCATGAAACAAGAAAAGCCACAAAATGAGTCTCCCTGTGTGTGGCCTTCTCCTTCTTCGGGGACAGTGGAGGAGGGGTGATGGGTTTAATACCATCTTAAACCTGAATCACTCCCTCTCTGCTCTAGGGGGAGGTTCCTTGTCCAGGGACAACTAACTGGACACATTTCTTTTTGAATCTTAATTTAATAGTTTGTTTCTTCCAAATTACATGTAAAAACAATTTTACCCTGTTTTCCCCCAAATTTTGAGTTCCAAATTCTCTCCTTCCCTCCCCTCTCCACCCAATAAGAAGGCAAGCAATTTGAACAGGTTTTGCATGAGTAATCATGCAAAACACATTTCCATGTGAGTCATTCTGTGAGAAAAAAAAAAGCAACAGACCAAAAAAAAAAAACTCAGAAAAATAAAGCAAGTAAAGAAAAAGTATCTTTGATCTGCATTCAGGCTCTACCAGCTTTCTCTGGAGATGGACAGCGCCTTTCATCACAATCCTACAGAATTGTTTTGGATATGATGACATTTAGCTAAGTTATTTATGATGGATCTTCATACAATGTAGCTGTTACTGTGTACAATGTTCTCCGGTTATGGTCATTTCACTTTGCATCAGTTCGTCTAAGTCTTTCCGTGTTTTTCTAAGAGCATCTTACTCATTTCTTAAAGCATAATCGTATTCTTTTACAATCCTACACTGCAGCTTGTTCAGCCGTTCCCCGATGGACAGCACCCCCTCAATTTCACATTTTTGCCACCACTAAAAGAGCGACTATAAATAGCTGTGTACACACAGATCTTTCCCTCTTTGCTTTTTATCTCTCTGGGATACAGACCTATTAGTGGTATTGCTTGGTCAAAGGGTATCCGTGGTTTTCTAACCCTTTGGGAATAGTTTCAAATTGCTCTCCAGAATGGTGGAATGAGTGTACAACTTCACCAATAGTACAATAGTGTTTTAATTTTCCCATATCCCTTCTGCCATTTGTCATTTTCCTTTTTTCTCATTAGCCAATTTGACATATGTGAGGTAGTGGCTTAGAGTTGTTTTAATTTGCATTTCTCTCATCAGTAGTGATTTAGAGCATTTTTTCATATGACTACAGATAATTTTGATTATATTGTCTTAAACTGCCTATTCATATCCTTTGAACACTTATCAGTTGAGGAAAGGCTCTTATTTCTAAAAATTTTAGTCAGTTTTCTGTGTGTTTGAGAAATAAAGTCTTTATCAGAGAAATTCGCTGTAATTTTTTTTCACAGTAATGATTATCAACTATGTATTTCCCTCCATTCTTCTCTCTCTCTCTCTCTCTCTCTCTCTCTCTCTCTCTCTCTCTCTCTCGCACTCGCTCTGTCTCTGTTTCTCTGTCTCTGTCTCTCTCTTTTTCTCCTTTCACTCTTTCCATTCTCAAAAGTGTTTTGCTTCTAACTTTAACCTCCCCCAAACTGCCCTCTCTTCTATCTGCTTCCTTCCCACGCCCTGTTCTTGTATCCTCTACTGTTCTACTTTCCTGAATGGCAAGACAGATTTCTTTACCCAACTGAGTATAAATATTATCCCCTCTTTGAGGCAATTCTGATGAGAACAAGATTCATATGCTCCCTTCCCTGTTTTCCCCATTTTCCTCTCTTAAAATCTCTTTCAGGCTTCTTTTATGTCAGATAATTTATCTCATTCCACCTCTCCTTTTCCAGTTCTTCTGTTTATTCTTCTTTCTCATCCCTTAATTGTTTGGTTTGTTTTATTTTTTTAGGTAATCATAGTATCACATTCAACTCACATCTCTGCATTTTGTTTATATATACTCCCTCTAACTGCCTTAATAATGAGAAAGTTTTAGGAAGTATAAATATTATTTTCCCATGTAGAATACAAACACTTTAACCTTATCAAATCCTTTGATTTCTTTCTTGTTTACCTTTTTACACTTCTCTTGAGTCTTGTATTTGGAATCAAATTTTTATTCTGCTCTTGTCTTTTCATCAGAAATGCTTGAAACTCCTCTATTTTGTTGACTATACATTTTTCCCCCAAAGGATGATATTCAGTTTTGCTGGGTAGATGATCTTTGGTTGTAATCCTGACTCTTTTGTCCTCCAGAATATTATATTCCAAACCCTCTGATCATTTAATGTTAGAAGCTGTTAAATTTTATGTTAACCTGATTGTGGCTACACAATATTTGAATTGTTTCTTTATGGCTGCTTGCAGTATTTTCTCCTTGATTTGGGAGGTCTGGGATTTGGCTATGATATTCCTAAGTTTTCATTTGGGTTTCTCTTTCAGGAGGTTTCTTTCAGATGGATTCTTTCCATTTCTATTTTACCCCCTTGTTCTAGAATATCAGGGCAGTTTTTCTTAATTCCTTTTTAAAAACATTTATTTATTTTAACATTCACTTCCACAAGATCTTGAGTTTCAAATTTTCTACCCCTCCTTCACCTCTCCCCTCTCCAAGGTGGTGTGCAATCCAACACAGGCTCTACATATACACTAATATCAAACACATTATCACAACAGTTATGATGTAAAAAAGAACTAGAACCAATGGGAGGAACCATGAGAAAGAAGAAAGAAAACAAAACCAAAAAAAAGAGAGAAAATAGTCAGCTTCCATCTGCATTCAGACCCCAAAGTTCTTTCTCTGGGTGTGGATAGCATTTTCCATCATGAGTCTTTTTGAGTTGTGTTAGATCCTTGTATTGCTGAGAAAAGCTAAGTCTATCAAAGTTAGTCATTGCACACTGTGGCTGTTACTGTGTACAATGTTCTCTTGATTCTGCTCACTTCACTCAGCATGAGTTCATATAAGTCTTTCCAGGTTTTTCTGAAATCCAGTTGCTTATCATTTCTTATGGCACAATAGTATTCCATAAGAGTATTTCATATACCACAACTTGTTCAGTCATTCTCCCAATTGGTGGACATCCTCTCAGTTTCCAATTCTTTGCCACCACAAAAAGAGTTGCAACAAATATTTTTGTACATGTGGGTCCTTTCCCCATTTTTATGATTTTGGAATACAGACCTAGAAGTGGTATTGTTGAGTATTTGATAATTTCTTGAAAGATGATATCTAGGCTCTCTTTTTAATCATGACTTTCAGGTAGCCCAATAATTTTTAAAATTATCTCTCCTGGATCTGTTTTCCACATCGGTTGTTTCTCCAATGAGATATTTCACATTTTCTTCCATTTTTTCATTCTTTGATTTTGTTTGGTCATTTTTTGGTATCTCATAAAGTCATTGGCTTCCACTTGCTAAATTATAACTTTTAAAAAATTATTTTCTTCAGTGAGCTTTTGTATCTCCTTTTCCATTTGGTCACTTTTCCTTTTTAAGGCAGTTTTGTATTCATTGGATCTTTGTACCTCTTTTACCATTTGGCCTATTCTATTTTTTTAATTCTGTCATTATTTTCAGTATTTTGTGGCTTCTTTGCCAAGCTGTTGACTCTTTTTTCATGATTTTTCTTGCATCACTTTCATTTCTCATCCCAATTTTTCCTCTACCTCTCTTACTTGACCTTTAAAATCCTTTTTTTAACTCTGCCATGGCCTGAGATCAATTTACATTTTTCTTTGAGGCTTTGGATGCAGGAATTTTTACTTTGTTGTCTTCTTCTTCTGACTGTGTGTTTTGATCTTCCTTGTCACCTTAGTAACTTTCTATGGTCAGAATTTTTTTCTCTTGTTTGCTCATTTTCAAGCATATTTCTTGACTTTTAACTCTATGTTAAAGTAGGGCTCTATTTCCCAAGAGGAGAGGGCACTGTCCCAAACTTCAGGTTTTTTGTGCAGCTATTTTCAGAGGTAATTGTAGGAACCTGTAAGTTTTTGTTTCTTCCAAGGTGGTATGATCTAGAGAGATGTGTTTACTACTCTCCTGTACTGTGCACTGCTTTCTGAGTGACCACAAGCATTCTTTTCAACCCTGAAACTATGACCAAGCTCCCTCCTCCCCTACAGTCAGAAGCTATGCTGTGCTAATGCTTCTCCTCACACTGGGTCTAAAATGTGACTCAGATCCAAGTAAAGGCAATGCAACAGATTACTGCCCATGGTGCCAGCAAAGGGACTCCAGTGAATCTCTTTCTGACCTGTTGTCTGATCCCCTTACTGTCTATGGACTGAAAGGTCTAGAAACCACCACGAGCACCACTGATTCAGTTGTCCCAAGGCATGCTTCTGGTTTTCTGGGGCCTGATCTGTTCTTACACAGCCTCTCATGCTGGTGTGACAGACCTTTTGTAACAACCTCCTTAGTTGTCTTGGGCTAGAAAATTGCTTCACTCTGTCTTTTTGTGGGTTCTGTTCATTTAGAATTTGTTCACAGTAATTATTTAAGGGTATTTGGAGGGGTTTGAAGGAGGGCTCAGGCAAGTTTCTGCCTTTATTTTGCTTTCTTGGCTCTGCCTCTTCCCCTTCCAGCTGGGCACACTCTTGAGGGACCAGATTTTTAATTTTGACATTCTCACTATTAATGAAACAAAAAGGTTCTCCCACCCCAGGACAACACTCTCTCCCTGGAGTACTTCACTTTTGTACTGTTCAGCTGCTAGAAAAGGCAGGTGGGGAGTCTGAAATGTCTTTTACCATGTTCTACACTGACTCATAAGTGTGAGAAAAACCAAATGAATGAAGGATGCTAACTGTTCAGACCATGCTATGTAGTTAAATGGACTGGGAAACAATATATAATATATCTTGAATAAACATGAAAAGAGACATCAAACAGAGTCCAGAATTGCATAGAAGGAGTAAGGTGAGATTGATTATCTTTGGGAAATTGTTGTCTCTTAATGATATCCCCTTCCAACCAGGCTTTTCCACAGAACAAAAGCACCAGCATCTCCTGTAGAGGGTGGAAAGGTGAAGAAATTATATAAAGAATGCAATAGGGGTGGCTAGGTGGCGCAGTGAATAGAGCACCAGCCCTGAAGTCAGGAGTACCTGAGTTCAAATCTGGCCTCAGACACTTAACACAAAAAACTAGCCGTGTGACCTTGGGCAAGTCACTTAACCCCAACTGCCCTCCAAGAAAAATGCGATAAAATTCTCCAAATTAAAACAATATATATTCCAAGATTTCAATACAAAGGGAAGATGGAGAAAAATGAACTGGAAAAGATGACTCCAGGATAAGAAACAAAATTCAAAGAATTTTGACTACATCAGAGTCTCACACCTCTGAACCATGAGTGCTTTCTGTAATGTTCATTCCATCAGTTACAACCCTTCTCTACAACCAGACTAATGTCCAATGTGAAAGTATTTTCAGATTCTATACTTGATCACAAGCAGCCATGGAGGGGGGCAGAGAGGGAGGGGAGAAAATTTGAAACTCAAGGGATTGTAGAACTGAATCTTGTAAACTAAAAGTAAATAAACAAAACAATTTTTAAAAAAGAAAAAGAAAAGCAAGAAGAGAGTGAAGGCACTGATCATAGAGAACATGGAAAAAACATCTTTAAAATATAATATCTTATAGACAGAAAACTACTCACTCCTCATATGGAAGTAATTTCTAAATTTCTTTTCCTAGCTCTGCTCTGACTCTCCAGACTTGGCCACCATATTTCAGTTTCCCTCAGCCTAGAAGCTCCATTGGCCTCTGGAGCCCACATCTCCCATTGGATCATCCATCTGGAACTTCCTCTCTTGGCTCTCCCTTTAACTCTCCAGCCTTGTTCCCCACATTGTAGAATGTGTTGTCTTCCCTCATTAAGTGTTAAGGTCTTTGGGAGCAAGGACTTTTAATTGCTTGAATTTACATGCCTAACCCTAACCCAATGTCTGGCACACAGGAAGGGCTCACCAGATGCTTATTGATTTGCTTTCTGAATTAGCCATCTGCAGACAGTCAGAGGATCAACTTGTGGAGCAAAGAGTAAAATTAATATTAAGTTAGATGAAAGAATAAACATTGAAAGATATGTCATACAATTAAAACAACTCCAAACTGAACTATTGGAATATACTATTAAAGTCCAAAATGGAAAATGTGTAAAAGAACAGACATGTTAAAATACCATTATCATTTGCTAAGAAAATTTAACTGAAGTAATTGAATTGCCCCTATGAGGAAACCAAAAAAGTGAAACAACCATGTCATCCACCAACCCCCTGATCTGCTTCCCAAGTGTAAAAACAAGGATGCCAGGCATACCACTGGTTTAGCATACAAGTCCATTAGCAAAACCGAATGAAGCAGGATGGTGGATGGTTCTGAGCAAAATCATCTCTTAAAACTGAAATGAAGTGGAGGGAAATGTGACAAGCAGTCCAATTAAGCCACATCATGCAGAGAGCATTAAATGATCATACCAGGACAAGGAATGGAAAAGATCTGTGATGGTGCCCTCAATGACAGCAGAGTCACCACATTAGGACTCTTAACATCTCGGCCCTAGAAGCTCTGCATGAGGAAGTAAAAATGTTTCTGGAGAGAACAGAGATAACTTTTCAGACCACATACATACAGATTAGTGTGTTTGTGGTTTGTGCAGGAAGCAACACAATAATAACCGGCCATATGGCCATTGTCCCACTTTTGCAAAATTTTTATGGAAATGATCTATATATGTGTCAATGTCATTTGGAAATAAAGGTACAAAGTGCATATAGGAAGACATTCCCAGAGTTTTCTGTAGCCCACAACTGTATACCATACAATTGGATGAAAGATGGAAGGGTGACGAGTTCCCCATGCACTTAGTGTTTGGTAAAATAAGACTCTTCAAAGTCTCTCTTCCAACAGAGTATCTCCCAAACATATGTTAAAATTATTCAAATTTTAAAATTGTTTAAATTTTTTCCTTCTGATGATACATATCAAGTGAGGCACAGATTAGGGAGACTTTTGCTCAACAAACATATCTGCCACGTCATAAAGACACTCCAGAGCAAAGTCCAAATGAAAAAGGGACTCCCAATGGATGGTGAAGTCCTCCCACTGTTCTATTTGTGAATGACAGTGTGCTGATTACACCACACCCCCAAAACATGGCAGGGACTCCTAAGCGAGATCCTGTAATCACACCATCACACATGCTAACAATCCACACAGGAAAAATAAAGTGGATGAAGAATCTCTGCTGTCCAGTCCATGGCCCTATATTGAATGGATATCCCATAGAATTTGTCCATCCTTGCATATGTGTCATTGTATATTTACATATAGACAGATAACAAACGGCGCAGAATTGAATAGGAAAGAGAGGACAGCCTGATGGAAGGAACCTCAGAGGCCATTTAGTTTGGCCCCCTTCATTTCACAAGTGAGGAAATAGTCGTTGGGTCATGCTACATTGCAAGGGTGTCCTCCAGGACCGTGGAGCTGAGCAGGCAGTTTGCCTCTGCACCCAATGGCCCCAGGCTCCGGTGCCTCAGCAACTCTGAGGTCCACCCTTTGTTTTCTTTTGTTGTTGGCTTGTCAATATTTAGCAAACGCCTGCTGGCCGACTGACCATCCCATTTGGCTGCTGTCGTCACGCCTGCCTCTAGCGCAGCTCCCCACCTCAACGCCGGCCCTTTGCCCCTTCTAATTTGTTGCTTCAAATCTGCTGTCAGCCCCAAACTCGAAGCCCAAGCTCATTAGAAGCTGCAATCCAGAGCAGAGAGTGTCAGTCTCAATAGAGCAATTAGGAGTCACAAGACTCAGAGTCTATCCACACGCATGCTTTTATTTACATATATATAAAATAAATGTGACAGACTGAGCAAGGGTTGATGGAAGTGGCTCATGAGTGACAGGGACCCACTTTGGTTCATCAGTTTGGTGACACTTATCTTGGGTCACTAGAGGCTCTTTCAATGGCCTCTCATCATCTCCTGGTCTGTCTCTCTAAACTGAATATTTCTGTCAGGCTTTCTACAGCCAAGTCAAACTGACTGTTTCCCAATCTCCTGCCTCTGTGACAAGCTGCCCCTGAAATTCCATGCCAGGAGTGCCCTCCCTCCTCCCCTCCACCTTCTTTCAAAGCTCATTTTACTTCTTCTACAGGAACTCCTTGCTGACCCTCCTGGGAGTTAATCCTCCCTCCCTCAAAAGAAGGAATGTTGTCATTCTTGAATGTGGAAGTAGAATAGTTGTGGGTGATGGCTAGACCAAGGGTGTGACCATCCTTGTGCATATGGAGCAGAAATGGAGAGACAGGTCCTGGGAACTGAGTAGACCAAGGAATGGGGAGGTTCAGGGTATTTGAGGCAGAATCAATATACATGTTATATTCTGGTGATGTGTCTTTGTACGAAGGCAGGAGTTGGGGAAGAAAGGCTGGGAATCAAGCATTGAACTCTTTGAGAAAGGAGCAAGTGTCCTGGAGGGTAGTAACACAGAGGCCACTGATCTGGTCTGAGGCTCAGAGGAGAAATTGTTGAGTGATGATGGTGGACAGGGTCCAGAAGTGGCAACGGGAAGCAAGGAATATTCTGACTCCTCAACCACAAACAATGATGGGAAAGGGGTATGAGGAAAAAGTGGAAGCAGTATTGGAAAGGGAAGAGCTGTCATTAGGGGGAGTAAGCACTTATGCAGCACCTCCCATGTATTAGGGGCTAGGCTAAGTGCTTTTATAAACATCACCTGTGTTCCTCACAAAACCCCAAAGAGGTTGGTATTATTATCCCCATTTCATAGTTGAGAAAACTAAGGCAGACTAACGTTAAATGATGTGCCCAGCTTTATACAGCAAGCAGGAATGTCTGAGGCAGGATCTGAACTCAGGTCTAACTGACATCAAGTTCAATGCTCTTACCTACCCACTGGTGACCCAACTTCTTCCATTGGTGTTTAATATGAAAGTAATTCTTTATTATTTTTTTTAATTGTGGGGCAGTTTTCTACTCATTAGGTGTAGGAGAGGAAGTGCCATATACATCTTGTCTTTCAGTAACATCCCTTTCTGCACTAACTCCCTCAATCTACACTCACCCTACCTGGCTAGTGGGATCCTCACCATAATTTACAGGTTTTGAGGGATAATTCAGAGAAGAGACCTTCCTACCACCATAGCAATCTACCCATTGGGAGGAGCACAGATGCACATGCTTACACAGGTACAGGGCTCCCTTGCCACATGTGGGGTTGGAACCATGTAGGTTTCCAGACCCTGAATGGGAGCCACCATCTTGTGAGGCCAGCCCAGCCTGTTCTCTCATCGGTGCCCCAGACTAGCCTAGGAGAACTAGGACCCAGAGAGGAAAAGAGTGGAGAGGAGTGGTCAAGATCAGATAAGATGCATGAGAACATTCCGTTACAATTCCACGCTGGAATCCATCAGTGTGATTTCAGAGAATGACACGATTGGAGATGAAAGTGACCCAATGAGCCTCTTATTCTGGATGGCTGGTACAACTGCACCCACTGGCAGAGTGCTGGGCCTGAGAGTGTTGCTTTTGGTTCTGCCCTCCTGGATCAAGCAGAACGAGGCTATTCCCTCTTTGACATGACAAGTAGCAACACTCAATTATGGAATCTGTTCTAATTTCAGGGCCAGAAGACCCAGATTCAAGTCCTGACTCAAACATTACTAATGAATGACTTTCAGCAAGTCACTTCATCTCCTAAGTTTTAACTTCCTAATTAAAAGATGGCGCTGATCCCAATGGGACCTGCAAAAGAGGGTTGTGAAGACCAAACGGCTTAAGGCACAGAGAATGACCTGCAAACTTTAGAGTCCTACACATCAGCTGCTATTATTATATCGAGTACATAACCACGTTATCGAGCCAAAGGAAAGACCATTTGTCCATAAATTGTATTTTATAGCCAATACAAGGTCTTCATCACTGTGCTCCTCACAGCACCTAAAACAGCACCTTGTACACAGGAAGTGCCCAATAAATGTTTGTTGAATGAATGCATATTACTGTCATGTAATTTCATTTCTGACAACTCATTTCATTTGAAATAAAAAATTGACTTGTTGAATATAAATTATATATGTATATGTATACATATACGTATATCGGCTACTTAGAATGAATTAATTCTTTAGCAAAAACATTCATTCAAATGGCATAGAGCAAGAATAGCAATTAGCAAGCTTTTCTTGCTCCCACCCAAAAATAACCCCAGCTGGGACATATCCTTCCATAAACAGAGACAAGTCCATGGTGGGAGAGTGGGTCCAAACTCAGAGCAATGGAAATGGGGTGCACACACACATACGGAGGGAGCACATGTGGCTGAGGTTCTCCCAGCCCCACATGCTCAGGACGGTCCTTGAAATGTTTGCTGCTTGGTGTGTTGTGTCCTTGATGGTAATGGATGAGCTGCTGGTCTGGTTCTTCACTGGCCTCCACCAGAAAGGTTCATCTGCTGTTGGGCAAGGTTCATCTGCTGTTGGGCTACTATGAACAGGCCATTCATTCCCTAGAATGTTACCAGGCTGGGCTGGGTAGGTTGATGGGCCACTGGGATCTTCTAACAGTAGAAAGCCTCTTCTGGCCAAAGCTTAGTCCTCTGGCCTCCCTGGGCTTCCTCTTGGATGGGCGACCCCATCTTTCACCACCTTCAGCCGCTGGCTCAGCTCAGCACTGGGTCCAGCTGGAGGGTTACAGCGGTCTTTCTCATTGTGCCTTTCCAGATTGGCCTAGGTTTGGCTGAAGCTTCTTCTCTTTGGCTCCTTCAGATTCTCTATACTAAGGTTGGTCATACTCAGGGTGGAGGTGTCCTGTCAGACAATCCTTTGGGCTCCAGGAGCAGTTCCAGCAGGCAGAGATTTTCTGTGACTTACAGTAATCAGTTCTGATTCTGTCAGGGACACTTCCTGCCTTCTTCCAGGGTCTCCCACAGATGAGGGGTTGGGGTCTGGGGGCTGGGTGCAGTCTGTGCCCTGGGGCAGGCTCACTACTTTTGCTGGTCTCTTCATATACAGTTAAGACCTCCAAGTCTCTAGCTCTTTCAAAGGGGCAGAATGTGGATTTTGTTTCTGAAAGCTTTGCCTTTATGTCTCTATAAGTGATGTCTGTTTTCCCAGACCTTTCTGCTTTGGCCAAGTTTCACAAGGATGCTCTTTCTTCCATCCGCATCCCCAACACCCTCTGACAAATGCTGGGGGGATTGAAGCTTTTCTTCATTTGGGGGAGAGTGTGGGTCTTGTGGAATGTGGAATGCTCAGTGTGGGGCTGAATGGAGGCATGGACTCTGGCAGACTTCCTTCTGACCCCAGGAACCAGAGTCATAGCTTGCTGGAGCTGGGAGGGAGCTTACAGGCCCGAGGTCCAACACATGTCCACCTAGAAGGCCCCTCTAGAGCATGCTCTTCCTTTGCTCAAAGGCCTCCAGGGAGGGTGTCCCCCTTCCCCCACAAGGCACTACCAAAGTTTTATAAGTCTTTCCTGGCATCCCAATCTTGCCTTGTGTGGCCAAGCAGTCAAGTAGATGTCTCCCACAGATACCTTTCCAATATTTGAAGATAATCATTGCTCCCCGCTAGGTCCCTCCCTTCCCTCCACCATCATGTCAAGGGTCAGATTCCCCCACCAATAGAATGTGTTCTTGATGGCATTTCCGGAGGAATGCTGAACTGCCCATACAGGACAAGTTTGGGGAGGACACGCAAGGCACCTGATGGGCTGGGGGCTTGTTTTACCTCCAGCCATCCAGCAGAACCAGAAAGGAATAGGGGTCATGCGCAGCAAAGCTTGGATGGGAGAAAGAGAAAGATTTTGGTTGGGAGACCAGGACACCACAAGGAAGGACAGGCCTGACTGGTGCCACTATGAAGATGCCTGTGAGACTGTAGGTTTGCAAGAAGGCAGTGGACAGAGGATCTCCCACAAGCTGGCCTTACATCCGCATCTCCTGCCGTTATCCACAGGATGCACAGGGCTAAGGATGCCACACTGGCCTTCAAAACAGAAGACATGAGCACTCTTCACCTCAGACACTGGCTGGCCTTCTCTCCCATAAACATACAGATGAACAAGAGCCATTAATCCACTAGAAACACTGGTGCCTGCTCCCCTGGAATGGATGTCTTCAAGGACGGTCACCTCACTGTTGGCAGCCAGGTCCTCCTTCCTCCCTAAGCCCTTCCCAGGCCTCTTCCAAGCCAAACCCTGTGGCCTTGGTCATCAGATGCAGGCTTACCTCCAACCATTCCATCTGTTCTGCCTGAGTGTGCTTACTAGGGAGAGGCAGGTACACCAAGAGTGGTGTGGGAAGAATGGTCCTTTCCTCCCTAGGACCCTGGAAAGTACATGTTCAATTTCAGAAGGAAAAGAAGGGAAGGAAGGGAAGGAAGGAGGGAGGGCGAAACGGAGGAAGGGAAGAAGAAGAGAGGAGAGGCAATGGGAAGAAAAGGAGAGGAAAAGAGAAAGCAAGGGAAGGGAAGATTGTGAGAGTGGCATTTACTTTTGTAAAAAATTTAAAAGTAGAACATGTATCCTGACTGACTCACAAACTAATTTAATTTATAGGCTGAGAGGGAAGGACACTGATCCAATTGGACTCTCCTGGATGCCAAATACTTTCTGGATGGCTTGGCGCTACAGTGACAAAGAGTGCAGATAATGGGGAAGAGCTATAAAAGTTATTGGCCTCGTGTAGAGTGACTGGCAGTTTCCATGGCAGTCTCACTGTATCTGAGGGTCACCACCAGCCCAGCTGGAATCTGTCCCACATACATATTGAAACATGAGAACATGAGAGAGCATGCGCACACACAAACACACACATGTGCACGAGCCCTTTTCTGCTTTCTTTACAAATACCCATACACAACACTGAAATCTATAAAGCACGCCAACAATGCTGCCAAGGCTTGGTATGGCCCCAAATCCATGCAGTCATGGATTTTGCCACATAACACATAAACACTTCCCTTGCACCTCATGCTGCCTGTATGTTAATGCTTCTCTGTCCATAAGGTTTAAAGCCGAGCTTTCTCTTGCAGCCCCTCCCATCCCCTTATGCCCATTTCCCTCCATCCTACCCTCCCCATGTTCCATTCCCACCCAGCTCATGCCTACTAGCTAGCTAACCTCAAAGTCCCCCCATATGACCTGACTTCCTTCCTTTCCAGTTTCTCACATCTTACTTCTCCCAAATATTCTTTCCCCAAACCACTTAATAGTACACTTTATTTTTTTTAATGACATGTCAACAGTTTTCAACACTCACGTTTTTAAGACTGAGCTCCACATTTTTTCTCCCTCTCTTCTATACCCCCCCCCAAGACCGCAAAGAAGCTGATATAGGTTATACATGTACAATCATATGATGGAGGAGGAGGAGGAAATGGAAAAAACCACCAGAAAG
>CM053600.1:205771926-205782109 GCA_028646575.1 Pseudocheirus occidentalis
ATAGCATTTTCCATCATAAGCCAGTTGTCTTAGATTCTTGCATTACCAAGAGGAGCTAAGTCTATCAAAGTTGATTATCACACACTATTCTCCTGGTTCTGGTCATTTCACTCTGCATCAGTTCACATAAATCATTCACAGCTGATCATTGTTACAATGTTGCTGTTACCATATACAATGTTCTCCTGGTTCTGCTCACTTCACTCAGCATCAGTTCACATGTCATTCATTTACAGCTGATCATTGTTACAATGTTGCTGTTACTGTATACAATGTTTTCCTGGTTCTGCTCACTTCCCTCTACATTGGTTCATAGAAGTCTTTCCAGGTTTTTCTGAAGTCCACCTGCTCATCATTTTTTATAGCACAATAGTATTCCATTATATTCATATACTACAGCCTCTTCAGTCATTCCAATTGATGGGCATTCCTTCAACTTCCAATTCTTGGCCACCAATAAAAGAGCTGCTATAAATGTTTTTGTACATGTGGGTTCTTTTCCCTTTTTAATGATTTCTTTAAGATACAGAGCTAGTTGTATTTCTGGATCAAAAGGTATGCACAGTTCTATAGCCCTTTGGGCACAGGACCAAATTGCTCTCCAGAACAGGTGAAATCAGTTCACAACTCCAGCAATATTAGTGTTCCAATTTTCCCACATCTTCTCAATATTTATTTTCCTTTTCTGTCATATTAGTCAACCTGATATGTGAGGTAGTTCCTCAAAGTTGTTTTAATTTGTTATTTCTCTAATCAATAGCGATTTAGAGCATTCTTTGATGACTATAGTTTGTTTTAATTTCATCGGAATACTGCCTGCTCATATCCTTTGACCGATTTATCAACTGGGAAATGACTTACATTCTTATAAATTTGACTCAGTTCTTTATACATTTGAGATATGAGGCTTTATCAGTCACTGGCTGTAAATAACATTTTCCAGTTTTCTGCTCTTCTAATCTTGGGGTTTGTTAATACAAAACCTTTTTTAATGTAATCAAAATTATCCATTTTACATTTCATAATGTTCTCTACTTGTTTGGTCATAAATTCTTTCTTTCTTTACAGATCTGACAGTTAAACTGTTCCTTGCTCTCCCAATTTGCTTATGGTTTCACTCTTTAAATCACGTACCTTATCTTGGCATATGGTGTGAGAAGCCCAGTTTCTGCCATACTATTTTCCAGTTTCTCCAGCAGTGAGTTCTTTTCCCAGGAGCTGGAGTCTTCGGGTTTATCAAACAGTAGATTACTCTAGTCATTGACTGCTGTCTTGTGTCCCTAACCTATTCCACTGAACCAACACTTTATTTCTCAGTCAGTATCAACAAGTTTTGATGGTTGCCACTTTATAATATAGTCTTAGATCTAGTACAGCCAGGCCAACTTTCTTTACATTTTTTTCCCCATTAATTCCCCCTTGATATTCTTTACCTTCTGTTCTTCCAGATAAATTTTCTTCTAGCTCTATAAAATAATCTTTGGTACTTTGGTGTGGCACTGAATAAGTAAATTCATTTAAGTAGAATTGTCATTTTCATTAAATTAGTTCAACCTACCTATGAACAATTGAGATTTGTGTGTGAAATGTTTTATAGTTGTGTCCATTATAGCTTTGTGGAGCTTGTATTCTTCAAGGCAGTGACTGAGTACTCCTGGCTGTTCCTGGATCAAGATACTCCATCTCCCTCTCCCAGGCATTGCCCTTGGTTCCCAGGCATTGCCCCCTGTCTGGAATGTACCCAGTCAGCTTGATTGCGACTTCCTCTGGTTTCCTTCAGCAGTTTGTGAGGAGCAGAGGAGACAGATGATAGAAGTAATTCGAGGCTGAGGTTCTGTAGAGGAGTGGCCATTGACCCGGCTTCCCCAGAGCTGATGGGGAGCAATGATGGTAACTGGATCCCTTATTTCCCCCAGAATTGTTCCCTTGCCCTCTTTCATCCTTCTCTTCCATCGGTCCTTCCTCATCCTTCCTCCAGATGCAGCTTCAATTTCTGTCCACTTATCAAACTTACCTAGCAAAAAAGAAGAAAAGGGACAATAGGACAAGAGGGTCAAGAAATCAAGAAGTGCAGATGGTGTCAAGTTGAAATGACTGAAAATAAGGTTAAGGCTGGAGCCAGGGCAGGAGCAACAGTCAGAGAGCTTGGAGGAGTCTGGCCAGGAAGGCCAGGTTCAGGGAGATGTGGGCTGAGAGGAGGTGAGGCTCATCTAGGGGAGTGCCAGGTCATCCAACCTCAAGTGGGTCCCCAAAGCAATGAGGCAGTCCCCTCCATTCCTCCCTGCTTGTCACCCTTCTCATGCTTCATGGAAGTTACTCCAAAAATTCTCTTAGCTCCTCAAGCCTCCAGTACCTTCTCCATCCCCTCTCAGGTGCAGACCTGACTTCTCAGTTTACTAAGCAAACTGACACCATCCTATGGAAGGTCCTTTTTCTCCCATTCTTTTCATCTCTCTTCCTTTTCTTTGGTCTCTGACAATGACTTTCATTTCATTTTTAGTCATTCCCAGCCCTCCTCCAATCTAGAATCTCTCTGTACCAATTCCTTTCTACTGCTTTCAAACATTCCCAGGTCTTCTCCCCTAAGGTGAGGAGTGACTTCAAAGGAAGACTGATAGAGTGAACAAAATGAAAAACAAGGAAAAGGAAGGTTCACAAATAAGGAAAGCTTAAAGACTTGTAAGAGTGGAGAGAAACTCCTGTGTTTCCATTTCACAGACTTTCTTTGAGAAAGTACCAAAGAATACAAAGAAAAAACAAGAGATTACCTTTTAAGTCAGGGAAAACTTGTTTTTGGTGTGAACTGGTCTTGAGTCATTTGTATCAACTTGTTAGAAACAAAATAAGGCCCTAAATTAAGGAACTTAACATCAGAAATGGCACTTAACAATAGAAACAACATCAACACCGATTAGTTTCATCAGGAGATGTATGTCAATTCATTTTCACAGCAGACACTAAAGAGCCTAGGAAGCACTTTTGTAAGCAATCATCTGACTGAACAAATGGAAATACCAGGCTAGAACATGGTGGCTGATTAGAAGCAGCATCAAGTCATTAAGCAGACAGAAGTGATAAGTAAAAACCAGTTTAAAGAAAGGTTGGCTTAAGATATTCAACTAAGGGGGCAGCTAGGTGGTGCAGTGAATAGAGCACCAGCCCTGGAGTCAGGCGGACTCCTGAGTTCAAATCCGGCCCCAGACTCTTAACACTTACTAGCCATGAGACCTCAGGTAAATCACTTTCCCCCCACCCCCGCCCTCCAAAAAGAAAAAAAGATACTCAACTAAGTACAGTCAACCTAAGGACATTCAGGGGACATTTGTGGATAAAAACAGGAAAACAAATGGAAGAAAAATTGAAATGACTCTTAGAGAACTATTTTGACTGGGTTTTTTCTACCAAGGATGGAGGACCCCCACCCCTGAACACTAACCTCAAAATCCCAGATGTGCTTACAGAAGAATGGAGAATGGCTGAACTAATGTGCAGATACAATGAAATGGTGCTGTATAGTATGAGGACAAATGTAAAGAATCTGAAAAGCAGAGGAAGGTTTGCAAGGGCAAGCAGAAAAACTGCCACAGTGTCTGCAGTCATGTCAACGAAGAGAAAACCATAGCAAAAAGCAGCCGAATTATCTGAGGGAAGGAAAACTCAGCAGTGGCTGCGGACAGGGAGGGCTGTATGCCCCATACGTGATCAGACATTTGCAAAGTTTTCTCTTGTTACATCAATGCCACTGCCTTGGCCTGTTAAGAACTTTTCTGATTCTACTCTGGACCTTTCACCTGTGCCGTCTGCCCAGTTGGTAAGCATGTCATTTATATGACTTCATCCAAGTCATTAGAGTAATATAGATAATTGAGTCATATAGATAATAGAAAAATACTTAAGAACTCAAAAACATAAAAATATTAAAAATACATAACTATAGAAATGTAGCTACTTCTTTCAAAAATTCTATCAGTGAGTTATTAAACATCAAATTGGTAAAGCTGACACAAAAGGAACATGCTAGATGCTGGATGGGCAGTGGGGAAATGGGCATATCACCTTCCCACCATTTTGGAAAGCAGAAGCTATGCCTAACAAGTCACTGAACTGTGCAACTGTGCAGACCCTTTGACCCAGCAATACCACTATTTCAAAAAAAAAAAAGAGAGAAAAGGACCCATATGTGCAAAAATATGCATAGCAGGTCTTTTCAGGATGGCAAAAAACTGGAGAGGTAGAAGTATCAATTGGGGAATGGCTAAACAAATTAGGGTATAACAGGCTCTAAGAAATGATGAAGGGAATTACTTCGGAGAAACCTGGGAAGACTTAAATGAACTGATGCGGTCAAGTAAGCAGAACCAGAAAAGCAATTTATACACTATCCACAATACCTTGAAGACAAACAACTCTGAAAGACAACACAATGACCAACAGGCAAACAATTCAAGGTACAGGTTGAGAAATACTTTTTGGATACGGTCAAAGCAGAATCTGATTCTGCTCAGCCACGTGCAAGAACTCTTGCAAAGGTTCCCCACCCCACGGAGGCGGAAGTGAGAGAGAATGAAAATGAAGTGCAATCTGTGGCATAAGTGGTTCTCCACAGATCCAGAAACAAGGTGCCAAATAAAAGCTAAGCAGCACCAAAAAGTTGAATTCAAACAAACCACAAACAAACTCACCATCACAGAAAAAAAAAGAAAATATATTTTATTCATTTCAGTTTTTTTTAATTTTGAATCGTTTTAATCCAAAGATTTCAGCAGGCTATTTACAATTCCATATGTATGCCTTTTTGACAACAGGGTACCATTCTAGAGCAGCAATACGTATTTTAAAATAGAAAGACGCAGTATCATTTCTCTGATATAAACCAACTTTCTTGTTTAAGCCAAGTTTTTCAGGGAATTCTATAATCTAACAGGAAATAACTTTATTTCTATTAATTTCATGTACACATAATTATCAAATTCTAGTACATTAAAAATAGTTGTAAATGCCCATAAACTGTACAAAATTAACATCCAGAATTTTAAAAAGTGTTCAAAACGACCCTCCCTCCACCCAAAATATACAAAATCTAGGTTACAATGTCAACAGTGCATGCACAAAATCCTAGAATGTTTTCCAAAGTCTGAACTCTAATCCTGTCTGGACACTGCATCTAATGATGGTTTGGGGAACATAGCATATAAATGTATTAAATTATTATTCACCATGCCTTTTAACTATGCAGAGCTTTCTATAAATAAGGGGAAACAAATGAAACTTGAAAAGAATGAAAATTGGAACCATTTTGTTCAAATCAAAAATATTCTGAAAGGTTTAAAAGGGAACATGAAGTATCATTTCCTTTGTACTTGGCTTGACCACTTTTGATTCCCACATTATTTGCAGCAGTTTCCCAAGCAGACAGCACTAGAGAATAGAAAACATACAGTTATCATTAATTCTACTTGGGAGGGAGGTGCAAAGGGGAAGAGGGATGTGGAACCTTTCAACAACCCTGAGGGACACACTTTAAAAATCTGGTAATTTATTAAAAAAGTAAAAAAGTTACATATCATTATTTAACAATTACTTTCTTGGACACGCCAGGCCCTTCAGTATGTGCATAAATAAAATGTAAATCCACAATATTTATAAAATCTTATTACATCAAAATAAGACATGTACAGATTTTAAATTTTAGGTATGTACACACTCAAATAATTTAATATGAAATTCAGAATCAAAATTTTTCTGCAATGGCAACCCACACAGTAGAAAGAACATCCTCTATTTAGGGCAAGGAGCGGGCTCACCTGAATTCACAACAAACATCCTTCCACATTCTGGAAACCACCAGTTACAACCTACAAACCAGCACACATCCTATGATCAAAGCTAACCTCCAAAGTTCTTCCTGTGAAAGCTTTAGGGACAGATGCAATAGAAAACCTTCTAAGCCCTAGCGTATTCAAAAAGGGGGCTTCTAAAATAGCTGATAAACTCGCTTTCAAAGAGGTCAAATGTGACTGGATGATTAGAATTTTTAAGCTGCTTCTGAGCCATCCTCACGTAATTAAATACTTTTGAATGTGAACCACAAAATAAAGGACCGACTGGGAAAAGCTGGCAGGACCTACTCTCTAGGCGATGCCTGCGCATGTCAAGTGCCTTGAACAAGCGAGTTATCGGAGGGTTAAAGCAATGGAAATGAAGACAAATAGTGCGAAATCACAGCTCCAAAGGTCTAAGATGCATAGATATCTTCGTAGAATCATTCCATGGAACAAATCTTAAAAAAAAAAGTAATTGGAAGTGTATTCTTATTCCATTATCTCTTTTCTATGGAAACCCTCCCTAAGGGTAGGGGGAGCCCCGTCAGTGGCCACAGCATCAACAGTAAGCTGGGGTGGGCTTTGCCCCTTCTCTCCTTTACTGACTCCTTCAGATCTTTACACTCTAGGGTTGGAATGAGAGCCGCTTAGCTCTACTGTCCCAGGGAGTATCCAGGGGACTACCCACACCCATCAAGAATGGGCACATCGCAAAGGACCTCTTCTCCCCTTTGCTTCAAAATGTCTGGGGGATCACCCTCCCTCACACCGTCCCTCCATCCAGCCTTTCTCATGCCCCATGACCACTGCTGCCACCTCATGGTCATGACATGCCAGCTCCCAAGTATGTGGCTATAAGAAATGCCAGCTGAGGTGAGCTTTTAGACCCTCAGCCACCGGGGCAAACCTTGCAAGTGTAAGACATAATATTAAAAAAAAAAAAAATGAAGCCCTAATTGTCTCAAGTCCTCATTTTCCCACTGTTTGACAGACAGGTAAAAGGAAGGAGAGATGCAGAACAAAGGCCTCATTGATACAAAATGCCTGCTCCTAAGGGGTCAGGGAGGGGAAGCGCAGAAGCAGCTGCTGCTGCCTGGCACTGCCACGGGCAGATGCCACAGGCCAGAGCAACTCAATGGCTCTGAGGAGTCTCCAATTAGAGGGTGTCTTAGGGAGCCTCCTGGGAGAGCCCAGGTTTGAGTGGACAAGACTGCAAGAGACCCCACTGAGGAAGGGCAGCAGCCAGGAGTAAGCCGTCCTCCAGAGGTAGGGCCAGCAGCCGTGGCAACACACACACACACACACACACACACACACACACACACACACACACACACACACCCCACCCCCTCATCACCTTAGCATCCAGGACAGGGCAGCAAGCATTACGAGGCCTGAGAGTCAGGCTGGTGCTTCCCAGCCTGGCCTAACTGAAAGGACTCAGAAACCGCTTCGACCATCCCAAGGGCCCACGCAGTCTCCCACCCCACCCCCCAATACTGCTCTAGGGCAAGCCTCCAGGAGTCACTGTTATGTGATGGTGATGACTTGGCAGGACCCATTCTCTTTCACTAAGGCTTTCGCCTCTGTAGTGGTGCTGGGCTTTGGTGGCCACTCGGGGTCAACCAGCAGCTCCTGGGCCAGATGCATGTACTTGGCCTTGGGAAGCTTCTTTCGACAGCCGAGCACCGAGGATATACAGCACTTTCCCCAACGGTCCACTGACTCCTAAGAAAGGGAAGAAGAAAAATGACATACAAAAGCAGCTTTTAAAAAGCTTGGTGGCTAAAATGTTCTCATTTCCACAAGCCACGTTTAGTTCTGAGAGTGACTCCAAGAAATGGAGGGAAAATGCCCCCCAACTCATTTCATAACAATGAGCCTCCTCTCCATTCCTCAGGGAGAGGATGGGCTTTTCATACCAGTGGCATCCTGCCCCCCCCTCCCCCAAGGATGGTGAGGCTGGTGATGAATGGTGAGGGTGATGAATGAGTCTAATGGCCTCTGTTATCAAGAATCCTCTGGGAGTATTTCTCCTTTTGATGTAAAGGCATAAATGATTCCTATCTATCTCAAAAAGCTCCTTTTCCAAATAAAAATTCAGCATTCTGCCAACTGGCTGAAAACAATCCTGAATTATCAAGGAGGCCGAAGGGGCCAAATGGACACTTTTAGACCTCAAGTTCCTGTGAAGCCTGGTTCCCTGAGCTGTTCTGTCAACACCAAAGCTTTTCTCTGGGAAAATCCAGCCCTAGAGCACTGGTAGGCTCTGGGCTCTGGCAGGGGATTCCTGCAGAAGGGTCTTCCCTAACTGCATAGATTTTTCCCAGTGATTCTCCCATCCAACTAGTTCCTAAAGAGAAGGGCCTGTTTCTTGTACCCTCAGGGCTCGGCACTGAGACTAAGCTAAATAATAAACGTGGCATTAACCACCGGCTCCAAAAGATTCCAAGGCCCATCCTCTGGAGGAAAAGGCAGAAGAACACCAGGTCAGGGTACTCGGCTCACACAAGAGGGCTCTTCGAGAGCGCTGGAGCTTTCTTGGCAGATGTCAAAGGTCACAGGCAGTGTGAGATGCTGATGACACGATACACAGACTATCTGTGACCATCATGGCATATGGCATTTCAAGGGTTGTCAAGAGCTGTCTGTTGGTCATTTATTCAAGAAATCCAAATGAATTCCAACATATATTAGCCGAAAAGAGACCTACTAGGGAGAAAGACTGGCTATCAAACTAACTGTAATCGAATGAATTCTCACTTCTGAATCTACGGATTCTGGAAAACTAGAATAAATGAAAAAGCTGGGAGTAGCACTGAGAGGCAACACCAAGGAGAAAGGTCCCAGATTTGGTTCTGGACGGTGCTTTTTGGTTTTTTTTATTTGGTGAGCTGTTCTTGATTTTGGAATTCAATAGCCATTAACACCCAACCCACCCTGTAAAGTTCTGAATTAGAAGCCTGGGCTGGGGGCTGCTCACCTCTAGGAAATATTTATCTATGGATAAATGCTTTAGTGGGGATTGAGAAAAATGGAAGGGGAGTCAAGGAGGAAAGAGGAGAAGGGGTTGTATGAGCAGGTTTTACAATGTAACTTAAGAGAAAATCAATCATCTGCAGGTTCTTTCCAACCCACGGGGGCGGAGAAATCACTGCAAATGATCGACAAATCCACAGAAAACCCGATTGATGGCTGAAAACGTTCAGCAAGTTTGTGATAAAGAAGCAGACATGCCTTGTCTAGACAGAAGGGCTCAGCCATCAGCGTTACCCGTGTTTGGACGTGCTCAGCTGCTACCATTAGCAGGAACTGCTTTTTCAAAAGGGAGCTTAAAACAATGTTAATTGGTAAAAAAAAAAAAAAAAAATGCTTGTGCCATGATTTCAAACGAATGATAAGGCAAGTATGAAAACCAAGGTAATCGGTTCTATCATTTGATACGATGTCTCTTCACCTTCCCAAAAAACACATACACGAATAAACCAAAAAAAAAAAAGAAAAGAAAAAGAAAAAAAAAAAAAAAGCTTCGATGCTAACAGCCTCCAAGCAAACAGAGATGACAAAGCAGTGACACTTCACAGAAACTCAAGGGGGAGACACCGCAGGGAAGAGGACAGAGGGGCCCAGAGCTTCCCAGAGCTGGGACAGGAGCCACATCCCCAAGGACACTTTCTGAGGCCAGGGGAGGAAGGGGGCCTGTCCAAAAGCAGAGCGAGCTGGCCAGACGCTGCCACAGCCAATGGCCCCTCGGCCTTTTCTGACATCACAACCAGAGAGGGCACACACTGGACCCAAGATGCTCCCCTGCCTTCAGTCATGACTGGTTCAGAAGCAGAAGCCTTAGAAGAGGCACTGGAGAGCACATGGCCATGATCACGCATTAAGAATGGATTTTAATGGTCCTGTGCTTTAATGGTAGAGGTGCTCTGTGTCAATACTAAATATGTTTTAAAGCGGATCCTCCCCCCCAATTAACATATGTAAGCAAGGAATAGGAGAGCCTTTACTCTAGAACTGCCAAATCTCCATAAATGTGGACAATTCCTATTCTGATTAGCACAAAAACTCAAATTCCATCTGCTCCTAAGCATAAGTAAGCCGACTACAAATCCCTGACGGCGCTGGCTCCCCTGATGGCATCAATGTGGGCAGACAGATGAACTGCGTTAATGTGCCACCGATCGTGGAGAGGGAATGAATGTGCTGCTGCCACCCACTCACCATCAGATCCCTCTCAAGAGCAATCTCATTTTGCAACTGAGGAAGCTGATACCCAGAGAGGCTGAGGAGCTTTGCCAAATACCACCCAACTGCCCACAGAAGCAGTGAGAAAGTGGTGAGGAATACATTGGCATGAC
>CM053600.1:205782209-205801418 GCA_028646575.1 Pseudocheirus occidentalis
GTCTTTTCCAAATGCAAACACGCGGAAAGCTCTGCAGATGTATCTCTACATCTGCTACCAGACTCCCGCCAGCACATCCGTGCCCTCTCCACCTGCAGACTGTGGCTCCCCAAGCCCCAGGAAGGCCAGCTCTCGGGTCCTCGAGGTGAAATGGAAACATGGGGGTCTACCTTCCAGGTGTAAGGTCAGAAAGAGCCCGCAGACCAGAGCAGGAAGGCTGAACTGGAGAAGGGCCCAAGAGCTTGGCAAGGAGTCTCCACTCCCCTCTCAGCCACAGCCCCCAGAGCAGCTTGCAAAAGATAACAAAAGCCAAAGGGCTGGCACACGGTGAAGGTGTCCATTTGAGTGTTCACACATCACAGCTCAGCTCTGACAACATCCACAGACTCAATATCATAGTCAATGTCAGAGACGGGCCTTTGACTGAGAGTGGCTTAAGTGGGTGCCAAAGGTCACTCACTGTGTGACTTCCAGAATCACTCTGCATTCTATGGTGAGCGCTGACTCAGGCATGTGGGAGTGTTGGCCCCCTTGACCTGAAATGTTCTGTCCTTTATTCATGAAGGAAATACTATGCTATTAATAATAATGAAGAATTCTAATAATAACATCAATTCATGATTGGATAAAGCGATCGTTAAAGATCACTGGTAATAATAATAGATTCTCAAGTAATCATTTGAAGGATCCAGTTATTTTAATTAGTCATAAAACTGGGGAAAAGAGCAAACAAAATTGTTTCAGAAAGTGACGGTTTGTTTTGGGGTGTGGAAAGTCCTCTCTGAAGGAAAAAGGTGCCAGGCCCCCTTTTCAGAGGGGTAGGTGGGGCCCGAGCAGCAGCGCATTGAGAAGTCATGTGAGACGCCACATTTGCCAACAGATGCCTGAGCATTTCCTCCAGATGCAGATGCTCTGCTACTGCTAGCAGGACTGAGGTTTAAATGGTGCCGAGAGATTACAAAACAGCTGCGGCTTTTCCCAACAAGGAGCCCTCCGGGTGACTGAGCCTCACTGGTCCAAGCATCATACTCTCCAAAGACTGGCTGGGAAAAACCTGGGTAAGACTTATGAATGGTGCAGTCAGAATGTATGTGTGTGTGTGTGAGCATAAAAAAGCAAAGCCTCAGAATCAGAGACCCTAGTAACAATATCTCAAAAACAGAACAAAAAAAAACTAAACTAAAACAAAACTGAAAATAGAAGAAATCATGTTTAAATCTCAAGACTAAAACTAAGCACTCGACAAAACACTTACGGTTGGAAAGGAGAAGAGACTCATGCAGTTAAAACATACCAGTGTCTGGGGCATCACAATGGAGGAGAGATGGCAGATGGAAGGGAAGGCCAGCCCCCCAAGCCCCACCTGGGCCTGTCCCCGCCCGGCCTCCCCCACCCCCCACCCAGAATGCACAGGACACACAGAGTCTGGAGACTTCCAAGAATTGAGAGTAAGTGGTGATTTCCAACCTGTGGCGGCTGTGTGGTGGTGAGGCGATATTCTCCTGGTTTGTCTCGATTGAATACAACCTTCCAAAGGACCGTGTCCAGGAGGAAGCTCTGAGACACATTCCGGTGGGTGGAAGAATGAAAAAGGACTAGCAATCGTTCTCTAGGTAGGTGCACATCAATCACACAAATCTCAAAACACTGTAGCACAACATGACAGAACAAGAATAAAGCCAAGGCAGCCGTGCGGGAGCTCGGCCGGGAACGACCCCGCACGCTGGGGGCCTCGGCCGGGAACCTCGGCCGGGAACGACCCAGCACGCTGGGGGCTCAGCCAGGAACGACCCCGCACGCCGGGAGCTCGGCCGGGAACAAGCCCGCACGTCAGTGGCTCGGGCCCTTTCTGGAGACCCTGCAGACTCCTCTTACGGAGTCCACATTCAGTCCTCTCAGCTGGTCCTGAGCAAACGCACACAAGAACGTCTGTGCTCAGTAATCCCCAGGCTGGGCCTGGCACAGGACTAGGGCTGACAAAGTCCTTTACACACAGCATCTCCCTTGATAATCACAACCACCCAGAAGGCAGTGACACTGGCATGGTCGCGTCCATTTTATAGCTGGGATACTAGAGGCTGATGAGCGAAGTCATTAGCCAGGGGCACAGAGATCTAAGCATCTCAAGTGGAATTTGGTTCCAGGCTTTTCCTGATTTCAGGTTCAGCCAGCATTCTTTCCACTCTACCTCATCATAAATATCCTTTATATTCTGAAACTTTTAAAAAATGAGGACAGCCACCAGAAAGGACTCCTTGAGCATTTTGTTAAATTTCACAAGGAAATAAACAGAATCTGGGTGGAAAGAAGAAAACACGATTTCAAACAGGTGTCACAGGTGCAGGCCTCAATACTGGTATGGCCTGAGACAGGAATAAAACACAGATAACACGTCATTGTTAAAACCAGGTCAGTGTGTGTGGCCCACAGGGATCCTCATGTACAGAGAGGCCCCCAATTCTACTGGCAGCTGACACCCCTGATTTGAAAGCTTATCTTTTTCTGGTTCTGCTTCCTCCAGAAACCCTGAGAAGGGCAAAAAACATATCCACTTGGCCATCAAGTGAAGACGCAGACCAGAGCTATTATACCCATGGCTATCATACCTCCCCCCCATGCCAACTACAAATAAGCTAAGCATTAAAAAGGACCCGCTCTCCCCAAGCCCCCAATCTTAAGAGCAGCCCCAACTGGAAGGAACTCTCCATTCAGAGTAGATGATACATGGCTCCCAAACTCTGAAAGCAGTTCATTAAAAACCAGACTGTGAAATCCACGCCTGCTGGCATGCCTCTCCACTCTGAATTATGTCTTATCTTTCCCAAGAACTTAATGTCCACATGTCAGAAAGTCATGAACCAAAGAGGGAGGAAGACTGATGCTCTACTGGGCTGTGGGGAAAGTGAGCAAGAAGTCACATCATAATGTATTTGTGTTTACTGTATAAAAACAATTTTTGAGAAAAAAACACCTTTATTTAGATTTTCTTGCTCTTGACACATTTCTCATCTCAAAAAAAATGTAAGTCATGATTTTCAGAGAAAAAGCACCAACTCTGGATCACTGGGGCTGTGTGCAGTTGGAAGCCCCGGCTCCAGTTTGGGAAGGTCTCCCTTACTACGAACTCTAGGACAGCAGGAGACAAGAGGAGCTGGGGGAAGGCGGATGCCTTATGAGAAGAGAATGTGAGATAAAGAAATGGGAACATTCTCCTGCTCAGCTTCCTGTAGTCATTCTCCTCCCCCCACCCCCACCCCCCACCTCCTCTAGGGCCTGGGCTCAACCATCAGCACACAGGGAACAGAGTACCTGCCTTACTTACCTCTGCCAAGACAGAGACGAGCGCATTGACAAGGATGATGATGAGCATTGTCACACGCCACTGATAGGGAACGCAAACAATCTAGAAGGCACAAGTCCAGAAGGTTACATTTCATAGGCGTGCATGTCCTGAGTGCTCCAAAGTCTTATCAAAATTCCCATCTTTAGCTCCACCCTGCAGGGCTGCCTGCATGCACAAGGCAGGTGTTAACATAAACATTTATTCAAAGGAAATGCTGAATTAAAACTAGAACAGACACATTTGGTTGGGAGAGATCCTTCTAAATGAATTAAAACATAAGGTTACAAGTAAAATCCTCTCCTCTCATGACCAAACATGCTGAGACTGCCTAGGAATATCACAGATGATCTCTTCGGCCCTTCCAGTAATGTGCGGTGAAATTACAAGTTAACCCCACCTGAAGCCCCTTTATCTCCCTAGAATGCCACAGGGCAAGTAGGCCCAGCACCCCACTAATGCCACAGGCATTAGTGAGTTGGAATTTTCTTGAGAGAGAGGGAGAGAAAGAGAGAGGGAGGGAGGGAGGAAGGAAGGGAGGAAGGGAGAGAGGGAGAAAGAGAGTTTCTCTCCCATGAGCATAAACTCAAAAATCATGAATGAAGGAAAGCACAGAAAAAAGTCTCTCTTTATAATGACTATGTTTGGTCATCACAGCAAGATGAGAAGCTGGTTTCAATGAGTCATTCTCCCAGTCTGGTCCTCCACTTCCTTTAGTGCCTTGGGGAACCAAAAGTTACCCATCAAGCAGTCAAAGAGCCAGGTCACAAATGCACCTGCATCACTTAGCTCCCTGTAATAGCAATCAGTTTATCAGATACTTAGCACTTAGTAACTTAGGGTTAAGTATGGAAGGTGTGAGCCCTGTCCCCTGTTGACGTGGAAGGGGACTGGCTGAGACAGGAGGCCAGTAAGTGTATATAAAAAAGGATTCTAGAGACAGAGAGACAGAATTGGAATTTTCTTGTTCGAGGAAGCAAGACTGTCTCAGCATCTGGGAGAGAGAGAGGGAGGGAGGGAGGGAGGGAGGAAGGGAGAGAGGGAGATAGAGGGAGAAAGAAAGAGAGTTTCTCTCCCAGCATCTGGAAGCTGACTGAGGAAAGAGATGGAGTTTTCCTAAGACCAGAATCTGGTGAAGGCCACCCAGAAGGCTGATGCTCCTTCTGGGTCCTAGGGCCAACTGAACTGCTGAAGGACTGAAGAAGCATGACCAGGATAAGACTTTGTTTGTTCATGGCCTGGATGATCCTTGACTTCCAGGAAAGAGAAGTGGTGAAGGGTTTGAGATGTGCTGGACCTTGTGAACTTCATTGTGTGCCAGGGATTGCCCTAAGGACTGGACAAGGACCTGGGAGTTGTCTGCTTCTGAATCCAGGTGACTGTTTGGAGAATTCAGGAGGGAGCTGGGACCATGGAAGGGGATCCAAGTAATCAGAGAGATCACCCAGAGTCAAGATGAAGAAAAGGCCTCCATTTGGATGAAACTGAGGTTTGCTGGACACTGAGGGGTAGAGGGTTTGTGTGGTTTTCTAATGACTATACTAGTAATTAATAACATTTAGTAATTGTGAATCTAGCTTAGTGATTGACTGCTAGATGAGTAATTGATTTAAGTTAATGGTTGTCCCATGGGTGGAAGTTTGATTACTGTGAACTGATTGATTGAATGATTAAGTGAGGAGGGTTTCCCCCTAAGGGAAACAAGATGACTATTCTTTTGTTCCTTGCTGTGGCCGTTGGAGTGAAAACTGTGTGGCCATTCTAACGTTAAGCTGTTATGAACGCTATATTATGATTTTCTGTGATAAGATGTAATGTTGTGAATATTATATTGTGAATATTGTACTGATCCTTAATTTGTAATGGAATAAACAGTGTTGACTATTACTGTGTAATCTGAACTTTAAAAGCTGTTCACAGTAGCATTCTTTTGGGAATCTGCTGGTGCATGGCATTATACTCCCCCCCTACCCCCCCACAAAGGCCCACAGAGCCCAGGCATGGGCCTCCCATCACAAATGAAAACAAAATTCTTCCAACCAGAACTGCTCAGAACAAGTTCATACCGGGGCCCAGACCCCCCCCCAAAGCAGGTGTTCTAAACAGCCACACCTTGAGCATTTTCTGAAGGTTCCTGCTCTGGCCCTTTTGTACCATAATGCTCCAGCGGAAAGGAGAATGTCTATTTAAAGCCAAAGACAAAGAATCCCCCTTTCTGGGGAATATGTGCCTTCATGCTCAGAATTCCTCACTGGGCTTCCCCAAAGGACTGATAGACCAGTGGATAAAGTGGGGCAGGAGCTCCAGACAAGAGCCTGGTCTGGAATGGGAGCCAGTGTGAGGACACTCAGTCCTGGAGTCTCCTGCCTCCTGGCCTGTGCTGATCTTCCTACCCTCTTCACAACTATGAGCAAAACAAAAATTCAGGAAAGGGTTTTATGACAAAGACATGAACTCTTACCTCAAGAACCTGGTCAATATAGGCAACAGGATGCAACATGATGAAAAATATGAAGACATACAAAAGAATCACAGACACGACAAAAAAACCTGAAAAAGAAAACCAGCGGTTAGGCTGCCCACATGCTCCTGCCGAGCTCCTCAGACACTGACCCTGGGAGGGGGGCACTACTCTTGTCTCCACTTTATAGATGAGGAAACCTAGTCAGAAGGGGTGAAGAGACTTGTTCAGTGTCACCCAGCCAGGAAGTATCTGGTCCAGACATGAACTCTGGTCTTCCTGACTCTGGGCTCTGCACCCCCGGTACTCCTCTCCAGCAGGCTGTCCAAGATTCCTCCAGCCCCTAGAAGCTGCCAGCGCTGCACCACCAAAAGAGATGCTGAATGTGCCCATAAGCAGGAGCAGCGGCTCCAGAGGGCCCTGACAACAAGGGCCCCTGGGCACTGGTTATCATGTGACTTTAACAAATTAAACTTTTATAGGAATCTAACTGTGAATGAAAACTGTGCTAGCATTTGCTGCCAACTCAAGGAAGGGGCTGGGGAGAGTCAAAGGACAGAAGGAAGCCCACAACTTAAAGTGGCCTAAGGCACCGTCTAGCAGTCCAGCTCCCTCATTTCACAGATGAGGAAACAGGAGCCGCCGACACAGCCACCCAGCTAATTAATTAGCAGCACAGTTCATCACAGGACTCCTGGCCCATGCTGCCAAGCTAAGTGGGAAAGAGAAATTCAAGACAACAAAGAAGTGAGACACAGCAGGAGGGCGGGCAGGTGGGCTAAGTGCACCAGCCCCAGGGCGCCAGCTCTCCCTGGTGGGGGGAAGAGGGCATGTCCTTCTTTGCCTACTCTGGGAAAGGAGGGGCCCCACATCTCAGCACTCTCTAAGTGTGTACATGTGCACAGATATGTGATCTTACAATACTGCATGGAGCCAAGTACACAGCCCACTGCTGGGGAGGGGCTGACCAAACACTGGTCTGTGCAGAGAGTGGGCATTTCTGGGCCCTGACACACATGCACATAACTGGGGAAGTCTGCTCTATGTCCATGGGAGTGATCAGAACAAGGAAAGCAACATCCAAGACAGCGGGGAACCCCTGCAAAAGATGAGGCTCAATGATGGCCAATGACAGTGACCCAGCTTGGCCCCAGAGACGGCTACTGACCTGCTTCCTCATTCTTTGTTACAAGGAATGGTTCACTGGGTGGGAGAGGGATGGGTCTGGAAATAAAGGAGGGGGCAAGTTGTCCTTCTGCGGGGGAAGAAGCCCAACTAGATCTCTGTCTGACCCAGAAGAAGGGCTCCCCTCCTGGCCCTGACGCTATTGATGACTTTGGGGCTTCTGAAATGCAAACCCTCTGGATAAGGGATGTCAGCAGAACAAGCATGGCTGGGATTTCCCTAGCTCAGTTACCTTTGTATGGAAGGGAGGGAGGAGGGGAGCTAGAACAAAGCTGGCAAATGACTGGTGTCATGGTGGCGCTGGCCAGTTCCTGAGTTTGGGGCTGGTTCTTTTTATGCAGCCATAACCCCAATAATTAAGTACACAGCTTTCCTGCTGGAGAGTTAAGTCCAGATACTTGGAGTCTCGCCCCAGGCTCTGTCACTCACATTGTTCAGGGACACTGGGCAAAGTCACTTACAACCCACTCTCAGCTGCCTCTACTTTTTCATTTGGAGAATGGGGAGAGCATGACAGCCCCCCTCAAAATCACTCAGGGTTTTCACGTCAATGTGATTTTTGAATTGTTAACGACAGCAAGCAGCTGCTCGAACATGCAGATGAGGCATCAGTAGAGAGCTGAGGGGCCAGGCCTCCCCATTAGCGTGGGAGCTCCCCGAGGGCCAGCACTGACCAGGCTTGGCCTCTGTTTGCCCGTACAAAGTGCTTGTTTCCGTTATCCCTGCTAACGAATCGCCTCTCTGATCTCACTGACCACCCTTTCCTTCTCCTCAATGCTTCTCTCTTTGCCGCTCCTCCCCCTCTTTCTCTCCAGTCTCTCTCTCATTATGAGGTCTCTTCTCTCAGTAGGTACTGCACTTGGTCATCTCATCAGCCCCCACAAATTCCACGCAGACAATTCTCAGATCTGGTGATCCTACCCTAAATTGTCTTTCTTAATCTCCAAATCCAGCCCTCAACCTCCCAAATACATACTTTTCACTGCATGTCCAGTAGACGTCATAACCTCCGCAGGGCTGAAATGGGACTCTTCCTCTCTCCCCTCAAGGCTTCCCTCCTCCTATCCTCAGGCACCCAGACCAGTAGTCACTGTTCTCTCTCACCGCCAGATCTGCCAGTTCTACCACAGAACACGAGCCTTCTCTCCTGGGGCACACCCTGCCACCCTCACATCTGGACTGGGCCAACAGCACTGATGGCTCTGCCTGCTTCCCGTCCATACTCTGCTCCATGATGCATCCATGCTCAATTAAGTCCAATGACTCCCTCTTGCCTCCAGGATCCTCTCAGGGGCTTTCAAAGCCCTTTGAACCTGGCATCTTATTCCTCACTCCCACAATTCAAGGACTGACCACACTGTTCCCCACCTCCTGACCACAGCCCCAGGGCTAGAAAGCTCTCCTTCTCCCCTCTGTCCTCTGCCTCCTCCAAGAAGCCTTCCCAGACAGAGGCCTGTCTGTGCCTCCCCGTGGAGGGCTTGGCTGCCCACAGGTGTCTCCCCTCCCCGATCAGCCTGTGCCTGCACACAAACGGCCCTTAATAAACACTCGCTGACATGATATTTCAGGAAAAGGAAAACAACAGACACTTTTCAGCACTTAAAACTTAAAGAAGCCTTCACGTGCCCCCTAATGTTCCCTCTGACAAACCGGAGCCCAGCAAGCATGCCAAGCAGGGCAGTGCCAGGGGCCTGGGATCTCTCTGACTTCAGCATTTGATCACAGGACCAGAGATTTCAGTCCCAGCAGGGCCTTTAGAAGGCCCTGGAGGCTGAGACCCTGAGCCCTTCCTATCACTGAGGACTCCAACAAGTGAGATCAGCTCCACTGGCTCCTCCCCAGGCACCCCAAAACTCATTTTCTCGTTATGTGACAAGGGCCCTCTGAAGTCTGGAAGTACCTTTGAAATCCAAGAAAAATAACACTTCATGCATATGTTCCTGTTCTCTGAAAAATCTGAATCTGGGGGTAGAACTAGCAATATTCTTACTACCTATAACACATAGGACATTTTCTAAACCCAAATATAGATCCCTCGGTTCTGTTACCATAACAAACTTACTATTGACACCATTAACCCCTAATTCTGCCTACCCAGAAAGCCAGGGTTCTCAGCCCCTAAGGTCATACTGATGACCTTCTTGGTCCCCTTACCCTGCCCCATGTCCATCTGCCTCTGTCTCTCTCCCACTGTATCCCTGGCACCCTGGCAGAGAAAGGAAAGGAGGTCCCTGGGATCCCAGGAGTCAAAGAACCAAAAAGAGATGGGAATGAGACACTGTGTCCCTAACACGGCCCATCTTGTTCAGACTGACACAGGCGGCCAGCTCTGACAGCAAACACACCCAGCTGTCTGGGAAGATCCCAGAACGGCACTGGCTCAACTCACCATTCTTGTAGCAGGGCTGCCTGAAAGGCTTTCCTTTAGAAAAAGCCATCGCCACAATGAGGTACTGGAAGCAGGAGATAAAGAACACAGTGGTGTTCTCGTAATTCTTTATGTTGTGCTCGTCGTGTTCAGTCTCATTGTCAGCATGGGACGCATTGGAAGAGAAGTTACTGGACAGGTTACAAGCACTGGAACAGAAAATAAGACATGGGCACTTTCCAAGTGATCCCTTGCACAGCCGCCAACCTGAGGCTAGTGACCGTCCTGCCTGCCCGCCTCCCCTGTAGCTCTGGCCCCAGCCTCACAGAAGGCTCAGACCATCCCCCTGGAGGAGAGACATACAGTCCAAGAAGCCGCAAGACAAGTTTCTTCAAGGCCCAGCCTTGGCGGGATGTGCAGAGGCGATGCACAGTAGAAAGCATCTAACTGGAAAGACTGTCATCGACTCACTGCTGGCCGAAGGCAACGTGGGGCTCAAGGACCGTGCCCACCGTCAGGTTAAAGTCACTGCCTTCTGAGGGGGCGTTCTGGTCCTGAGTCTGCCTGAAGCAGGTGGGATTCATCTATGAGACAAGTGTGGGCTTCTCAGGGGCAGGACAGGGGAGCAGCAGTCCATGCTCTGCCACTGGAGCTGAGCGCTGGAAACAGGCTCATTCCTTTATAAAATCATGCCCACTGTGATTCAACATTGCAATTCAACAAGAAGATACAGGGAAGTCTTCAAGCCCCAGGGACACTGCAAACCCACTCTGGAAGAGTTTTACAAGGTCATCCTCGAAAACAAAACAACCACTTCCCAAGGTTTTGAGCTGGTCCTGAACCTCAGCTACTAGAAAACCAGTTCAGAGCTCGGCGTCTCCATGGAGGGAGAAAGGCTACAAGGCTCCTCAGTATGGGGCAAACAGAGCCCAGAGACAAAATAACGGCCCACTCTCCTGGCTCATCTCCAAAGTCATTTTCAAAGTCTGGAATGAGAGGCCGACAGGTGCTAACGTGCACTGAACCAGGCCACCGCACGAAGCAGGACAGGCGGTGGGCCAGTGCGAGTGGGAGTCCTGTGGCGCCCATTTACATACATACAGTAAAACGCCTCACAATTTCACTCATACATTGTCAGCTAATCCTGGAAAAATAATCGGTTTATCATTTCTCCATTTCCTAGGCTCACCTTTAGCTTTTAACAAAAACTTTTTGCCTCAATAAATGGGAAGTTAGTCAGTCACCTTCAGCGTGGATCAGCAAAACAGGCAGACACACAGACATTGGGAGACTCCATTCAGGAGACACAGACAACTGGCCAAACTGGGGGGTCAGAGGGCACCAAAACCGTCATATTGAACACCCCATTTCATAAGGGAGACATTGGCCCAAGTCTACAAACAGAATTATACAGAAACCTTTTGGTAGGGGGACAGTTTTGTTTTGCTTTGTTTTGTTTTGGGGAGGGGGTGGCAGTGGGGTAAGAGCTAAGGGAACAATGGAACGAGCACATTTTTGGCCATTTATACCCCATTACCATCTTGAAGCATTATCTTAAAAATCACGGGTTAACTTACTCTGAATATGGAGTCCAACGTTCATACCAAGACTGTTGTCTAACCCAAAAAAAGCCAAAGCACTGGAAGCCGATGGAAATGATGATCTGAGAGAGCACGGAGAAGAGAAGAGCCCCAGAGATGAGGCCCGAGGGCGGCCTCTGGGCGACGAGCTCCTTCCAGGCAGGATTTAAGCTCACTGTGTGAAGGAAGGGAGACCGGAAGCTGCTTGGGGAAGCTCCCAGCTTTGTCACTGTGTCTTCCCCACCCCCACCAAGCCCTGGTCCACAAGCAGGGCAGTCTCTCCCTGGGTACACACCCAGGCCCAGGGAGGGCAGGGCTATGATCAGCAATGCCTGCAACTAATGGTCTAAAGTATTCAGGGCAGAACAGATGGACTGAAGAGTTTTCCTACTTTAAATTCCATTTTTATCAAGTACTTACTATATGCCAGGCACCTGTTATGCATAAAGGGATAGAAAAACTGACAAGCTAGCCTTTGCCCTCTAGAAGCTTCTACTCTAACAAGGGAAACAGCCTGTGAATTCTCAGGTAAAGGGGAGGCCTGGCGGCACTATCTCAGAATGAGGCGGGAGGCAGGGGTGGGCAGCAGACTGCCAAAGACTTCCTGAGCTGAGTCTTTGACAAGGAGAACGAGGAGATGGAGATAAGGGGCCAGAGCAGTCCAGGCATAAGGCACATCCTGGGCAAAGGTGTGGAGAGGGGAATTTCATATTCAAGCAACAGCAAATGCACCAGCAGCAGAGCCAGATCAGAGGGAACGTACAAGGGATTAAAGAATAACCAGACTGAAAAGGCAATGGAGTCAGCTCTGGCAAGGCCTGAACAGTCCTGGAGGTAACAGGGAGCCATCACCATCTGCCAAGGAGAAACGCCACCTGGCTGCTGAATGAGGAGGCCAGCCAGGAGGCTCCTGAGAGCCCAGGGAAGGAGTGGGGATGTGGCTAGGTGAGCAGAAAACAGAGGAGCACCAGAACAGTGCAAAGGTTAGTGCCCAGAGGGCGGGGCTGGGATTTCCAATGCAACCTCAACCACTTCTGGTGAAGCACTGGGCTAAAATCACTGGGGCTGTCTGCCTCGGTTTACCCCACTGTAAAGGAGGCAGCATCGACCCCCCCCCCCAACCAGATCCTGTCTGTAAGAGAACTTGTTCTGTTCCCTTCTCTTCAATGAATCAGACGTCTGGGGTAAGAGAACCGTTGACAATGTGGGCCTGGGAAGCTGGAGGCTGGTGCTTTGGTAGAAGGGAAAGGGTGGGGGGAGGGGGTGAGAAGACCCGCTCCTCTTTGGACGGAGGGTCTGGGGCTACCCAAGGAAGTCTGCCCAGGAGGCCCTGGTGATCCAGTGCTGGAGACCAGGACAGAGACCAAGGCTAGACAGACAGACAGATAGAGACAGCTGTGGGAACCACCTCAACAGAGAAGACATGTGAGAAGGGAGCCTGAGGAGGACCCCACCTGAGTCAGTGCAGGGTGGAGAGAAGAGGGCTCAGGGGGGAGAGCAGGGGGCTGGTCAGCAGCCTCAAAGGATCCCAAGAGGTCGAGAAGGATGAGGGAAGGAGAGAGAAGAGGAGAAGTGCAGGCGCTGAGGATGCTGCTGGTAGGGAAGCATGGGATCCAGGGAAGGGAGGCCTAAGGAGACGAGGGGACATCCACAGGCAGCAGCCCAGAAGCCAGGGGATTGGGAGAGGCTGCTGAGTGGAGGAAGGGGCTGCAGGATCAGGAGGTGCCAAGGCCGATCCCATCCAAGGGAGCCTGGAGGCAAAAGGGGCTTCCATTAAAAATCTAAAACTGCCAAGAAATCATCCAACCACAGCCCACGGCACATCCTGGAGCCATCATCAAATGGGCAAACAACCACGGAAATCACTGTCTCAACATTTCAGTTTAATTTTAAAGTTGACAATAGCCTTATTTAGAAAATAAATTTAATAAAGTATACAATTCAAGGTTCTTTGAAAATCAGAACAAATACTCACTTGTAAATACCACAACCAAGATGATGGCCAGATCAATAAAAAGGAACTGGAAATCTCCTAAATTGCTCAGGATCTAAGAAAAGCATTTTTAGATTATTTGTGATCAATGACACTGCCACAAGGCCAGAAAAATCAACGAGAGGCACGGGTGTTTTTAAAGATTAATCCAAAAACTTAAAACGAATCTTAGATATGAACAGTCAAAATCAAGCAAAACTTGAAACATAACAGTGTTTTTAATTGTGCACTGGACGCACTACACACACACACATCACCCCACAGATGGTTAGAGCATCTTCTGTCCAAAACCCCCAACCCTCAGTTTTCAAAGGACTGTTGGTCTAAAGCTTGGGCTCCTGCTGAGGTACGAGTCTGGGAAGCAGGGCCTGGGCTGCCCAGGCTCTCCTCTGCTGAGAAGCAGCAGGCCATCCCGGCACTCCACAGCTATCATGCGTGGACAGGGCATCCTGTGACCCCAGAACTCCAAGGATCCCCTGCCAACGAGTGACCAGGAGGAGCAAAGAGAGTGACAGTTCACACGAAGCTCAGAAACACTCCAAGGCATTTCCTCTTTGCTCTACAGTTCTGTTCCCATGCGAGGAGCAGTCCTGCTTGTGCTGACCAGATGGTGGGTGGAAGGGCAGTGGGCAGGTCAGGAAGCAGAGCAGAAAACCTCTTTCCCATTCTTCCCCTGTCTTAGCTTTAGTAAAATGGCATATTAAGGGAGAGGGTTTGCTGGGGGACCCACCATCTGTGCTATCAAGAGAAAGAGGATCACAAAACGCTACGTGCTCCACATCTGCCCCCCCCACGCCCACCCACAGTGCCAATGTTTGGACAAACAGTCCTGCCCCAGCCCAGTCACTCACCGAGTACAGCAAAGTGACGCTACAATACTGGATGATACTGTACAAGGCCATGAATTTAAATACACAGAAGGAGGTTATCAAAGCCGCCCGGCCTTCCCTGTGGACGGAAGAGAACAGAGCATCTGCAGCCGGGCCTCGGCCTCCCCGCACAGCACCGCAAGGAGCTGGGAGAGCAGGGGTGGCCGGGCCTCGGCCTCCCCACACCCTGCTTTCCCTGGGCGATGGCTCCGGAGAGACGCTCTTACCTGATGAGGTTTGGCACACAAGCAATGCTAGGGGTCCTTGAGGTGAAGGGGGAGGCCACAGAAGCCTCGAGCTCAGACAGGGATATGCCTCCATGGGCCCTCTTCAAAGCCTGCCCAGCAGGAAAAGATGGGTCAGTCGGGTTGTCGTGAAGCAGAGGCCTAAGTCAGGGCAGCTCCACACACGAATGGACACTTACCCCACAATCATTGGCACCGTCGCCACACATTCCCACGTAGTAACTACAACAGAAGCACAGAATTCTGATGTGTTCACGAAGACGGTCATGAGAAACAGCCCAGGCTCCCACAAGACCCTCTGGAGCCCTAGTGGCTCCAGTCCCTCCAAGGCCCACGGGCTCTGCAGAGCCTCTGACCGAAGGTGGCTCAAATAGCCACATGGAAAAGGACGTTATTGGGGCAGTGCAGAGCAGGCTGTCTCCGGGCCCATGCCGTGCCCCGAACCTTTATGTGGGACCCCCTCTGGACCTTTACAGGCACCAGCTAAGATGCTCCTGCTCGGGCCAAGCCCCTTCTCCTCTCTCAAGGAGGCCAAGGGCTCCACACACACCTATGAAGGGCCTACCACATGTCAGGCCCTGGGCTAAACTCTGCAGAGTGAAACGAACACTGCTCATGTTATAAACACCAAGTGGCCAAACTCAGATGTGTCAAAATACATACAAATAAAGTTGCTGCTTTTCCTAAAACCTTTTTAGGGGGAAAATAAAGATATCTTCTTCACAAACTTAAAAATTAGCAAGTTTGGGTTTGTTTTTTTAAGTTAAATAAAAGCAACTGAATATAAAAATAATTTTCCTTTACAGAGTGCTCACTACCCATCCTGCTCTGGGTCCGAGGCAAGCCCCCGGCAGTGGGCACACTGCCAAGGGCTCTTGGGACTGTGGCGTACCTGGGCTGCACAGGGGAGCACATAATGCCACTGTTTTAAAAAGTCAAGGTTACTCACTCCACATTCTGAAGGGCTTCGACCAGCTGCGTCTTCTGATCGGGGGCCATGCGAGCAAACACGGTACCATGCAACACCAACTGGAAGAAACCATTTCTTAGAATTCTCTGACTCTGCCCCCACAAAACTGTGCCCACGCCAGGCACCCACACACAGGTCACTCACCTTGGGCACCAGGTCCTGAAAATGCTCCAGGATCACAGAAAATGACTTTCCATTCATTGCAAAATGATAGGGGGCCACCTGAAGATCCTCTAGACTGTCGTGGACAAACTTAATTGGAATTTCCTACACATTCAAACGATACTCAGTCACTGATGGAAAGAACAGAACCAACCAGAAAGCCCTGCCCAACAAAGTACTCCCAACTCTGCCCAGAGGACTAGAAAACCATGTGTGCCGCTTACCCAGCAATGCCACTACCAGGTCTGTATCCCGGAAGACATTTTAAAAGGGTGAGCAAGGACCTAGCTATACAAAAACACTGATGGCAGCTCTTTTCTGGTGACCAAGAACTGGGAACTGAGTGGAAGCTGTCATCTGGGAAGGTGCTGAGCAGGCTGTACATGACTGTGATGGAATGCTATTGTGCTATAAGAAATGATGAGCAGGGGTAGCCGGGTGGCGCAGTGAATAGAGCACCAGCCCTGGAGTCAGGCGGACCCAAGTTCAAATTCAGCCTCAGACGCTTAACACAAAAACTAGCCATGTGACCTTGGGCAAGTCACCTAACCCCAACTGCCCTGCCTTCCCCTTCCAAAAAGAAGAAAAAAAGGATGATGAGCAGGCTGCCTCAGAAAAGCTGAGAAGATGCACGTCATTTGCTGCAAAGGGACACATCCGGGGTACCCAGGAACAGCGACGCCACGTGAGAACCAGCTCTTCTCAGCAGCTCTAAAGGACTGAGGATGAACACGCTCTCCATCCTGTCCCCGGACAGCCAGTGGGGCCCGAGTGCAGACTGAGGCCCTAACCGTCTTTGTTCTTCCTGAGGTTCACAACATGACTATTGTGAATGCTTTACATGACTACACACGCATCCCACAGCAAACTGCCTGCTTCTCAATGATCATAAAGTGGGAAGGGAGAGGAAGGGAAAGAAACTGGAACTCAAGTTGTTAAAAAGAATGTTAAAAACTGTTTCTATACGTAACTGGGGAAAAAGGTTTAAATAAATGAATAAACAAGAATAAAGATATAAAGAACAAAGATAAAAAAGGATAAGAAATGTGCCAGGCTGAACGACCTGCTTCAGCTAAACAGGGTGTGGGGGCTTCCCCTCTCTAGGGGCCCATGGGCACCAATGAGCCATCCCAGCAATCACCTCGCAGTCGATCTCGGGGGAGCTCGGGCCCTTCTTAGTGAGCGTGTCTGCGTAATGCCAGTTTATCCTGGCCACCTGCCCATCCTTGGGAGGTAGCCCATCGGCAATAATCACTTTATCCTGAGGTAGAATCATTCCACAGTCTCTGGCCACGGAGATAGCGGTTAACATGTTGTCACCTGGTGACCAAAACATAAAAGTCAAACTGAAACAGAAACTGGACAAAGCGATGCACCCCTCTGGCCCCAAAAAAGGGGCAGCAGAAAACATTAAAGGCCTTCAGACCACCTTCTTAAGTCGTGCTCTGTCTTCCTATCACTTCCAACATTCTTAGACTTTCCTGTGTTTTCCCAGTTCAGGTTGAAATAAGGAAAGACTGGAGTGTGAAGAGTGTATCACCATCACCTCTTTATCAGAAACTCAAATGGCCTTGCCTGGTAGCAGTTCCTTCCAGTGATGCCTAACAACAGCCCCAGACTTGTAAATGGTTGCCACCAAGCCTGCGGAACAGCCACGGAACCTGCACCGCAGAAATGGGAGCACTATGGGGGGACCGCACTGTCTACTCAAGAAGAAAGTAGAAGTTTCTTAGAGAAAGATTCTGATCTTGACTGAAGGGAGACCCAATGAGGCAAAGTGAAATATTCCTAGGAAGGCTAGCACATGGAACGGCCTCGTGCCAAAGCTCTGGGCAATCAGCTTACCTGTAACCATGACCGTACGAATGTTGGCTTTCCGCAAATCTTCAAGTACAGCAGGGGTTTCTTGTTTTAATTTGTTCTGCATTATAATTAATCCCATAAAATCCATGTTGCTTTCAATGGCATCTCTGTTGAATGGAAATTATTAAGCTGGAAGTTATGATGTTATTACATTATTAAACACGGACGTTATTAAGCACCTGGCCCATGCCAGGCCCTGGGATGCAGATGGACAAAAGGCTGTGGCCTGTGCCCTCTACAAATCTTCATCCTATCAGTATGAAATGTGCATAAAATAAGGAAATACAGTTTGTGGAGAATCAATGCCAGCCCTCTGAGGAGGACGCGGAACAAACAAGTGGGGAGATGGGGGGGAGGGGGGGTGACCACAAAGAGGGAATCAACTTGAGATTATCCCAAATACTAGATCAATGAAACTGCTCGGTCATCTAAGCCAATGCACGCATTGAGAGATGAACATATGAAAAGGCTGACAAGACATACACCGTGTGCCATGGTCAGACAGGCGAGAAGGAAGGAAGGAAGGGAGGGAGGGAGGGAAGGAAGGAAGGAGCGAGCCCCAAGGAGACACTTCCAGCGGCTCTCTGCCGAAGATGCTGTGTAACTACCATGTTACATGAATAAACACTTTCAAAGCCAACTGCTAACAGCTGAGCTTCCTGGGAACGCACTTCTCGGCACTCTCTAGCATGAAACGTTCCCATTTGCTGGTGATTGTTACATTCGACCCTACACTGATTAAGCACCTACTGCATGGAAGCCAAGATGCCTCCTAGACACTCAGATGCCTCTCTCCTCCAGAGCTCACCCTCAATGGATCAGTCTCTGCCAGCTCTGGGGTGAGCCATGGGGGTTGAGAAAGAAAGGAAGAAAAAGGGCTTTCTGTTCTGCAGGGGCATCAACAACACCTCAACAAGTGGGCAGGGGACACTGGGGAAAAGGAAAGGCGTGAGGCCCCTGCACAAGGGGTCCTTGAGTTGAGTCTGGAAAGGCACAGGGATTCTAAGGAAGAAAGAGAAGGAAAAGCACACCTGCGCTAGGGGATGAGGGAGCAGGAATAACACAGAACGCTTGGAGCAGACAGGTAAGAGGGGGCCCTCAGACTGGGGACAGGGCTGGCTGTCCCCTCATTAGACTAGAAGTTCCTTGAGGGGAGTGACCGTCTTTTACCCTCCTTTGTGTCCCTAGCACTTAGCACAGGACCTGGCACCTAGCAGGGGCTTAGTAAATGCTGACCAATTGAATTTAAATGCCAAAGAACTTCATATTTGATCTTCTAGGTAACAAGGGACCCTCTGGAGTTTGAGGAGAGCATCAGGGATAGCATGGTCAGACTTGGAGACTGTGTAAGAAATATTCTGGAGCAAAGAGTGGCCAAAGGTCAAAAGCAACTATACCAGTCCCAAGGAGACACTGAGAAAGGACAGGAAGAGGGAAAGCCCTCGTCCTGTAGAGGGACAAAGTGTCATCAAAGGATCTGTTGGAAGCTCATTTTCAGGGGAGGGGAGGGAAGGCGTCTGTGCCATGGTCTCCCAAAGTTAGGCCTAGAGGCCTAAATGAGGTGGGAAGGGGGTGACTGATGACAGTGGTGTGTGAGAAGCTGAGCAGAGCCTTGAAGGAAAGGATCACAAGAGGCAGGCAGGAGGGAGAGCATTCCTGCCACGGGGCACAGCAGATGGGAGTGAGTCAAGAAAAGTCCAGCTCACATGTACTTTTAGGCACTGGCTTGCTGAGCCTGATGGCCGAAGTCACTTAACCAATCTGCCTCAGTTTCATCATCTGTAAAGTGAGACTAATAATAGCGGCGACCTCAGAGGGCTGTTGTGAGCATCCCATGAGACCCTGTTCTAAAGAGCTTTGTCAAAGCACCACATGGATATTATCAGTGATGAGGATAATTAGGGATGCTGAGCAATGCCAAGAGTCTGCTGGACTGGAGGCAGGCTGGGGGGGGAGGGGGTACGCACCAAAGATGAGTCTCTGCTCTTACACACTTATAAAGGAGACAATGAGGAGCTGAAAACTGTGGGGCTGGGCGGAGCCAAGATGGCAGCGTAGAAGCAGCAAAGCACCACAGCTCCCACACAAACACGCTAAAAAACTCATAAAATGGGACGCTAAACAGATTTTCAAGCTCCAAAACTCTCCACAAGACAGAAAGCACTACAGGCAG
>CM053600.1:205801918-205887265 GCA_028646575.1 Pseudocheirus occidentalis
TCTTACAGTGGGATCAATGTTCTGGGCTGGGGGGTAGGGACAAAAAGGGGAGAAAATTTGTAACTCAAAACCTTGTGGAAATGAATGATGTAACCAAGAAAATAAATTAAAATTAAAAAAAAATAAAAATTAAAAAAAAATAAATAAATTCCTCTGCTGCTTTAAAAAAAAAAAAACTGTGGGGCTACCTTATCCCACCATCACCTAGTGGCTTCCCAACTCTGCCTCAGCCCTTCCTTACATAACCTACTCTGTCACACCCTGCTCTTCCCATGGGTCAATTTCTCATGGGTCAGCTACCAGTTTCCTGCTGTGAGGCAATCCTTTTACCCCTCCCTAATTAGCTCTCAGCATCTCACTCTCCATCAAGGCTCTTCCAAGCCTTCTCATCCCTCTTCCATGACTCTCTTGCTCAGCGGAGACTGCTGCTTCATATTTTACAGAAAAAAAATGAGGCCATTCACAATAGGCTCCCCCTTCTAACCCCTCTCTTCCTTCTCCCCTGTCTCACATGATAAAGTCACCCCCTGTCATTCCCTAGTCTCTCTCTGCTGGCTCCTTCCCTACAGCCCACAAACATGCCCACATCTCCCCCATCCTGATAAAACCCTCTCTTGGATCTTCCCATCTCCCATTATTTTTAGTTAGTTTAGCCTTTGTGGCTAAACTCTTAGAGAAAGTGTCTACAACAGGCCCCTCCACTGCCTCCACTCCTTCTGCTTAACCCCTTACAGTCTGGCTTCTGACCTCACCATTCCACTGAAACCTCTCCAAAGTTAGCAGTGGTCTCTCAGTCACCAAACCCTTTATTCAGGTCTAACTCTCCTTGACCTCTCCTCAGCCTTTGTCACGGTCGATCACTCTCTCCTCTTTCACACTCTCTTGTCTAGTTTTTAGCTAGTTCCCCTCCTCCCTCTCTTGTCCACTTCTTCTCTGTCTCCTTTATGGATCCTCCTCCAAATCACGCCTTCTCCGCACAGGTGTCCCTCAGGCTTCTGTCCTGGGCCCTCCTTTCTTCTCTATACTACTTCGCTTGGTGATCTCATTAGATCACATGGATTTAATTACCATTTCTATACTGATGACTCTCAAATTTACCTCTTTCACCTAACCTCTCTGCTGACCTCCATCCTTACATCTCCAACTGCTTTTCACACATCTCAAACTGGATGTCCAATAGATACCTTAAACTTTCAAGGTGTCCAAAACAGAACCCATTCTTTCTTGCAAAGCTGCCCCCTCCCACTCCCATCTTCATTATCACTACAGAGGGCAATGCTCTCTTTCTATATCTTCCAGCTCACAACCTAGAAATCATCCTGGACCCCTCACTCTCTCTCACCCCCTTTAATTGAGCTGTTGCCAAGGCTTGCCAATTTCACCTCTGCCCCATCTCTGGTCCATCTCACCTCTGCACCATCTCTGGTTCCTTTCACCGCCACACCATCTCTGGTCCATCTCACCTCCGCACCATCTCTGGTCCATCTCACCTCTCCACCATCTCTGGTCCATTTCACCTCTGCACCATCTCTGGTCCATTTCACCTCTGCAGCATCTCTGGGTCCATTTCACCTCTGCAGCATCTCTGGGTCCATTTCACCTCTGCAGCATCTCTGGTCCATCTCACCTCTGCACCATCTCTGGTCCATCTCACCTCTCCACCATTTCTGGTCCATTTCACCTCTGCACCATCTCTGGTCCATCTCACCTCTGCACCATCTCTGGTCCACCTCACCTTTGCACCATCTCTGGTCCACCTCACCTTTGCACCATCTCTGGTCCATTTCACCTCTGCAGCATCTCTGGTCCATTTCACCTCTGCAGCATCTCTGGGTCCATTTCACCTCTGCAGCATCTCTGGTCCATCTCACCTCTGAACTATCTCTGGTACCTTTCACCTCTGCACCATCTCTAGTCCATCTCACCTCTGCACCATCTCTGGTCCATCTCACCTCCGCAGTATCCCTGGTCCATTTCACCTCCGCACCATCTCTGGTCCATCTCACCTCCGCACCATCTCTGGTCCATCTCACCTCCGCACCATCTCTGGTCCATCTCACCTCCGCACCATCTCTGGTCCATATCACCTCTGCACCATCTCTGGTCCATCTCACCTCTGCACCATCTCTGGTCCATCTCACCTCTGCACCATCTCTGGTCCATTTCACCTCTCCACCATTCTGGTCCATTTTACCTCTGCAGCATTTCTGGGTCCATTTCACTTCTGCAGCATCTCCGGTCCATCTCACCTCTGAACTATCTCTGGTCCCTTTCAACTCTGCACCATCTCTAGTCCATCTCACCTCTGCACCATCTCTGGTCCATCTCACCTCTGCAGTATCCCTGGTCCATTTCACCTCCGCACCATCTCTGGTCCATCTCACCTCCGCACCATCTCTGGTCCATCTCACCTCCAGCATCTCTGGGTCCATTTCACCTCTGCAGCATCTCTGGTCCATCTCACCTCTGAACTATCTCCGGTCCATCTCACCTTTGCACCATCTCTGGTCCATTTCACCTCTGCACCATCTCTGGTCCATCTCACCTCTGCAGCATCTCTGGTCCATCTCACCTCTGAACTATCTCTGGTCCCTTTCACCTCTGCACCATCTCTAGTCCATCTCACCTCTGCAGTATCCCTGGTCCATTTCACCTCCGCACCATCTCTGGTCCATCTCACCTCCGCACCATCTCTGGTCCATCTCACCTCCGCACCATCTCTGGTCCATCTCACCTCCGCACCATCTCTGGTCCATCTCACCTCCGCACCATCTCTGGTCCATCTCACCTCTCCACCATCTCTGGTCCATCTCACCTCCGCACCATCTCTGGTCCATCTCACCTCCGCACCATCTCTGGTCCATCTCACCTCTCCACCATTCTGGTCCATCTCACCTCTGCACCATCTCTGGTCCATCTCACCTCTGCACCATGTCCAGTTTTGATTTTACCTCTACAATATTTCTCCACAATTTCATCTCTATAGTATCTCTGTCCATTTCACCTCTGTAACATTTCTCCTCAATTTCACCTCTGCAGCACCTCTTCAGTGCTCCCCTTATCTCTTCTAATCCTGTCCCCACCCTGGTCTAGGCTCTCTTCATCTCATACCTGGACTATGACAACAGCTGAGGGGGGTAGGAAGGGTGGGATCTGCCCCACTGACTCCCTATAACCTCCAAGATAAAATACAAAATCTTCTACTTGGCATTCAAAGCCTTTCATTACCTGGCCCTACTCCTTCTGGTCTCTTTACACCTTATTCCCTTCTCTTACTCCCATATTCTTCAATCCAGTGACCTGAGCCTCTTGGTCATTCCGCCAACTAGACCTGCCATCTCTGGTCATTTTCTAGCCATCTCCCAAAGTGGAATGCTCTCCCATCCTCATCTCCACCTCCTGGCTTCCTTTAAGTCTCAATTAAAATTCCACCTTCTACAAGAAGCCTTTTCCAAACCCTTAATTCTAATTAAGACTGTTTCCTATTTATCCTGTATCAAGTTTGCTTTGTGCCTGTTTGTTGATTTACTATTCTCCCTCATTAGACTATAAGCTTCTTGAGGGCTTGGGGTCTACAACATGTTTATAACACACCCATATTTACATTTTTGCTCTATAGTTTTGGCTGAATTCCACAGAGAAATCACTTAATAAATGTTTACAGACTGACTGAATGCGGCCAAAAGAGATGCTGTCCAATTAGAATAAGATTTGGCAAGTGATTGTATGAGACAACATGGGACAGTGACATCCTATGGTCTGCAACCTGGGAAGTTGGGAGGACAGTGACACCAACAGCAAAAATAGGGAAACTTAGGAGTAATTTAGAGGAGTGAAGGGAAAGTCATAGGAGGCCTGAATGTTTAACCTAGAGATGTCTCCAGGCCACGAAGGCAGTAGCCAATAATAAGGGCCGAAAGACATATTTGGGAGGGGCTAGTATAGAAATGTGGAGAGGTATGGAAAGACACTAGGACAGAGACAGCAGATGCATAAAGACAAAACAGATAAAAAGGCCTGGCCTTGGAGAATCCCCAATACTTGTGGCGATGGAAGAAGACACAGGCTGAGAAGGACCAAGAGAGAACACTCTCCTAGCAGTCCAGGAAAGAGAAAGTTCAGAATGAATAGACAAACGGCTGCTGCAAAGAGAACTGAGTGTGCCGAGCTTGCTGACGGTCTTGGAGAAAACAGCAAAGCTGTAAACCAGCCTGCAGGCGATGAAGAAGTGGGAAAAGTTGAAGGACTGGACAGAGGCAAAAGGCAGGCACAAGAGTCACCAACTCCACCCACCCGGCTGACTAACTCCCTGCTCTTTGCCAGGAACCTCCCTTCCACTGTTCCACCTTTCCCTTTGCCTCAGCGTCTCTACTTGGACTCTCTTCTCATCTGTTCCCTTTCTCCTGGGAAACTGCCCCTATGCCAGTCATTTCCTCTCTTTCTGTTGTCTTCACTGTCCCTGGGTTCATATTGAAAGATCTTCATTTGAATCACCCTTCCCACATGTCCAACAGCCAGAGTGTAACGAGGGAGATGCTGAGCTCAAAAGAGCCCTAGACCCCTAACCAGAAATGAGAAGGGAACCCACATACGAACGCACACGAGACCTCCTTAAACATGGAGAGGCTGAAGAAGCCCCAATCCAGCCAATGAAGACACATCACTTCTCTCAAAGTATCAGGCAGCACTCAATCCACAAGCATTTATTCAGAAGGGTCAGGCACGTGCAGCATGGTGGGAACGCAAAAACTAATGAAATGGGAGGAGAACCCTTACAAAATGAGCAGAAGGCAGTGGGAAAGGTTGTGATCTTGCCACAGCTGAAACTGGGCAGCAAAATGGGAATCTGAGAGCCAAGAGAAGGAAAACCCCTGCAGGCCCAGGGAGGTGCCAAGGCAGACGCCCAGCAGCAGGGGAGCAACCAGAAGGCCACAGAGGAAGGGGAGGTTCCCCTGCTGCTAAACATGCCCCGGTAAAATCACCCCTCGCCACAGCTGACCCCTCTCACCGATTGATGCTTTGGATCTTGTGCCATGTCAGCTTGGCTTCCAGTTTCCGGTGTGCCAGGGCGATCACCCGAAAGCCCTGTTTCGTGTAGTCTTCCAACACTTTTTCAAAATCGCTGGGAACTGAAAGGAAAACCAGAGGCTTCCTGTCTGTCCTCCAGCCCAAGAGCTGGCCCAGGTTTCTCTCCCCACTGCGAGCCTGCCTTACCCGTCTCTGGTTTACAAAGGCTGGCAATGACCTCAGGAGCCCCCTTCATGTACGCATCCATCTTCTTGTCCCCCAGAATTCGGGCCACCACACTCATTCGTTGCAAGGCAGAAGAAAATGGGAACTGCCGAACAATTCCTATCTCGTAGTTGGCCTATGAGAGATACATGGTGGGCATCACCCTGAAGATACCACCCCCCCATCCCCCACACCCCAAATAAATGACTCAGGAAAAAAAGAAAAGAGACGATACTTACAGAAAGCTCGAAAAGCTCCTGAAAAGAGAAAGAGAAAAATCAGATATTACTTGGGGCTGCAAGTGCCACCAAAAAAGGTTTACAAATGTCCTTCATTGGGGAAGTGGCAGAAGGGACTGGAAATATGAGGAGAAAACAAAGCCAGGCTGACCCAGCCTTCGCCGGTGCTTGAGGAGGGGCCAGGCCACTAAAACTCATGCTAAGGGGCTCAGAGCGAAATGTTTCACACCTAGAACATGGAGCCGAGCCTCCAGGAAGCCTCCAGTGAGGCTGACCACAAAGTTACCCTTTTGTGGGCACTGGGGACAGTTCTTGCCCGAGCCCTCCCAGGGCTCTCAAGGCCTTCCTCACAACATGTCAGGGTAGCAGCAGAGGAGTCTGGGGGTTTTCACCTGGCCTCCTTCCACCTCGCTCTCCTGGGCATTCCACACCATAGCACAACACCAGTACACTGCCCGTATCTAAGAGATGAGCTTTGGCTTCTGGGGGACCTTGAGGCCAGCCAAGGAGCCCTACCATTTACTGAAAGCAAGGTTGCCACTACTCTCCCACCCATCTATGCAGTGAGTACTAAATACACCACATCACAGACAAGGTGCCGGGGGAAGCTGTTCTACTTCTGATACACACCGGCATTTGGGCAACAGATTCTTTATCCACTTGATCCTTGGGTCAGCAAGCATATACTCTATGTCAAGTGCTGGGGAAATAAAGCAAGGCAACAACCAGTCCCTGCGCTTGAGAAGCTCATGGCCCAACAGGGGAGACACCATGGCCACAACTGTGTGCCTAAAGAGCTAGCAAAGATAAGCTGGCGCCAAGCTCAGAGGGACGGCAAGGAGCACAGGGTTCTTACAGAAGGGAGAGCTCAGCTGGGACAGAGGGAGAGAGAGAGGCCATCAGGGCCTCAGGACTGGAAGCGTCGGGGCAAATGCAGGAGGAGGCAGGTGATGAGCTTCCAGAGCAGGGCTATGACCACAAGGAGAGAGGGGATGGAAGGGGGCGTGGTTTGTTCAGCAGGCATTCAGACATTTTCAGTCATATCCTAATTCTTTGAGAAGCCATTCAGGGTTTTCTTGGCAAGGATACTAGAGTGTTTACCACTGCCCTCTCCAGTTCCTTTTACAGATGAGGAAACTGAGGGTCACACAACTAGGCTGTTCCTGAGGCCGGATTTGAGCTAAGAAGGAAGAGTCTTCCTGATGACAAGCCTGGCCCTGTATCCGCTGCCCTGGCCAAGTTAACTAAGGCAATGTAAGACCCCGATTTGTCAGACTGAGGGGCTGGGGAGGCCATGTGGCATCAATCTGCAGCAGAGCCGGTCAGTCCAGTTCTGCAGCTGCTCCCCAGCTTCATTCAGCGACAGCAGCAGGAAGGTTGGAGGGACCCCAGCCTGGCGCCTGTCAACAGGAAGAGGCGGCAAAGGACTGAAGAGGAGGACTGCATGAGAGATACCTGCAAGGCCAAAGGACCGAGGGTCCCAGGAAGGACGGAGGCCGGGGCTTGGGGAAGGCTGACGGACTGTAGGTAGAACTTAGGCACATGGGAATGATGGAGAGTTCGGGGGAGCGGGGAGACTGGGCATCAGAGAGAGTGGCACTGTGTCTGCACAAGCTCCCAAGGAGGAGGATGAGAGGGAGGGAGCAGAAGAAGGCTGCCGGCCAAGCCCTGGACTCACGGAGGACGGCGTGAATGGCAGGAGCCTCAGAGGGGCTCCTGCGATGGGGGGCAGAGCGTGCAGTATTCCAAGATCCCTCCACTTCCCTGGCGAGTGTGAAGAGAGAACATGCAACAGAGGCAGGACGAGGGGAGGTCGTGTCACCAGGAGAGAAGAGAGGGAAAGGAAAAGGTTGAAAGGAAAGCAGACTGTCCAGTCTGAGAGTGGGGTATGTCTGGAGATGGGAAAGGGGGGAGAAGGAAGAAAGGAGCGGACAGTAGGGGTCAGAGCATGGCGCGTGGGGAGGAAGGGCGGCGAAGTTACCCACATCCCTGAGGGTGCAGCTGGAAAGGGAGAAGAGAGGGGGAGAGGAGGCACCGGCGCAGGCAGCCCCCACTTCCCGCGCCGGCCCAGCCACGCCTGTGTGAATGCAAGGATGGAACACAATCTCGCATCTCTTCCGGGAGACTCTGCCATGCGAGAGTGTGCGGGAGCCGTGGACAACCTCAGCCCTCACTGGGCCAAGACTGTTGGCACTCTACTTCGCAGCAGTCTATACCTAAGCCAAGCAGGCACTGCCCCTACTTTGTGCCTTCTGCCACAGACACTTATTTTCTGAAAGCAGCTAGACAGTCATTTCTGTCCCACTGATTCACTTCTGAGTACAACATGGGAAATAAGGGAGGCAGACACCCCAGAGGATGAGGCTCCCCCGGAGCTCTCTGGTGGATGAACACCCAACACAGAGGCACTACAAGGCACCACCAGGCAAAGCACCTCTTCTTGCCTTGAGGACTGACGCATGAGCAGAAGGGGAGGCTTCCTAAATTCAAACACACAAACAACAAAACAGCAAAAGCAAGTAAGGTCAGCCACACAGTGGCTGACGTGCGGTGCCGTCCTACCATGGACTGGTTTGCTGCAGGTTTAGGCTCCGGAAGAAGCTGTTTGGGAGGACGGACGACAGTGGGCATGATGCGGTTGTGAAGGGCGGTCTCTTCTTCAGTTGCTTCTTCCAGAATCTAAAGAGAAGGAGAAGAGAATGGAAGCAGCCCAGCCCACCATCACATAAGTCTGACACAGACCCTTGGCCTGAAGGCTTCTCCTCGGTACTGCAGGTAGGGAGGAGGAATGCCGGCAAGTCACCATAGGATGAGCAGACATCCAGAATAACTGTCTATAACAGTACATTACTGTCTCTATCCCTTCAAGATTAACTGAACAAATTCTGTTTAAATATAAATAAGAAACAGGGAGGGTTAAGCCTATAACTTTTCCAAACTTTACTGCAACTTAAGTGAATCAAATTTCCTAAAATCTGCTATCTACAGAGTAGGGGCTTTAACTCCTGCAGAGAAAGAGAGCTCTCGGTGGAGGTAATCCCCTGGAAAGGGCCAGACAGTGGGAAGCCAATAAGAAGAGAGGGATACAAAAGTGAGAAGTGAGAACAGTCAAGAACTCGACCTCCAACATAATATTCCTTAGAGGCCTAATGACAACAAAACCTGTATGCTCTTCAGTCAAACCAGGGGTGTCCTGCACTGACAGCAATCTGTGTAAAGAGCTGGCAGCTAAAAAGATAATGTTGACTTAAAAAAAAACACAATATGTTTCCAATCTCCAAAATCTTCTGTTCTTTGTATAATAAAATGTTTACTGGCTTTAAGTTCATAAGAAAAAATGAAAAGCACAGACAGACGGACAGATGGCCAGACAGGGTCTGGAAGACTTGATTTGGTTTTCTGCCCCACAGCCTAACATAGGAATGAAAGGGCACTGGCAAGTAAGCTGTCTACCTAATCAGGAATTTTGCAAATCTGATCTCAAGGAGTCAAGTGGAATGTAGGGAGGAGAACAAACTGCCCACCTCCCAAGCAGCCACCAAACTTAAAACGTAGGAGCACCCTGGAGAAGGCAACAAGAGCAAACAAAGAAGCCAGGACTCCATGCCAGCCCTCCCGGCAGCCCTTGGGCTTCTTTGCAGAACAAGTCCAGAGGAGTCATGTCAAAAACACGAGAAGCGGAAGGGGGATGAGGGTCTCATCATTCTCCAGGGTGGGACTTGGGGGCATTCTAGTGCCATGGATGGCAAAGGAGCTGGAGCAGGAGGCCATCGAGAGCAGGGTTACCTCACCTGGCCTTTGTCTGGCGACCCTGAGGGAACCCTTCTCTGAGCCATGTTTTTAAAGCCATCAAAAATGTAAGAGCACAAAAGAAAACGAAGGCTAACCAAGACCTCTGTGTGTCCCATGCAACATCCCAAGTGAAGAAGCCCAGACAGAGACCAGGAGGAGAACCAGAGAACCCTGGGACTCGTGTCCCCCAGCTGAGGAGAAGGGGTGACACCCTCAGTCTCTGATTTGCTCCTTGGAAGGGCAGAGACTCCAAATGGGAAATTGTATGTGCTCAATTCCCACCAATGAGGAGGGAGTGGTCAGGACACCTGCACCTCAGGGTCACACAAGAAGCGTCTCTTACCCATCCGATTGCCTCAAACATCTTCAAATCCAGTGGGTCACCAGAAAGCAGCCCTTCGATTTTTGTCAGGGAATGGCAGGTGGCCATGCACGCAACAAAATGTGACTTCACCAGGCTCTCACTGCATGCTTTCTCCTCTGGCATTTGGAAACTGAAAAGAACCAAACCTGTGAGAAAGGCCTAGGCCCCAAACCATGGCTCCAGGAATTTACAAAGGCTGTTCTAAATTTCTTATAAGTCTAGAAAGCAGAAAATCGCAAGGAAACTCTGCATGTTCCCCTTCCCAGGCCCTTTTACCCAGTCCTCCCAAAGCTAGGACCAAGGACTCAGAGGGGCCTCCACCTGAGACCCAGGATACTGAAGCCCAAGACTCCACTTTAAGTATCTAACAATGTGTTTCTTCTACGCTGGTTATCGATGCAACCATTTCTCTCCATGAAAGCTATACTCTTCCTCCTGCCTGAAAAGCTTCAAAAGGCAACACAGAAGGCCTAACACTGCATTTTATCAGACAAGATACAAAAACACTTATCAGAATACCAGAATCCCAAAGCAGAAAAGTGAATGAATTCTTACTGTGCATTTTCTGCTCTCTGGATGCCCCAAAGGTCTAAGCCATCTTCGGTAAGCGTTCCTGTCTGAAAAACAAAGCCTACGATCACCGGGAGGTGTCTAATAAACCACATGGGTGTCAAGCTCACTAGCACATGTGTTTAGGTCCTATACATTATAAAACACATTATCTTAAGGACATAATAAGGTTCCCTTCCCATATCAGTTAATTACTTCTCAGAGATGGATGGAAATACTTGGTTTATGTAAGTCTTCTGGAAAAACCTGAAGAATGAGTTCCATTTCAGGGAGAATGTGTGCTATGAGCTCTAGATAAGAACTAGGCCTAGGGTCTGAGATTTTCCTGTGTGGAGACTCCCCTCATCAGAGAAGGTCTTTAAGGAAAGTATGAAGCCAAAGCAAAAAGTGTTATTTTTCCTGGCAAAAAGCTTCTTTCCTGAGGTCTAAGATTTGACATTTTTCCAACTACTCTCACCCGGACATATGCTCTCTGATGACTGGAGAGCTCCTCTGCTTGAACATCACCTCCTCCTGTCAGAATGGCACTCCCTGAGGTCAGGGAGTTGTCTTTCTGTTTGTTCCACATCGCTAGCACTTAGTACAAGACCCAGCACACAGCAGGTGCCCAAGCAGTGCTCGTGCCCTTGGGGCTCTGTGTGTGAACTTCTCAATCACCTTAAATTCTCAGCATGAACACCTCACATCTGCACACCCTCCATATTAAACTCTTTTCATCACAGAGCAAAAAAGTCAATCCCAATCAAGTTTGAGGAAAGAAAAGCTCCAGCGATTCTCAGCGAACAGGAATAGGTGCCAATCAAAACGTTGATGACAATGATGACCAGGGGAATTCATGGAGAAGGAATTCTGTGGCTGTAAAGCCCAAATTCTCCTCCTAAATAAGGACATTCTTCAGAAAAAAGCCAAAGGGATTGATAACCACTGGTGCTGATGTAAGTGTTCAAAGCTGACCACTCCACGAGAGGCGGCTACTCCCCAAAGCTGAACAGAGAGGCCCACGTGCCTGGGGCCTGGTCCTGCCAGAAGGCAGGGGCAGCGGGCAGTCATCTAGACCCTGGGGAGGGGTTGTGGGAGGGGCTGCTCGCTGGGAAGTGTCTACTCCACCTGTAAGCTTCTGAAAGCAATTAAGCCAGAACAGCAACATTTTCAAAACGGAAAGGCTGATCAGAAAAATGCTCAATAGGAGATAAAAGTACGCTAATGGGGGGAAGGGGGGGGGGGCTGGTAGAATTCATTAAAGGAATTTAAAACTGCATTTAATATTAAATTTGAAGCTACAAATTCAAAAAAGCAATACACATAAAGCTATAAAACTGGCCTTACCTTGTCAAAACACACCAAATTGAGTTGTCCGCAGATATTTATCCGCTGAGGGCTAATGCAGAAAATCCCAATTTTTTTCAGTCTCCTTTGGGCATACACAATGCCAGCAGTCATAGCAGCCGGAAGCGCAGGAGGCACGGTAATTGTGATGATGTCCAGAGATTCGATGACTATAAGTCCAGCTGGTACCTAGAGTTAGCCCAGAGAAAGCACCTATAACATGAGCCAGGGCTGCTTCAAAGAGGCCTCTTGGTGCAGAGAAAGATGGGTGATGCAGGGGGATGGAGGAGGGGGGCAGGGCCCGCTCAATAAGCCGTCCAAATATTCTGTTGGTTCAGGGGGGTACAGGGAAATCCTCTCTCTGGATTCCATTACCTGCCAATGACTGTTGTACCCAGTCAGTAGTCTCTTGAGAAAAGGCAGCAGGAAATCAAACCACTGTCACCTAATTACCCCACAGAGCAGTTCTAGACTCCCCCCGTGGCCGAATGAGGCCACAACCTGACCCTTCCGTACCTCATTCAGTATGCTATGGACGATGGTGTAAATAAAGCCAATGCCAGCCACCACTACGAGACAGAGCAGAAACATGTAGGCGTCTCTGTAGAGCTTAAAATCCGTTGGCTTGGGATACAGTATGGAGTGTATGAGCTGGCCTTTAGAAGTACTGAATCCTGGAGACAGAACGAGTAACCAGTGAATACGGCTGAATCCATGGCTTCAAACACAAGGGGCAGAAACCATCTGCCTGCTGAGACTGGAGTCAGAATGACTGTCCATCTGTATGGTGTACCAAAGGCTCTGTATGCTGTGTGAGTGTGTGTGTGTGTGTGTGTGTGTGTGTGTGTGTGTGCACATACACGCGCCCATGTGCACATTTGTACACACACACACACAACACAAAATCAAATACATGACTCATATCTGAAACAACAAGGTAAGTATTTCTAACTTCCCTGACACAGGATCAATCCCTCCCTCCCCATAAACCTTTCACTTGTTCCCCAACAGTTCCTAATTCAAATGGTAATGATGGCCCAAGGACTGAATCAGAAGCATCTGTCACTTGTAAGCAGAGAGCAGCAGCTTCAGAAAGGGCAGAACAGCCGAAAACTAGCCTTAACTGCAAACAAAGACCAAAAGGTAAGCCACAGGGAGCGAATGAATGAGGGGAAATGAGCCACCCAAAGGAATAATCTGTTTTCTAAAAAGGCAAACAAATCTCACTGGGTTATCCAGAAGTATATCCCTAGCTCCCCAAATAATCACCATCTGGGAACATTGACTAGCTTCAGGTATGCCAGGCAGTTGAATGAAAGGCCATCTACCTGTCCTGACCACAACGGCTTTGACGAGCTCCCCGGTGTAGAAGCGAGTCTGAATGACGGTGGTCCCACAAAACAAAGTGTGTCGCTTATGGAGCTCTGGGCTATATATCTCATCTTCCGTTCCTTTCACATCCACCGAAGGGTTTGGCAAATTAGTCTTTGTTACAGGAACACTTTCACCTTAAACAAAAAAGTTCAGATCCTCAGCGCAGAAAGCTTTAAAATGGGAAAAATCAATCCTCAAAGGCATTAAATATAGTTTTAAATAAACTTCAGAGCATTTTAGAGTGATTTTAATTTAGGTTGACAAAAAGGTTGGTGATTCTATAACCACATCTAGAGAACTGAGTTTTATCTCAAATTGTTTATTTTACCCGCCAATAATTTCATCATCATAACTGGTATAATAATAAGGACATTATAAAACATACATATATCTTTCCATCCCCCAGCCTTCATGGGAAGCAGCTGGACATAGGAAAAGCCCTCACTTCACCCAAGTGATTCCAGCTGATGAAAAGCTGTTAGCAGGAGTTGAGGCTGGCTGGGATCAGATCAAGGTCCATCCACTACCACATCAAGGCAGGAAAGGCAGAAGGGCTTCCTGATGAGGGGAGACCAATGCCGACCACTACCAGCACTGACTACCAGCACTGACGGAGCACTTCTTTATATGCTCTGTATTTTGATCCTAACAGCTGCCTGGTTGGGAGGACGACCCAAAATGGTCTGCCTTTAGAAAAGAGGAAATGGCCAGTTGAATCACCTGGCCCCTGGTCACAAAGAGTGACAAGAGCCAAGCTCCAAAGCCAAGGCTCTCCTCAATCCAAGTTCAACATTCTTCCCTACATGTCAGGCTAAAAACGACTCTTCCCATTTCCATGATTCTTAAATGAGATTCACTGATTCGCCAGAGCAGGTTATTTTCATGAGGTTTACTCTTAATCATGCTAATCCCTATGAAAATGAACCACTCAATGGATTTGCCAGTACTCTACCATGTCACGAGGCTGCACCTTGCCCCGCTCTCAGGCGCACTTGGCATCTGCTTACCTGTGAGCATGCTCTCATTCACAATGCAGGTACCACTGATGAGGACCGCATCACAAGGCATGACCGTGCCGTTCATTGGGATGACCATGATGTCTCCAGGTACAAGATCCGTGGAAAAAATCTCTTCTATTTCTGAAAGGATCAGGTTTGTCTGGTGTTTTGCAATGTTGTTTTACATGGAATAACAATAGCACAGCAGCCTACAGCTCAGTCTTCAGAAGGCCCTCGGCCATTAGCCCAGCAAGCAGCTGTCAGTGCTCCAAGGAAAGGGGAGGGGGAGCAGAGACCAAAGAGGGAGAAGGGCTCTCACACACTGCCCCTGCCCTCACAGTGCTCATAATTAGGGGGGTCATAACACAAGGCTGTAGCTAAAAGAGAACACCAGGAGCTCTCAGGTCAGGGGATCAAGAACACTGTGGAAGATTTATCACAGAGAAGGCTTTCATGTGACACATGGACAGCTGTAGCTGGGTGAGAGCAATGGCATTCCAAAGGAGCTGCCTGCCAAAGAGACAGCAGAGACACCCCCAGAAGAACAGTCCACCTATGCGTAAACGAGAGTGAAGGAAGACAGACGGCAGAGGACGAGGAGCCTCTCCACCAGCCGTGGCCATGCAGGAGTGGAAGGTGAGTCTAGGACTAGGCTACCAAGATCAGAGCTCTTCTTTTACAAGCAGGAGAAGATGCCACATCTACTCTACAAGGAAATGATGTCAGGAGAGAATAAAAACCCACATGATCCACTGCCCTTCCTCCAGGGGATACAGACGGCTCACAGGAATGATCTCCCCAACCCAAGCCCAACCGCCAGCACCTCCATCTCTGGCTTCTCGGGGAGTGCTCCTGCTCCTCCAGTGGGACACAGCAGGAGCTGAATGGGTGCACAATGGAGCCTGCCAGGACCTCTCCTCTAACATAAGAGTTGCTTGTTAGTCTACAACAGCTCTCCAGATCCCCCTTGGCTTCTCCTACTCCAAGAACCACACACACAACAGAAGACTAGCTCTCCATAACTCAGGGACTTGTCACCCTGGGTCCAGACACCCCCAGCCCCCAAAGGATCCCTGAATGAATTTCAGAGATTTCATAAACCTGGCTGAGAAAAAAAAAATTCCCTCTAACTGAAATTTTGCCTTTCCCTCAATTATGATTTTTTGGGGGGGGGAAAAAGATCCCAAGATTCTTGGATGGGGTCCAAAGGCTTCAGTCAGATGGTCAAGGGGTTTAGGACACATGAAAGGTAGAGTTCTTACCATCACCCCTTGGCAAAGGACGGGAACCAAAGCGACAGCCCAGTTCTGCCCCACTGAGAGAGAATGATGTAGGCAGTGACCAGTCCACCAGACGTGGCCAACTCTCCAGGCCCAAAAGAATAAGTTTTGAAAGAACCAAGATTCCCTCCCATAGGCCCTACTGTGAAAATAAACCCAAAGAACAGCCATGCCAGTGACCTTCCCCACAAACCTGAGGAGGGGACTGCCCAGCAGGGCCATACCTGATCACCAAGCAGAACAGAACACAGAGAAGAGTGATCTCTGTCAGGTGAGAGTATTAATGGTAGGAATTCTGAGAGCTGCAAGGAATATGCCTGATTCTACATTCTGAAAAGTGGTCACCAACTATCCTACCTGGACATCATAATCACACATAGAAGTGTGTGACAGACAAAACAGAACCTTCAAGCCATGAGCAGAGGGAAAGTGGAAATAAAAGCTCCCTTGATGCTCTTGGGGTGGGCACCTTAATCATCGACCCCTCTATGGGACAGACATGCCCCAGGCTACCTACCTCCCCCGACTCTGCAGACAGAAACTCTCACTGTGCTGTGAGCCGCCACCATATCGTGCAACATGATGTATTGCTGGAAGGAAGCACAGAGAAACACTCAAAGTCCAAAGAGGTGCTGAGTAATAACCACTAAATGAAAAGGAACAATGGTCAAAGCTTAAGGTCTGGGCACTGCATCCAGAGAGACTAGACTCCTGTGGAGGTGCTGTGCTCACCGTCCCCACTCGTGGGCAGGCAGCACACAGGAGAACATCCTCCCAAGAGCAGTGAGGCAGCCCTCTGAGGATGCTGGGTCTGTTTCCCTCCCATTCCTCTCACCCCAACACAAAGAGCTGCTCTATTAGATAAGCTCACCCTGAGGTGCAAGGCCTCACTTTTGCACAAACTAGAAAATCATAGATTAAAAAGAGATGCTAAAAACTTGACTGACCCATTAGATTCTGCTGAGGGAAACTCAACAGCCGACTGAGTTATAAGAGTCAGTTTAGAATCAGGAAGACCTGGGCTTATACTCTGCCTTCATGGCCCTGAACAGCTCCCTCAAACTTCTGCATCTTGGCAATTGCCAAGAACTGAATCTATGAAGTCATCACAAAAGATTATAATCTCAGGTGGGGAAGGGAGTGCCCCCCCAACTGTGAAGAATCTCTTAAAAGACCTGGGCAGCCTCTGACACCCAAGGGACGTGCTCACCTTCCTAATGGTATATAGGGAGCTCACAATGGAGAACACAGACATGATCACGATGGCCAGGGCATAGTAGTAATATTCATCTGTGCTCCACAGGATCACACTGAACAGTTGGAAAATGTAGAAGGGGTTGAGAACCTGAAAAACAAGACATGAGTTAAGCCAGGCCCAGCAACTGGGCCGTGAGCATCAGCCTGTGCTCCATCCACACAGGCACCTGCTCTCCAAGGCCAACACGGGGGAGTCTCATCAGAAGTGTCCTCAATGCCAGTGCCCCCTGCCCAGGCCTCCAAGGGGCCTTCCCTTTGGAAGCTCAGCTAAAACTCTAACAAGCTGGGCAGGGGGTGGGCCCCAGGCTTGCCGGGACACTTCAAAATGCTGCCTAGAGGCATGCTCATTCAAGTAAGAGAAGACTGGGTGACAGATCATGCCCTGCCCTGAATAACAGCAGCTCAGAGACAGCTGGCACAAGGGAAAACGCAGGCAGCGGAACGCTTCCATCAGCTTCCAAGCAATATTAATCATTCTCACTGATAATGATCCCCTGCCACTTCCAACAGGCTTCCTTCTGTGGCAAGACTGTGACCAGCCCAAGGTCTCACAAGCCGCTTACAAGAGGAATAAGAAGGCAAGGCTGCGCTGCACGTTTGCAGCAGGGTCATCTGTTCTAAGTGCCAGAGAAGCCTTTCACCCCAGCTCCCATTTAACTGAGCATCACTATCTTGATTTTTCCAGACTACTTGGCGGCATTCAAAAATTTTCCCAAAATGCCCATCGGGATAATAAGACAACAAGGAAACAGAACATCTCAACATGGCCGTCGGGGTGCCTGGCTCAGGCATCTCCCCACAACACTGGCTAGACTTGGGTCCGCTCCTGTCACAAAGCCACCCACAGAAGCTGAGCAACAGCCAAGGCCCCGGGGAAGGCGAGCCAGACGCCCTGGCCGGGGCTCACCAGAACAAATCTTTGCTAGTGAAAACCACTGACCCCAGTCTTGGCTGATGTAAAGAAATTCGGGATCTCCTTCTGAACGAGGCAGCTTTCTAACCGTCTTTAATCGGCTTTCTTCATCTACATGAGATTTTTTTTAAGTCCGTACAGTTATATAGCCCTACAGCTATAAGGGGCTGCAGACACCGTGTAGCTCAGGTCTGATTTTTCACCACAACACACTAGGGAAAGCAAATTCTAATCACAGTAAAAAAAAAAAAGAAACCTCACCTAATATTTAATTAATAAAAGTCCACAATCCAACATTTCTGGTATTTCCTAATAGGCTGAACAAAAAAAGACTATGCTATAGTCAGCTACCACTGGGGGGCGGGGTGGAGTCAGAAGACACCTGGGCTCCAATGCAGAACAGAACCCCAGCTACTAGCTGGATGAGAACAGGCCAGGCTCCTGACCTGTCCAGCTGTCAGGCCACAAAGGTGAGGCTACTGAGCAGATCAAGAAAGCTCCTGAGGCTACTGCGCATGACCTGCCTCCTGGCCCCAGCCAGGACAAGTCGGTCTGTGACTAATGCTTGGGCCCATGGTACTAAAATGAGAGCGGAGGCTGGACAGCAGCCCAGCTCAGAACTAATCCATCCCAAACTGCCGGAATGGATATCTAAAGAAAAGAAAACTTTATTTTTCCTGTTACTGAACAAGAAGGTGAATTAGACCACCAGCCCCAGCTATAAAAACTAAACCCTCCATAGAACAGAAGCTCCATCCTACCCTCACACCAAAGCTGTAAAGTCAAAGCCTTCTCAAGCAACTGGAAAAATAAACAGAAGGCCCTCTCCCTCCATCCTCCACGAGGGGACTCCTGATGCTCTGCTGTTGCCATTCAGGCGTTCCTGACCCCAGGGACCACAGCACACAGGCCCTTCCATCCTCCACCCTCTCCCCAAGCCTGTCCAAGCTCAACGTTCATTGTTTCCATGACACCATCTGTCCATTTTATCCTCTGCTCTGTCTCCGCCTTTTTGTTTTGCCTTCTATCTTGCCCAATATCAGGGTCTTTCCCAATGAGCCCCACCTTCTCACAATGTGGCCAAGGTATTTAAACCTCAGCTTCAGTATCTGACCTTCCAGGGAACAGCTTGAGTTAATTTCTTCAAGTACTGACTGATCTGATCTCCTTGTGGTCCAAGGGGTTCTCAAAAGTCTTCCCCAGCACCCCCCCCCCCACTGGAAAGCACCAATTCTGCGACTCAGCTTTCCTTACTGTCCCGCTCTCACAGCCATACATCGCTACTGAAAAAGCCAGAGCTTTGACTCTACAGACCTTTGTCCACCTTTTAGTCCACTGTCCAGACTGGCCAGAGCTTTTTTTCCAAGGTGCCCCAAGAATAGAAAATCTGACACTGCCTCCATTTCTTCTCCTATGATTTGCCAAGAAGTGATGAGAGCAGCCACCAAGAGCTTCAAGCTTGTACACTCTTTTCTTTCACCCTCATCAAGAGGTTTCTTATTTCTTCTTCACTTTCTGCCTTCAAAGCGGCATCATCTACACATTTGAGACTGTGGTATTTCCTCCAGCAACCTGAATTCCAGCCTGGCATTTTGCATGATGCACTCTGCATGTAAATAAACAGCGGTAACATGCAGCCCTGTCACACTCCTCCTTCGATCTTAAACCATGCCTTGTTCCATGTTCGGCTCTACTGCTGCTTCTTGGCCCACAGACAGGTTCCTCAGGAGACAAGCTGGATGTTCTGGTCCTCCCGTCTCACAGGACTTGCCACAGTTTTGTCATGATCCGGTCAAAGGCTTTAGTGTGGTCAATGAAGCAGAAGTGTATGTTTTTCTAGAACTCCCTTGTTTCCTCCATAATCTAGTGAATGTTGGCAATTTGGTATTGAGTTCCTCTGCCTCTATTCTTCTGGTCATTCTCGGTTCACACACTGCTGAAGCCTGGCCTGCAGAATCTTAAGCATCACCCTGTTGACCGATGACATGGGCACAGCACTTGGTAATCTGAACACTGCTTGGCACTTTAGGACTGCGACTTGGCTGATCTTTTCCCCTCCAGCAGCCACTACTGAATCCTAACATCTGCTGGCATACTGAAGGCAGGTGCTTGGACAGCAACATCTTTAGGGCTTTAGGCAGCTCAGCTGGAGCCTCATCAGCCATGCTTCCCAAGGCCCACCTGACTTCATTCTCCTGGATATCTGGCTCCAGATCAGTAACCTACAACCATGATTATCCAGGACAGTAAGATCTTTCTTGTCCCGTTCTTCAAGATATTCCTGCCACTTCTTTTTAATCTCTTCCATTTCTGTTAAGTCCCTACCATTTTTGTCTTTTATCATGCCGATTTTTTTGCACAAAACACTAAAAAAACCCAAGTCACTAAAAGACAGCTTGAAACTAATACTCTGACCCTTTTATGTTGGAATAATTTGTGTAGCTTTGGATTTTCAGCAACTAACTCGCATAGTATCTAAAGAAGCTGAAATTTCTGGGGTGGACAACTCTGATTTGTGAACCCCACTAGGAAAAAAAAAAATCACCCCAGTTCTATGGTTCTCGTTCTCCTGCTAATGTTGGAGCTACAATGAGTAGGTAACACATTTACTCACCACCACCAGCACCGCCACCACCAGCACCGCCACCACCACCACCAGCACCAGCACCAGCACCAGCACCAGCACCACCAGCACCACCAGCACCACCAGCACCACCAGCACCAGCACCACCAGCACCACCAGCACCACCAGCACCACCAGCACCATCAGCACCACCAGCACCACCAGCACCACCAGCACCAGCACCACCCAAATATTCTCAGGTTTTAAACAGGCTGCATCGTTCTCCAGTACAGGATTTTACAAGGCTCTATTTTAATTAACTAAAGATAAACAAGTTAATCACATCATCCTTCAGCTTTCTGATGATGTTTTATCAAAATCACTGCTTCTGAAAATCCAATCAGCTCACAGAGAGGAATGCATTCAGACTATCAAACACAAAGCACAGCTTACTGGGAAATCTCAGGCTCTTAAGTGGATATATAATTTAAAGTATACTTGATTTAAATCCAAACCACCCCAATTTAGTTCAAGTGCTATCTGTAGGGATCAGTGGGAGGAACTGGAGAAAACAGGAAATTGGGGAAAAAGACATGAACCCTAAGCATCCTAGAGTTTCAAGTCTAATAAAGAGAAGAAACAAAGAACCAGAATCCCCAGTCCATAAAACAGGGGTGGCAAAGACACAGGAGGAGCGACAAGTGGACAGTAGGTCTGGGGGGAAAGACAAGCAGTGGCAGGGCAAGGTGCATGGCCTTGACTGGCCTGGGCAGAATTCTAAACTGGGAAAATATTGTGTAGCCCACAGAAAGGGGCAGCAAGGAGCCCCAGCATGGAGCAGCCTCTGAGGGGCCAGAAAGGCCTCTCAGGGGATCAGAACAGAAAATACCAGGCCCAGTTATGGCGCTTGGACTGTGCGGTGGAGCAGGGGAGGGCTTTCCAAGTCTGGGCCACATCAACCAGAGACAGCCTTACCTCTTTAACCAGAAGTTTAAGGACAGAAGGCACTTTTACAGCAATCTCATTCATTCCATACATCAGTTTTCTGTATGACAGAGGAGAAAAGTCAAGGTGTTAGAGCAAACCCTGGCCTTCCCGGCTACATGGGTTCCAATGCTGGGAGCCTGAGGTGAATATCTGTGTGAGACAGGACGCATGGGGAGCTGCCCACAAGCGTCAGTGTCCACAAAACCGTGAGGTTCCCACTCATTCCCTAACACACTCTGCAGAAACTCCACTCCTAATGGATAGACTACTTATGGCCAAAGAAGAAACCGAGCCATTTGCCTAATCCAGTAACACCACATGGACCAGGACTGGATGCTCAGAAAGAGGAGACCTGAAAGCCACTGGCTTAGGACAGGCTTCACTTCCTTGCCTTGTTTTGCCAATTTTCAAGAACAAAATAAAAGCTTTCCCTTACAGCAAATGAGAGATTTAAATGAGTTAAAGGCCAAATGAGTTCCTGTATAAAATTCTCTTAACTTTTCTATCTTATTTCAAAATACTGTCTTCAAGTACAGGTTTCATTCATTTAGTGTATTTAGTGAAGAATGATACTTTCAAGGTCATATCAATTTATTATCAAAATCAAAATTGCAGCTTAGCACAGTTTAACATCTACTTAATGTCAAAATTGGTGTCTGAGGGGGAGACAGGCATTCGAGGGCATCTGGAACGTCCATACCGATAGGAGTGCGTCTCCTGCGCCAGCCCAGAGCTGTGCTGTTCATAAATTGAAGTACAAGAAACACCTTCATCCAGACCCCTAAAGAAATGGGAAATTCTTACTTTAATCCAAGCCAAAAATACTGCAATTCTTCAATGCTTTAAAATCAGAGTCTGTGAATCCCACTCTAAATAGGAATCCTCAGCAGGGGTCCCAAGATAAAAGAGACCTTTAAAAATGCATTCACAAAACTTTTCCCCCAGAAGGGATCCTCTTCAAAGGGGTGACTTCGGAATCGTTTTCTAGATTCCACTGCATTAGTGTCCAAGTCATAGAGTCTGATTTATCACCTACTTCCATCTTCCATTTCTACAAACTTTCTTAGATCACTGTAATCACTAGCATAAATCATTTAATTACTATCTGTGAATGATTTTACACACACACACACACACACACACACACACACACACACACACAGACACCCTCTGCTTCTTCCTAGGCCACGTTCAAACAGTTTAACAAAAAGTCACAATCGGGGCCCTCTAAGAGAAAGAGCACAGACCAATAAGGCATTCCCCCCCATCGTCACCACCACCAGCATACCCCACCCTCCTCCCTCCTCACCTGGCCACTAACCACCCCCACAGGGCTCTAGAAGGAGCCAGCTCAAGAAAGCTCTACCCCTGAAGGATATCTGTATAGGTCACGGCCACGAAGGGAGAAGACAAAAGGGGTCTCCTCTACTTTTAGACGTAATTACAGAAAGTTCACATTATTATGTCCGAACAAAACACCTGGTATGTGATCTAATGTAAAGCCAAAGGGGGAAAAAATTCACTTACTTTAACACATCAAAATTCTGGAGGGTGTCATCCCAGAAGTACCTTACACTGTGGTGTGTAAAATAAGGAATCTGCAAAACATGAAGCATCAGACAGACTGGGCACCCAAAAGATCCTGGTCCTTAACATTTCAAATGACTAAGGAACATTCACTTAACAAGACAAGGTGGGCTCAAGCACATCTTCATTCACTCCAACACCACCAAAAGCTCCCGCCCCTCCCTCTCTGAGACTCGAGGCAGACTGAGGCCATGGTACCTCTCGGGGCTGGCCAAGGTTGCGCTGGTCCTCTTCAAGCAGGCCCTCGGGGAAATGGATATGAGCAGCGTGGCCATTGGACACTTTTTTAGTTACTGTTTTAGGGCTTGAAAATGAGTAGTTTTCTAGAGAAAGAAAGCGAACTTTTGCACAAAACCAAATCCTGAATTCATCCTTGGAAAAAAGAGAGAAATAAAGTTTTTCATTCTAGCATTCTTGTTTGCATACACCTTTGCCACATCAATCAATCCATCAACAAACCCTCATGAAGTGACTCCTAGAGGCACTGGCAGCAGGTGATCCAGCACCGAGGGAACCTGGCATGCCTGTGAGCGTGGCCTCAGAGGCAGGTAGGCAGGCAGGCCAGGAGGAGGCAGCCCAAGAGGGCCCCTGACAGCTCTACCTCAAGGGGCTACTGGCTCTTTAATCCAACTCCTCTCTCAGCCCGAATCCCTGCAGTCCCATCTGCCATCTTAGAAAATATGGGTTCCTGCTCACAGCATAGTCAGAACTTAACCTGTTCCCCATTCCTTCACTCTGACAAAATCCACAGAACATCCAAGGCTTAATTCAAACCCCGTCACGTCCCAGATCACTGGAGACAAGAATGCCCAGCGCTGACTGGGAGGGAAGGGGAATGGCCATAAGGCACTTTAAAGTATGCAAAGTCTTTGTGCCTTCATTTAGTCTTCATACCAAACCAGAAGGCCAGGGCTAAAACGATCCCCATTTTACTGAGGTGGGTGGAGGTAGAGGTGGTGCTACGGTATGGAAACATGCTCTCTGCACAGAGCAGAACCCCACCGGCCTGCCCTGGGGAGCGGCAGTGGCGCCTCCACCGTCACAGAGGCCAGGGCTAACATTCCCTAAGACAAAGCTTCTCCACATGGTACCTCTGCGCTCCCTTTTCTGGCACCTCTATGAAATCTAATCTTGTACTGATCAAAACAATTCCTTAATTCTGCAATTTGTAAAATGACGCCCCCCTCCCCCCCAGCCAATCAAAGGGATACTCCCTCATTTCCAATTAGAAAACTAAAAACCAGGGAAGCAGCATCACCGATGGTCCAGTGGGAGGCACAGGCCAGTGAGAGGCTTTGCAAGAACCGCCCTCTCCTTAGGCCTCTGGGCTTTGGCCTGGCCACTGGGGGCTGAGGGAGATGGCTTCTCCATGGGAACACCAAGGAGATGATGATCAATGCAAACATCAACAAAAAACCCTGACTCAATAAACACTCCACCAAGTGACTGCTCCATACACAGGCCTGAGTGGGAGATCAAATACTAGGGCAACCGGAAAAGAGGGAATCCCCACCACACCTGGCTTGGCTCCTGGAGGAAGCAAGAGCATGGAAAGACTCTGAAGCTCTGGGCCCAGAGGAAGAGACTGCTGAGGACCAGCTTGGCCAGAAAGCCAAGCTTGTCCCATGGAGGAAGCCAGCCGATTTGGAAGCAGAAAGAGTCTGAGACCGGTCAGAGCCGTACCTTAGCAACAGCACCTTCTCAGCTCACTCAGAAAGGAAACCCACTAGAGGCAAGCCGAATGGGCAGAGCTACGCTAGTTGGGGAGGCCTGGGGGAACGAGGGCCTCACCAAGAGCCCACTTACCGTGGTCCTCAGAAGCACCACCTCACAGTCTTTGAGGGCCGCTCGAAGGCAGGTGGCCTTCACCCGCCATTCGGGCATCCAGTAGAGGAGGAGGAGGAGGAAGCCGCCGGTACAGACCACCCCAAACGCCACTACAAGCAGCTTCCAACGACTCAGATTGTAACCATAGATCTCCTGCGTGGGAACAAGAAAGCAAAGCGTAGTCAACTAGATCTTGTGGCATCAGAGGCAGGGCATTTCATTTTGTACTATTTGAAATCTGACCAGCCAAACTGTCAAATTCCAAGCAATTCCTGTTCTCACTTTCCCAAATACAGACCCAAACACATTGTTTCCCCTCCACTTCCACCCCAGACAGATGACAGGCCTCCAATAACCCAGTCTGAGTTGTGACTTCTCAAATAATCAGTCAGCAGGAAGAAGGGCAAGTAAATATCACCCCACAGTGGCAACAGAACAGACAGACCTACAGGCCCATGTTTCCATGACCAATTTCCGCAGGCTTCCACCACATCAAGTGGTCTTTCTTGTTTGTGGCTCTGACAAAGTAAACTGGGGGCAGGCTTCAATACCCCTTGCTCAGGAAGGTCCCTGCCTATGGATTCCCTACTAACCTGAGATGAGTACAGCTCAAACACCAGAGGCTTTAAGCACCTGCATTTAACAGAAATGTCAAAGAATGGGGATAACGTAGAAATCATTTACACTAAATTCAAACATTTATTAAGCATCTACCACATATAAAATGCTGGTCTTCCAAGAATATTAAGACAAAAATGCAATAATCCTTGCCCTGAGGAAGGTTGCTTTCTATTGGGGGGCACAGCCCCTACACAAAGCTCAGTCCACAATCAGTTGAGCAAGAAGCAGAAAAGGCCTAGAGATCAGGTGCTCCAGGCATGGGGCTCCCTGCAGAACAAGGGCAAGTTGGCCTGCACAGTGGAGAATGTGGCGAGTGGAAAATGACCAATATGTTCTCTTTTGGGAGAGGGAGCCCTAACTGCAGTGTGAGTCAAACTTAGAAACATGACACAAGCAGTGATTCCTGCATTCAGAATCTACACTTCCCAACACTGGTGGTGCATGTGTGAACCATCCCCCTTCTCATCGAGGCTCCTTTTCAATGACCCACAGCAAAGTCTGCCTGTGTGGAATCCATCCATCCTGCACCCGCGTGAATCCCTTGCTCCTCTCTCACCACCCCGCCCCCCGTACACTTGGGGATCCAAAAGCAGCGAAGAATCTGGGGACAAGGGGTGTGAGGCTAGGAGAGATTTGGGGCTATGTGGCTGGAAGCTTTAAAAATCTGAACTATTTTGTTTCTTAAATCAATCACCCACCTAAGAAACGAATGGGGAGTAGAAGGGGGAGAAAGAAGGTTGCCCTTTCTAGGGTCACTGAAGCATCTTTTTAAAATACACAGAAGAGAAGGCAAGGGATACCAGGGTCACAAAGAAGCAAAGCAGCTTTCAGAGCGACATGCTCAACTTGTTACGAAAAAGGCAGCGTCCTCCACACCCCCTCCTCTTTTTCCACTCTGCTACGGCCAACTGTCTGCTGGTGGGGCATGCACGATGGGATCCCTCTGGAGGCAGCCCCTAGTAACCTCACTTGGAATGCCACCTCACCATCGTGGCAACCTCACTTCGAATGCTGCCTCACCATTGCAGCGACCTCACTGCTGCCTGCCTCAGCTTCCGCAAGTGAAAAACGTGGATGATAGTGGCCCCTCCCTCTCCAGGGTGTCCGAAGATAAAGAGACAATATTTGGAAAGTGCTTTTATACCCTGAAATGCCATCTGCTGTTAACCTGCTAGAAGTCACAGTGGGCAGAGGGCTGGGCCTGGAGTCAGGATGACGTCCATCCCCAGTTCAAGTCTGGCCTCGGACGATAGCCGGGCGACCCTGAGCAAGACGTCTTTAAAATGAGCTGAACAAAGACATGGAAAGCCCTCCAGGATCTCTGCTAAGAAAAGTCCAGGGGTGGCTGGGCGGCGCAGTGAGTAGAGCACTGGCCCTGGAGTCAGGAGAACCTGAGCTCGAACCTGGCCTCAGACACTTAACACTTACTGACCTTGGGCAAGTCACTTAACCCCATCTGCCCTGCCTTCCCCCCTCCAAAAAGCAAAAAAAAAAAAAAAAAAAAAAAAAAAAAATCACAAAACAAAATCACAAAGAGTTGGATACAATTAAAAAACAACAGAACAACTATTAACTTGAAAACCAAAGGCTGGTTTTGTCCTTTTTCCAGATTCTGACAGGACTGAAATTGTAAATCCAAACAGAGAAACCTACCCAAATCCATCTCCACATCACCCAAAAGATCTAGCAGTAAAGGAGCTGCATTTGACTCACGTCGGTCCAAGAGCCTGGGCTCAGTCCCAGAGAACGTGGGCGGCTCCAGCAGCTCTTGAGGCCTCTCACCCTGAGGACTCAGCTGCTCCGGCCACGAGGTTCTCGGTCCCAAGGCTCCAAAGGCCAAGATTCTTGTCAAGGCCACCCTCACACCTTCAGTCGGTGCTTACAGTAGATTAGAGTAGGGAAAGTTGGGACAGTGTGACAGTGCTTCCTGCCCATTCTGCTGGGAAATGTCTGAAAGGCAATTCTGGGGCTCAGGCCAGGGAAACTGAGCCAGACTCTGGCTGTGCCTTGCAGCTCCCAGGGAGGCCTCGATGGCCTCATGAGGCTGCTCTTCCCCTTCAAGACAGACTGGCAATTTTTGCTTCCAGGGTTTTCCACTGTTTCCCTGTAATCGAGCCCTCACAAGTGTAGCCCATGCTGCCCACTATCCCATGCCCCAAATCAAGAAGAATCAGCAGGATAAGAACTCCAGCCTGCAAAAAGGTGCGCAAGGTATCCTGCCTGCTGCGGCCAGCTTTGGCCACTTGTCTTTCTTATCCTGTTTCCCTTGCCTTCCCCTTGCAGCCCCTGCACCTCACGCCACCCTAAGGAATAACTGTCCAAAGATACTCCCTCTTGCAGCCCCACAAGGCACCAGAGTGATGGCTAAGCTCCTGCCCCGCTCCTTGACCCAAAACCATCTTCCCAACTGCTTGGATCAGAAAACAGAATTACCATTTCATCCTCCTGGCCTTGATTAATCGTCTTCTTTTCTTCTTTGTCCATTTTTACTGTGTTAGGAAATTACTTCTCTGCTTCAGAACACTTGAAGATAACTAATGAGAAAAACAACAAGAATTAAAGTGGTATTTTCTGTTGAGCTGTCAGAAAAGCAGGTAGTGGTGGCAAGTTCTGGTGACCCAAGTCTCAGCAAGAAACCCTCTGAGCTCCATTAGATCCTCAAAGGCCAAGGGGGCCAGTTGCTGTGTGGGGCTCAGATACCACCCCGAGAACTCTCAAATGGGCCTCCATAAGTGACTAACTCCGCCCCCCCCCCCCCATGGCCTGGCTCAGCCCCTCAGTCACAGATTGGAGGAAGATTTACCCTTACCTGAAGAAATAGCATGAGTACATTTAGGTCCTCAGTCACTCCATCCATTGTAAGGAATAAAGCAGTGCAAACCCCCCCACTCCAAGGAGCTGGGTGACCCCCACCTGTATCACATGTGACCTCAGCCCCACTGGGCTCAGCATCAGTCAAAAGAGAGGCGGCTCCTCCCAGCTCTGCCACAGCCCTACTCTAGTCTTCTTGGAGCAGGGAACCTGCCAACTATGCTTTTTCACAAATGCATTAACTGCATTTCACCTTCTCCCTACTAAGGTTTCAGACATAAGCCCAGCCATCCCTTCAGAAGAATCTCATCAATCTTGACATCGGGTCAGGTGGGTCACCTCTGTGGCCTCTGAGGTTCCTACATATGAGTCTGAGCTTGGCCGACTCCCCAAAACACAAAGCCAGGCAGGTGGGGAATTAATCAGAAACATCGGCAGCCTGGCACACTCCACAAGTAAGACACTGAGCTGCCCTGAGGGCACTTACAATTCAAGTGGGGCAAAAAAAAATCACGGCAGGATTACCCATCAACCACTCTGCATTAAGCACCTACTGTGTTCTGGGCGCTAGGAATATAAATGCAAAGAGAAAAGAACCAACAGACTGCTCACAGCACTTTATGTCCCAATCTGAGGGAAACACGAACATCGTGGGTACCTAGAAGGGTCCGAGTCCACCCTCCCTCCTGCCTGCAGTGTCCTAAAAGGCAGCCTGCCTCCCCATACTCCTCCTAGGGGGCAAGGAATGACTTCTGCTTGGTTTTCTAGCCCCAGGGCCTGACACAATGCCAGATAATGGCTAGGTGACTTTGGGAAATCTGCCAATTCAACTGTGTGCCCTGGGCAAGTCATTTCACTTCTAGCTTTCTTAGTCTGGGGAGCAGCAGCACCCACCTCCCAAGGTTATGGTGATGATACAATGATAACATTTATATGGGGCTGCATGGCACCTGGCACAAGGCAGCTACTCTGTGAATTCTTATTCCCTCCCCTGACTCAGAAAAAGCTCACAGTCTAATGTCTGGGGGGGGAGAAGGGGCGGCAACACATAAACAAGTACTTATAGCCAGGATACCCTGGAAATGGGAGGGGGGGGCGGAGGCAAGATTTCCCCCATGGGGTGAATTTTAGCTGGGACTGGAAGGAAGCCAGGGAAGTCAGGGGCAGAGCTGCACTTCAGGTGTGACGGAGACCAGGGAAAATGGCCAGGCAGAAGGTGTGAGGCCCAGCCAGGAAACCAGGCCTGGACCCCAAGAGTGAGTGTCTGAAGGAGGTGAAAGGCAGAAGCATGACTGGGGGAGAGGAAGGGGCTCTGAACGCCGAGCAGAGGGTTCTCTGCTTGATCCCAGAGGTCACCGAGCAAGTCAGTCAGGTCTGCAGAGGCACCAAAGGCAGTAAGTAGGAGCCATCTCATCCATTCAACAAAAATTAAGATTAATGCTCTCCATTATTCATTATCTCCATTTTTCCAAAGATAAAGTCTCCAGGAGACTGGGAGAAAGTTGAACCAATATCCAAAGAACCAAAACAATATTCACAACAGGAAGCTCATCTGGGGCTCACACCAGCCTCCTGAGGCAGTGCTCTCACTGTCCAGCCCAACTTTACAGAAAAGGGAACTGAGGCTTGGGGGCAGAACCTGAACTCAGGCCTTCCGGAGTGCCAGCAGAGCCACAAGCAAAGCTGAGGTGGAATGGTAAGGGAAGTGAGGCCGAGGCCTTGGGAAACCCCAGGGAGGCTGGAGCCCCAGAACATAACCAGGCTGGGAGCTGGGCAGAGCCTCCAAGTGGGGGTTAGAACAAGGAAGGGGACTAGAAATTTAATGTCAGTCACATACTTTGAACACTCTTGGCAATTCAGAGACACCCACTTAATTTTTATAAGAGCTGCACTGAAGCTGGGTAGTATCTGCCACCCAACGTGATGGGGTGGGATCCCCTCGAGATCTGGGGTTATCGGGGGCACTGGATCTGAAATCTTAAAACACAGTCATAACTATTTCAATTTTTCCTTCATAATCTCATGTATTTGATTCATTTAAAAATATTCTGAGAAAGGATCTACAGAGGCTTGTGCAGATCTTCCCAGGGATCTCAGCCACAACAAGGTCTGATAGTAATTTGGCTGTGGCAGCCATGAAATGAATAGAATAGGTGTTTAAGAGGCATTGCTTATGATTCCAGAGCCCAAGCTTATTTTTAACAGTTCCTGAGTCAAAAGTCAAACATTCCCGAATTCATTTGGGAGGGAGGGAATAGTGCTTTGAGGGGAAAAAAAAACCTACTGAGTGTTGCTCCGACCCCCCTAGAGCCTCCTCTGGTGGACTTCCTGAATGCCAACCACGGCCACTTGGGCTGGGCTCTGTTTTCACAAGCACAGTCAGGAATAGATTTAACCAAAAATTAAAGGAAGGATGTCGATTGCAGTTGCTAGGAAATCCTGGTGGCATCTCTGCACCCTTCTAGCCCCCCCCCCCCCGTAGGTGACCCCTTCCACAGTGTAGGCAGCTACTTCATCCACGGTTTTTTTCAGTAAATACCAACTGGTTATGGATCAGTTTATGCTAAGTTAGTTAGTTCAGCCTTCATTTTTGTCTTCCTTTCCAAACTGAAGAAACAGCAGGGGCTTTCTACCTTTTCATTTGGAATTCATTTATCCAAATTAAAACATTCTTCCTGCCCTACAGAAAATACAGCTACTCTTAAAAAGCTGCATTAACATTTCAATATTCCATGAGATTCTAGTTATGGGTGGGATTTTATTTCTTAGCTCTTACTGATAAGGAATAATGGCGAGAATTTAGGCTAATCTGTTGCAAGGTCTAGACAAAACTTTCCTCAGAAAGTTACAATACAGTCTTATGGCATAATAACTCTTCACCAATATAACCTATCCTGTGCTGTGGCTGGATCTCTCTTCATATGGGATACTAAGGCTTGTTTTACAAATAATTTTTAAAAGTCAAAAACCCAAATGAAATAGAAATTCATCTCACTTTAAATTAAGAATCTCTGAAATCATGGATCTAAATATTCTGACACAGTAAGCCAGAAAGAGGAAGGTCAGTCAGGTAAAATTCACCTTCCAGAGTAAAATATAATGAATCTAGTTGAGAAAAATCAGCAGCCACAGAATGAGGGGAACTGTCCACTGCAAGGAAAGACTTCTCTTTAAGATTCTCCAGTTCTAAAAGGTTCATGACAGCAACAGGAAAGGTTCAATGTCCAAGCACATATTGAACTTGGCACATCATCATTCACACAAAATGCAACAAAGCATCTCATAGTGAAACATACCAAAAGGTTCCAATTAATACTAACAAATTCTTACAACACTAACTCATTCAGACAAATTTCCATTTTAAAATGCAATTAACTTACAGGTACAACTTGGTGGTTTCTTTTTATAAAGGTGACTTCAAATTTCTTTTTTTTTTTTTTCCAATTTTCAAATCACAAAACCAGAGAATAAAGCCAATGTTCTCACCACTAACACCTGCCAGTCAGTCCTGGTCAGTCCTCCCCAGCTCCAGCTGTCAGATGTTTTCAAAGGGCAGCTGAAATTAAGAGCAAGGAGGCCAGTGCTAGTGCTGCTAGTGCTGCTGCTGCTGCTGCCGCCGCCTGAACTGTTCTGTACAAAATCTTCACAGACACAAAAGGTCTCCAAGGCTTTCCCAAAAGTGCTTATCAGAAGATTAAAATATCAAAGAAATTTGGCACTTCTCTATTTTTGAACAATTGAAAATGTTCACTGGATTCTCCAGAACTGAGTCTGAAGCCACTGCCAGCTGTCCAGGACACAATCTATTCAAATAAGCCCAGCTCAGTTCACTGGGGTCCCAATTCGACCCAACAAGCCTGACCCTGGATGTTATCTGCATGGAAAGAAGCTTATAGGATATTATGCTTCTGACCAAACCCTTCCTAGTATTTAGAGTGAAAAAAACACCAGCTATTCTATAGCACCAGCAAGAACAATCCAAGAATGTTCATCCCAAAAGGAAAGGATCCGGAACTTTCCCAGTGATGGCACCATAAAGTCCATTTCAAGTTTTTCTCCCTTAATATGCAAATTGCTAACTAAATGGGCACATGAGCTCCAGCCTGGGCCCAGAGCCAGCAGAACCTTACTCAAGGTCTGGCACAATCAAGTCTCTGGCAGACAAAACTTCCAGGTCCCACCTGGACACTCCACCACGAAGCTGGCCAAGTTCTAGGGCTATGGTCATAGTGGATTCTAAGATAGAAAAGCAGGATTTTCATTGGTAAGAAGACTAGGGACGAGTCTAGGAAATCTATTAAAGGAAAACAATCAGTCATAAAGAAATGAAGGGCTTTTGGGGCAGTCTTCAAAACTTCAGTTCACGTATACATATGGGTGTGTATACACAGACACACATATCATATATATTATAGATGGGGAGAGGTAGAGAAACTGATCATATAGGCAGCTAGGTGGTGCAGTGAATAGAGCACCGGCCCTGGCGTCAGGAAGACCTGAGTTCAAATCTTAACTCAGACACTTTAATACACATTAAAAAAACTAGCTGTGTGACCTTGGGCAAGTCACTTAATTCCAACTGCCCTACCTTCCCCTCTCAAGAAAAAAAAAAAGAGAATCATATAGCTCTCACAGATATGGGTAGGAGACAGATTCCTAACAAACAAGGGACAGAGACAATTACAAAAGGCAAAACAGATAACTTGGATTACACATTACTGAAAATGTTCTGTACAGGTAGGCTAATAGATCAAGGCTAAGGGAAGAGGTCAAATAGGAAAAAATCTTTGCATCAGAGTTCTCCAGTAAGGGCTTAGTGTTTGAGAGATGTAATTAAGAGACACATAAAAGACAAAAAGCCCTCCCCCCAAAAAAGGGGGTCAAAGGATGTAAAGAAGCGACTCTAAAAAGAAGACTGAGCTCTTAGCAGCCCTGCCAGAGAATGCTTAGAACCCTTAGTAAAAGAAAGAAAACCAAAGAGGAAAAGGAAAGCGAGCTCCCACGGATGGAGCTGTATGTCCATGTAAGTTTCTGTCTTCTAGCCTATGATGTATATGGGGATGTTTGCTTTATTGGCTTGATAAAGAAAAAAAAAATCATCTGTGTATCCACACTGGCTTTCTTCTCCCCAAATCCAAGGCTTCGTTGTGTTTCCTTCAAGGATATGTGACTTCCCATGTGTGTACACACCTTCTATTGTCAAGGTAAAGGTTGCTGTATCCACACTCAGTAGAGGGATTATTTCATCAGTTCCTGGGAGAAAAAAACCACTACCATACTTCCAAATAAGCCCTATTCTCAGCATCAACACAAGCCCCCTTTCTCTGATCTTCGAGGTTAGTCTACAAGGAAGAAATCCTTGTACTCTGCCAAAGGCAAATCCCACACTTGTGCCACCTCCTAGAATCTCTTCCCCCCCCCCCCCCATTCTCAGTTTCTGCTTATCTACCCACTGGCTTCTTTCCAGATGCTTTCCACGTCTCCACCTTCAGAAACCTTAACCTGACTGTACCGTAGGCTGCCTGTCATAGCCAAACTCATGGAAAAGAGCTCCTCTCTTCTCAATGCCTTGTGAGCTCTCTCCAAGGTTGTCAAAGATCTCTAGTTCTGGGTTCTTTGTGACTGCTGAGCACTTTCTCCTTCACTGCTCTACTCCAGGCTCCAACTGCCCCTCAGGACTCTCCCTTACAGGATCATCAGTCCTCCAATTCTCACTTGTGTGTTCTCTTCTCTCTAAACTGTCCCTTAGTGTTCTCACATGCAGATGACCCTTAAACCACCATCTCCGCCCTCAACTCTCCCTGGCCATCCCATAGATATGTTCATCTCTCTTCACCATTTGGCTTTAAACTCGCCCTTCCCAAGTGCTTAAATATTACTCTCCTTCACACTGAGCACTCTGGCCAACTGGTCTACTAGCTGCTCCGTCATGGAAAACTTTCCAGATGCCATCTTTTCACAGTTTGCTCTCTGCCTCTCTTGGGAACCAAACCCCTTCCAGACTCCCTTTCTGATCCCAAGCTGTTAGCGTCCCTTTCCCCAAACTACTTCCTTTGTATTTATCAGTGAATGTAGAATGTAAGCTCCCCAAGAACAATGAAGAGCTTTAGGGAACCAGAGAAGAGCTGGAATGAGAGAATGCAACCTGGTGATAAGAAACAATGTAAAGGAAAAACCGGGAATTTTGGAGAAACTGAAAACCAACCAAGGTTGTAGACCTGGGACAGAGAAGAGAACCAAGTTTCTCCCTCATTTCAGCATTGCTGTTTAATTGGGCTTCTTTGTTACAAAGGGGAAAGGGAAAGCATTTTAACAATCACACCACAAAGGCAAAGATAGTTGATTAAACAGAATTCTTTCCAAAACATTTGTTGTCTCCTTTCCAAGCCCACTAAGATGAGCCTTGTTCTCTTCCCACAGCATTCAAGAACTGAGAGTTCCAATGCAGCCAAATGGGAGCTGAGCTCAGTGATTCTGGTCAGCAAAAGCCCCCAGGCCGCCCCCAGCTCCGTGCCCATCACAGATTCCTAGCGGCACCCCTACATACCGGCTCCTCCACCTCCTGGTGCCTCCATGTCCTGGCATTCCCAAAGCGTTCCTGAATGTGCCAGAGACCTGACCCAGCAGCCTTCATTTCTGATTCCCCCCAGAGCACTCCCCAGCCCAGCCAAACTGGTCGCCCCACTCTCTGTGACCCCACTTGGGGTTTGCTTGGCAAAGACGCTGGAGTGGTTTGCCATTTCCTTCCCTAGCTCATTTTATGGATGAGGAAACTGAGGCAAACAGGGTTAAGTGACCGACTGAAATAGATCACAAACGTATTTCTGTCTCCATTTTACATACTGGGAAACTGAGGTCTGTTAGAAGTGAGTAGTCAGGCCGAAGTCATCCATTAATAAGTGTCTGAGCCTGGACCAAACCCAGACATGCTGAAACAGGATGATTAGTCAATCAGTCAGTCAACAAGCATTTATGCACTTGGAAACAGAAAGGTGAGCCAGTCCCTGTGTACAAGGAGACAATGGGGAAAGTCATGAGGGCCACACATTTAGAATAAGATTATTTAAACTGGCAGCTTTCTCCAAAACCCATTATACTTGCCTAATAAAGGCATTTAATGGCCTCCAAACCAGGGCCATTTTATTTTTTGTTTTTCAGGTAAAAAATTGCTCTGCATGAACAGTGCCACTGAAGCTCTCTAGTCCTTATTAAGAGAACATCACTCAGAGGGCTAAGAGCCCTGGTCATGGCCCCACTTCATGACCACTGCTCCCTGAGCCACACAGGACCAGAGAATGCCCAATCACAACCTCAAGGACTCAAGGCAAGACAAAAGGCTGCAGCAAAACAAAATGGACCCAAAAAACAAAAGAAAATGAATCCCAATGTTCACTTTTCTCCTCTCTGAGTGTATGGAAGCAGTTTGGACAGGGGAAAGCCCAGGGAAGAAAGGAGCCGGTTAGAAGATGCTTCACTGACCAGTGAGCATTGACTGCCACAAGGTTAGCTCCCACTGCCTGGGGAGGGGGGGGGGGGGTAAATTAGGCACAGAAAGAATGAACAAAGAGGGGCACAGTCTGCCTTGTCACCCAGCTAGCCCTACCGAGGCTGGGAAATGGAGACCCAAGAGACTGAAGCAAAGAAAAAGAAAGAGGAGCTGCTCTTCCCCTCCTTTGTCTTTGTTCTTTCCGAGTGAGAAGGTGCAGGATGCTCAGGGAAACCTCAGGCAACCCCAGAACATGCTGGGCACCTCCAAAGTACTAATGGGAAATAACTAAGCAAAGCCTCTAGCTTGAAGCCTGGGCAGGTGCTGTTTGGGCGTGTGAGGGGGAAGTGGGGGGCTACACTCACTAAGGAGAGAAGCGATGGGGAGCTCCTTCCCTATGTCACTTAAGGGGGACAGCCACTCTTCATTCCCCACCTAGCTGCTCTTCCCTGTACTTCTCCATCACCACCAGTCCCCAGGCAGCCCACCCTCCCAACCAGGAAGCTCTTTTTTGTTTTGTTCTCCCCTGTTAGACTGTAAGCACCTTGAGGGCAGGGAATGTCTTTCTTTTTCATATCTGTATCCCCAGAGTTTAGCACAATCCTTAGCACACAGTGAAAACTGAATCAATGTTTCCTGACCGATGTTCCTTCTATTTCAAAGCACAAAAAGGTCCTACAGAAGTATGCTGATCCCCCTGAAAGGGAAGGGATTTCTCCCTCTCAGACCATTTTGTCAAGACTTCTTTGCATTCTGACATTCCACCTTGACCTTGAACTTGCCTGGCCTACCACTGTCTACGGTCTCCAGGTGGCCTCCAGCAACTTCCCACCCTTGATCACTCATTACTAGAGTCTGACCTCATCTGACTCCTCCTGAAGACCCTCCCCAAACTCCTCCTCTAGACCACCCCTAGATTCTTCCCACAACCTTTCTGTATATAAAATCCCATCTTCCCTCCACGTGGTGTGAGAGAGCCACAGAATACTCTAGCACAGATTTACTCAGTCCTGCTTGCCCAATGCAAGCATCACAGATACCTAGGCTCCTTAAGAGTCTACTCCATATGGTGAACTTCCAATAAACTTTACTTTTCTTTGGCTGAGAAGATTTGAGTAGAATTCTTTCGGCAGGACCCAGCATGTTGATATTTTGGGGTCTCAAGCAACCCTAACTAACCTTCTTTGGGTAAACCTCTTCATTTGTATGGTTCCCAGATGATTCCTGGCATCTATCTCATGGTAGGCACTGAGGAAGTGTTTACTGAGCTGAACTGCCAGCTTTTTAAATCTAGAAAACCATCATTGGCAGGCTGAGGCCAGGCCTGAGACCCTAACAATGAGGATGATGTAATAAATGTCATGAATACATGGAAATTTGACAAGTCTACCAGCAAAGTCTCCACAAAGCTTTAGTCAATGCCCATTTTATCACTTCCTATCTCAGGCTGTCTCTTAGAATACAGCCTTTTGTTTCTGTGTTTCGACTTGAGGAAGACCATTGTACAGAGCACACCCCAAACTAACATTGTATTTACATTCTTTGTGTAAGTACGCTTTTTGTATGCAGCCAAACAATTCGATGGTGCTAATAAAATGAGCTCATTCAAAGATCCTCTCAAAAGGAGGAGTGTCATGTATCCTTGTGGATGGGTCTGACAGCCAACTCAACTATCACATTATGCCAAGATCTTCTGCTCTGTAAGACAGCCACCCCCGAGGGCAGGCTGGCCCAGCTTGGAGTCAGAGGGCAATCACCACTGGCACTCATGTCCAGGTGGACATTCCCCCAGGCTCACACACCACGTTTGTTTGGACTGTGCCCAAGTGTCTGCTCCCACAGGAAGGTACTAGGCACCGATAGGGTGAAAGCTTCTGTGCTGCTGGGTGAGCGGCCCTGCCCCACAGGGATGTAACCTGTTAGACACCAGCACAAAGCCTTAAGGGCAAAGCAGGGAAGAACAGTAATTCAGCCTCTTCTTCCACCAGAGGGCGCACCAGGACAGAGGGCCATCAAAAAGCATCTACTTGCAGGCCAGAGGCCGTAAAGGTCCATTTCACTTGGAGTTTCTGTCCTCCATGTGGCTTTGATGGGAGGGAGGGAGGACTGTGCAAGGTCACCGGCCTCACCTTCTCTTCCAGAGCTATCTGAGGCCCATCTATTCAGGAGGACAACAGGAGATGACCCAGAATGCAAAAGGAGGGCCTGGCCCCTCTAGGCCAAGGCCTTTAGGTTCTCACTGAGAGTGAGGCAACACCCATTCAGTGAATAGGCCTCTTTAAGAAGTGAGTCAAGGGATGGACCCTTTAACCAAAAAAAAAAAAAAAATCCAACTGGGAGGGGGAGACCCTCAGGGTTGCTGGCCAAAGAGAAACAGTTACTACTGGCATTTCCTCTGAGCCTGGAGGGTCCAAAAAAATAACCATTAAGTGGCTCTTGGGCCAGGACCCAATGGGTCAACCAAGTCGCCTAATCTATGAGCTCCAGAGTGAAACGGGCTTAAGGTTTCATCTTTGAGAAAGAAATCTAGCCAGTAAACCCCAAATTAAGTGGGCAGTTTTCAGCCACCAAAATTTACCTTCCTTTCCCCTCTCCCTTCAAAACAGAGAGAGAAGGCTATGAGAAGGAAGAGGGAGTGGAGAGGCTTCTGGCAAAAGATGGGATTTTACTGGGATCTGAAGGAAGCCAGGGAGGTCAGCAGTCAGCTGAGGAGGAAGAGCATTCCAAATATGGAAGACGGCCAGAGAAAACGCCCAGAGCCAAGAGATAGAGGGCCAGGGTCAGAATACTATGTGGAGGGGGGGTGAGGTGAAAAGACTGGAAAGGAAGAAGGGAAGTCAATAGGAAAGGCCTTGAATGCCAAACAGCATTTTGTATCTGCTCCTTGGGGCAACTGGGAACCACTGGAGCTGGCCTGGGGGGAAGGGGCGGGGTTTTTGACATGATCAGACCTGCACTTTAGGAAAATCACTTTGGTGAATGAACGGCCAGTAGGAAGAGAGTCCAGGGGTGAGGTGACAAGGGTCTGCACCAGGGTGGGGACAGTGAGATGAAGGGGGCATATTCAGAAGACATTGGAAAGGTGAAATCAACAGACTTTGGCACCATACTGAATATGGAGAGTGAGAGATAGTGAGGAATCCAAGAGGACTCCTAATTTGGAAGCCTGGGGTACTAGGAGGATGGTAAGGAAGTGAAGAGAGGGCAGAAGAGTTTCAGGGGGAAACGACTGAGTTCTGTTTTGGACATTTTAAGTCTAAGATATCTACTGGACATGTAGTTGGAGTTGGGAAGAAGAAAGGAGGGGAGGGAACCCAGGCCAGAGCCTGGAAGATCACCTCCGTTAGAGAGTGAAATCTGGAGAAGGATCCAGCCAAGGAGACAGAGGAGAATCGGAGAGAAAGGAGCCTTTGGAGGCTGCAAGTCACCAGTGCCTAGCTGAAGTCAGGTCAACTTCTGTCATTGTGGGGGGCAAACTGACCCTGCAGAAGCTAAGTGACAATGACAAAATAATCACAACTGCCACATAAGGCCTGAGACACAGGGGAGGCCATCATTAAACTCATCTTATGACCTGTACAGAGTTATTTCCAATGAACAAATTCTGTTACTGAGGGATCATAAATTTAGAACTGGAAAAGGGTAACTGCCCCTTGTTATCGTTTACAGATGAGAAAACTGAGCCCTAGGAAGGTCAGGTACAGCACCCACCCAAGGTTTACAGAGCCAGGCACAAGCACACAGTAGGAGGAGCGGGGCTTCCCAATAAGAAGCTGACAGAGCCCACCCCCAAGTTCTCTCCACACACTGGCTCGGGAGGTTGAACACAGCTCCAATCTCCTCTCTGACACTCAGCACCTCAGGGACCTTGGACAAGTCCGGTAGCTTCTCAAGGCTCCAATGTCCTCTCCTGAAACATGTTGGGCTTTCATTCAATGATTCTAAGATATAAACCAACTCCAAATCCTATGAAATAGCCCTTTAGATACTGTTTTAAAGCTGATGCCAATCCCATTACCACCTGTTTTCCCAATCTCTTTCTCTTCTGAGCGCTCACAATCCAGAGGGAGAGAGGGGCCCCTCTGGATCTGTCCTTTGCCCAGGGAGCACAGAAGCTATAGCCACTTAGCCCTCATGGGCCCAGATCAGGATCTCTCTACCCACATCCTCCTTATTTAACCAGGAGGGAGTAAGAAGCCAGGGTGGATAAACCAGTCGACAAGCATTTATTCAGTGCCTACTGTCTACCATGTACTAAGTGGCACTGTGCCAGGTGCCAGTCCAACAATCCACACCCTCTTCTGAGACTCCAAGGCTGATGATGCACTTGCTCAGGCAATCCATCTACTCACTGATACATTCAGCAAATTCTGGCCAACTCACTTACCAGGGTAACAACATAGAATCACTGGATTCAGCCCTGGAAGGGACTGCAGGGGGCATAGAGCTAGTCCCACCAAGAAGTGAAAAAGAATCTTCGCTTTAGGACCTCAGATGTTGGAGAAGTGGCTGGCCTCTGCCCCCAGGCAGATACTCAGCCCCTCAGCTGCAGCGCCTCCCCCAGACACAGACACAGACACACACACAGACACACACACAGACACACACACACACACACACACACACACATTGGGGCCTGGCAGAACAAAGCCAGTCATTCAAATACTTGAGGACATGGAGCATGTCATCTAGGCCTTGTTTTATCCCAGCTAAACATTCCTCATTTCTGCAACAGACCCTGCTCTTCCTCCGGTGCACAGCAAGGTCCAGAGATACTCCCCCACCTTGGTCACTCCCTTTGGCTCTGGTCACAGAGGCAGCTGAGAATCCAGCCAGCATGCCCATCACCCCACACCCTGCCCACTCCACCCACTCCATCTTGCCAAAGAGCATATGTGACCACAAAGGTACCTTGCCCATCCACTAACCTAGCAGCCTCCAAGGACTCACTGTCTGTCCAGTCGTGGCTCCTTACTAAACAGACACAGATTTCACTGTCTCCACTACCCCATGCTGAGGACTCAGAAATATAAGAGTTAGAATGTGGCCCAAATAAAGGTGCTTAGCCCTGCAGCAGGCAGATCCTAAGCAAAGACCACATGGTCTATGTGTCTGGCTGTCCCTTCAGCACCCCTCATCCACCCTGGGTTCTATTAGGAGAGGCCCAAAAAACGAAAAAAACTCTCCCCTAACTTACTCATTTGGAAAATATTTTAAGCTTCCCATTGGGACTCTGCAGCTCCCCACCAGCCTGATCCATAGGATCAGGTTTTTGTTTTGGGAAGCCTACTAATTCTACATGAGCCGGGGCCTCCCTGTCCGGCCCAGACTCCACCAGCTCTCAGAAGCTCATCCTACTGGTGCCAGTCTCAGATCTCAAGCAGTCCACCAACCTCAGATCCCCAAGGAGTGGACCTCAGAGGCATGTGCCGCCTTGCCCCGGTTACTGCCTACCAATTCAAGTAAACAGAGAAGGAAGGGGCAGGGACAGGCCCCCACGCCTTCAAGCTGTCATCACTGCACTAATGAAAAACCTAGGAGTGCAGTTTTTTAATCAGCCACAAATCCACTTACCTATTCTACCAATCCAGCTAGTATTTGTCTATATGTAGACAACTAAAGGACGGGCTGCCTTAGGGCAGTGGAATCACACTAGCCCAAGAGCACTCCCAGGATGGACCAATCTAGCAGCCCTTTCCCAGGACTCCCAGATTAGTAGATGCAGTTCCCCCAGCCTCTCCTCTGAACTCCAATTCCACATCACCAACTGTCTTTTGGACATTTCCAAGTAGATGTTTCACAGTCCCATCAAATTTAAGAGATAGCTAGTAGCCAGCATTTACAGAGTACCTACTATGTGCCAGAAACCATGCTAAGCTCTTTACAAATATGCTCTGACTTGGCCCTGGAGAAAAGAGAAGACACACCTCCCTCCTTCAACAGAGGTGGGGAGCTAAGGGTGTGGAATGTTAGGGCCATTTTGGCAGTTGGCTTTGCCCTGACCATTTTTCTTTGGGAGAAGGCAGAGGTGGTTGGAGGGGGGGGAGGTGCAGGGGGCACAGCGAGAAATGACTGGGTTTGGGGCTGGGGGGTTTTAAAGCCAAAGGCATCAATAAAACTATTTTTTAAGTATATTCAGAAAACTTAGAGAAAATTCACGTAAGAGAAAAGGAAACTGTCTATAGAAATGTGGCTACACAAGCAGCTCCCCAACTACCTCATGTTGAAAAGATACAGACACAAGAAACCCAGCCAGGTGACCCTTCCATCTCCCAAGGGTCAGTGATCTCAGCTAGTCAGGCTGGGCACACATTCCCATCAAAAGCTGCCAACAGCAGCCGCTCCATGGGCGTCTGTCCTCTGCACACCCCCAGGTCACGTCTATCAGTCAGGCAATATGCATTCAGGAAGCCCCTACTGTGTGCCAGACACCATGCAAAGTGCTGGGGATACAAGGAAAGGCCAAGTTGGTCTCTGTTCTCAGGGAGCTCGGGGTCTAAAGTAGAAATCAGAGAGCCAAGAAGCAAATAAATGCAAATGAGCCCTAAAGGAGACATGGGAAATGATGGAGAGAGGGCTGACTCTCCTGCAAAGGGGAGGCAGAGCCAGCCTGCCCCGACTCACTAGGCCTGCAGACAGCCAAGAAATGCCAAAGCTGTAACCACCCGTAGGAGCATTTCCAGAGTCAAAAGAAGCTGAGGTTGGCAGGCACAGGCAGGGACAAGGGACTGAATTCTTGGGGAACTCCCAGACTAGCAGGGAAATGACAAGCCACAGCAACACCCAGAGCCCTGACTGGGCCCAGCCCAAAGGGGAAGGGAGCGCATCGAATCAGCTGGGAATGACATTGAGGCTCCAACAAAACCAGAAATGGACATATATAGAAATGTACAACAGCACCACAAAAAGGAATGGCTTTTTACCCATTTCCAAGAAGAGAAAACAGGCTCCATGAGGTTCCATGAAGTTGGCAGGACTGCTTTTCTAGGAGAGAAGTAGGAAGCCTGTCCTGGCTTACTAAGCATTGAAATCCATGCAGGGCAGAGGAAGCACTTAAGAAATGCTTGGGGACTGACTGCAAAGAATGGCTAACAGTCACCAACCCACAAGGACTTGATTCAACATCTCCTTCATGCCAGTGCCAGGCAGCTAAGACACTAAGTGGGGACAGAAACTCAAACAATCCAAACACTGGCGCCAGCCAGCCTACCTACCCATCTCCCTATCCTTGGCGTGGACACAAACACATTGTCCACATTCCAAGTTCTATCACCCAATGAAAATTCCCAATTCCCACCGAGCCAGGCCCACACCTACAAACTGCTCAGAGAGAAGCAGAAGCATTTTGCCTGAGAAGTCATGTTTTAAATAGGAGCTGAGGTGGGTTCCAAAACTTCCCACCAAAGTCTATTTTACCCATAATGCTGCTGGACTCGACGTTTTCTAATGAGCTGGCTTTGGGGAACAGGAAAGAGAGGAAAGGCAGACCCCTGGCCAGGATGACTTTGTCACCTGCCCACCTCCCCTTGGCTAGCTCTCCCTTTCACTCAGTGGCTGGCCAGTGGCAATGTCCAAGAGTATCCAGAAGGCAAGCAGACCTTGGAGCTGGTCTGCCATCATGGTTATGAAATTTGTCACCCAGCAAGCAAAAGAAAAGATATGGAAAACTTTCCAGTATGATCAAATGATAAGTGAACTCAGCAGAAAGCCACAGGTCTAACCTTTAAAATGCAACCCGGGAGAGTAGGATCTGCTTAGCAGGAAGCCAACACTCAGCAGGATTAGCCAGTGGTCCACAAATTGGACAGAAATGGAAAAAGTGAGAACCAGATTCTCAGTGTGGGCTTTCTATGACTCTGTGCTCTCATTGTGTCGATCTGAGTTGAAACATCACTGAGTTGAAACACTCTCAGATTGTCCAGAACAGGATTGGTGAAATCGCAGCAAACTCGATACCCCTTTAAGTCTCAATGGCCATAACCATAAAATAAAGGAGCTGGACTATGGAAATCAGAAGATCTCAACTGGGGTCCACAACTTCATTTTCAAATATTTTCAAATGCATTTCAATACCATCGACTGACTTTGCAATCCTCCTTATTTCATCCATCTACACAAAGCATTCTGAGGTGCCCACAGGCTTCCCCAGCCTAAGAAAGGGCTCCAAGCTCCTGTGAGATTTCCTCAGTCAACAAAAGGATGGCAGCTGCTGCCTCCTGACTTCCAGGACACCTCCTTCTTTCCACACTGAGTTCAAGGCCCAGCTCTGCCTGCCTCTCCTCCCCAGCTCCTGCCTTCCTAGTAGGGAACTATTCAGCATACACACTGATAGACCTGCAAAAATCCCAACCTCACAGTTCCTGACCCTACCATCTCCCATGACCTTCTCCTCTAACCTACTTCAGTCACACACAAAGATCCTGCCATAACCAAAAAGTGCACCCCTCCCAAGTATAGGAACTTGGAAATTCGGCTATCTGATCACAAATTACTCTCTGCCTGCAACCCCCAACCCTGTCCATCTTGATGTCCAATCCTTCAATCCCTCAATCCTGGCCATCCTGTCTTCCGTTCCCCACTTTGACCCCTTGGTGAATGTTCTCTACTCAGTCCCTTGCTTCCTTATCATATATCGGTGATCTTGCCCTGCCAAGCCTTGGGTCACTCCCCTATCAGATCACCGCTTTTGCTCCTACAAGTACTGCTAAATAAACAGAGAGGAAATCCTGGCTGATTGTTGCCTAACTTCAGGTGGGCCCTTGCTTCTGCAAGGCAATCCTGATTTGCTTCCCTTATCAACCCTCCAAAGATCTTCCAAAGCTATCCACTCCTCCCAGAGTTCCCCAAAGCCCATTCCCTCAGCTGAGAACCTGGCTTTGCCAAAGCTAATAGAACTCTCCATCCTCCTCTCCTTCTGCTTGTCACATCCCTCAGATGCCTTCTGCCACACTGTCTACGCCTTCACCCTGGTCTCACATGAAGAGGTGACCCTACTCCTAAACAAGTCAAAGTTCTCTCCCTGTATGAGTGATCCCATCTCACCCCATCCTCTCCAAGAGATCGCCTCCTCTACCATCCTTCCTCTCACTTGTCTCTCTTCTCTCCCTGGCAGCTTAGCTTCTAGCTACAAGTCTGTCCTCGTCCTCATCTTGGGGGGGGGGAGGGCACCCTGATCCTCTCCCTCACCGTCCTTCTCAGCTGGCTTTGTCCTCTTGTCCCTGTCCCTCCTCCCTCTTGTGGCTGATCTCCTGCAGAAGCTCATCCAACACATGTTTGTGTCCTTTCCCATCACTCTCTTGACTTTCTATAGTCTGGCTCCAATCTTAACCTTCAAACAAAACTGCTCTTTCCAAGTTTCTAAAGGGCACTTCAGCTCCAGACTGAATGGCTCTTCCCAATCCTCTTCCTTCTCTCCCTCTGCTCTGCACTCTCTCCTCCTGGTATTTATTCTCTTCTCTCAAAGGTTCCAGACAACCCTCTCTCCTGGATCTCCTCCTCCCTATCTGACTACTGCTTCTCAGTCCTCTTTGCTGAATAGTCATTCAACTCACACCCCACCTCAGCCTCCCCATGGCTCTTTCTTGAGTCCTGGTCTCTATTCTATTTCACTTGCTGATCCCATCAGCTCCCAAGGATTCCATTATAACTGTACTGATGATCCTCTAACGTACTTCTCCAGTCCTAACCTTTCTGCTAACCTCCAGTCTCATTATCTACAACTACCCATTGGATATTTTTAACCGGATGTTCCAATACACATCTTAAACTCTATATGGTTAAAAAAAAAACACCTCAATATCTTTCCCAAAAAAATCCCTCTCCCCTCCTCCTCCTCCATCTTTATTACTGCTAAGGGCACCACCATCCTCCCTGGGTGTTTTACCTTCAGAATACCTCTGGGATACGCTTCCCTCTCTCCTCTAACACCACCACCCTGGCAGCAAGCCCTCAGTATCACCTCTCTGCCACAAGTCTCTGCCCACTCCAGAGCACTCTGCATTCAGCTGTCCAAATGTCAAATGTTCCTCCTTAAGCAGAGCAGAGATCTGAACATGTCACTCATTGAACCCTACACTCCAAGGCTCCCTATCACCTCCAGGATGGAAAAGAAAATATTCTGGCTATTAAAACCCTCCATGACCCGCACCCGCACCCACCCACTCCACCTTTCCACCTTCCTCTCCTCCACGGACTATGATCCATGACACTGGCTGCTTTGCTGTTCCTGGAACAAGACACTCCATCTCCTGATTCTGGGCACTTTTGTTGGCTGTCCCCCCATACCTGAATCCTCCCCCCACCTCCTGGCTTCCTTGGATTCCTTCAAGCTGAATTTTCTCCAAGAAGCTTTTCCCAGTCTTCCTTAACCACTGTGTTACCTCCATCAGACATTCCCAATTCACCCTGTCTGCAGCTTGTTTGTGTGGGGCTCTTTGCATATTGTCTTTCCCAGGAATCTGAGTTCCCTGAAAGCAGGGACTGTCTTTGGCCTCTTTTTGTATCCCTGGAGCTTAGCACAGCACCCTGCCCACAGTAGGTGCTTAACACTGATTAGATGATTAAAGAACCTTTGGACTAAAGGATTTTAAAGATGTGCTCTACCTGCAACACTGCTAAGCAAACACCAGTCACCATAAGAAAACTGTTATGGTAAGAACACGAAAGGACTTAGATGGAAGTAAAGAGCACGGGGTGCCCACGCTCCCGCTCCCCCTTCCTCTCCCCCCTCCCTCTCCCTCTTCCCCCCACCCCGCCCACAGTGTCCCAAACTGCCCTCAGCTTCTGGAAACACTACTGAGAGGGTGAATTTCTTCCCCCATCCCACAGCATATGAATGGTCCTAAGTAAGAAATCCAAGACTAACTTACCTGTTCAATCAAATGACAGCCAATGAACATTTCCCATTCATCCTCTATGTGTCAGGCATTAGGCTAAGGGCTGGGAACACAATGACCCTCAGAGAGCTTACAGTCTAACTGGCCAACAACACACAAAAGGAGATGAACAGGGAGCTGGGGGGAGGAGGACACCAGGCAGAGCCACTGGAGGCCAAGACTGCTGAGCCCCACCAAGGGAAGGCTTTGGGAGGAGCTGACTGCTCTGCCCTCAAGCCTTCCATCAGAGGAAAGAGGCCAGGGAGAGAACATCAAAGGCAGATGAATGTCGAGAAGCAGGAGGTCTCAGGTGATGGGCCTGCTCTCCAGCAACCCGGTGGCTAGAAAAGGAAGTGAGCCCTCTGCAAGGGGAACTCCACTCCTCTTTCATTATGGCAAAGAACAGAGCACTGGCTATCCCCCACTTCCCAGACCAGACCAGACTTCATGACTGTTCCTGGCATACCGGGCAGGTGACCAGGGCTGCTCAAAGGCTGTGGCAGCAGAGCAGAAGTACCAGCAGCTCTTATGGATGGAAACAGACATGGAACATGGTCCTGGTCAAGTACCAACCTCGCTGGGGCGCGAGCAGGGCTGTTTTGGTGGTCGAATCTACCAAACGCCCTTCAGTCTTGCGCATCTCTCTCTCCCCTTCCAAAATGACTGCAGCAGGGACAGGAAAAGGTCCAGAGGACAAAAGAATTTTTAGAGAGTCTGTAAATATTTAATGGCTGCTAAGTGGGAGAGCTGAGGTCCGATATTCAAAGTAAGTGAGCCACACGGCGGCGCAGACACTCGGCTTCCTCCCCCATCTGCACCCGTAAGCAAGCACTCAGAACATGCCTTCTCACCCATTCACCTCACTTCAGGCCCTGTATTCCCAGCGCCTAGCACATAAGAGACATTTAATTCTTGTTTGGTGGCTGACATCAATGTTGACATGGCTGTGAGTGAAAAAAAGAATAAGGAAGTTTCAGTCACATGACGAGACCACGGTCTTCTTCAGGAGAGGGGACAAAGACGTTATCTGGGATGAGTCCATGAGAAGACACTTCTGCCCCTCAAATGGAAAGTCACGATTATTTGGTAAGATTAGCATTCATAAAATACCCTAACACTAACTGTGCCCATTTACCAAGAGAGAAAGAAATTCGACCAAGAATCTCATGAATCCCTTCCAATCCAGTCAGCATCTACCTGATAATTAGGAGATCTCAAAGGGGAAGGATGGCATCAGGCATCAGAGACAGGAAACTATGGTTCTGGATTAAGAAACAACACAGCTCCAGGTGTGTGGATTACATGGAACACCTAACCACCTCTCTGCCTCTTCCTCCAGAAGAAAAACCAGCTTTATCAGGTAGCTTAGAACTGCTTCATGCAGTTATCTGGAAGAAAATGATGACCCAGCAGAGAAAACCAGGAAGGAACAGTAAGATGGGGCGGAGACTCCATCAGCAAGGATTTCAGAAACTCCTACCCTCTCTGCCTGGCACAAGGTTGAAGTCCACAAGTACAAAGTTAAAACAGAAAGTCTCTGCCCTTCTGCCATATGCACTCCAGAGGAAGCCAGGCACAGGAGGAGCAGATAAAGGTAGCCCAAATTGGGAGGCCCCAGCAGCTGGGAGGAGGGAGGGGAGGGAAGGAAAGACCAAAGGCCTGAAGGCAGCATGGGAGACATGTTACAATCTGCCCAAGGAGAGTCCAAAAGGGTCAGGAAGATGCAGAACCACTAGGTCCTCAGCCTCACCCTCTGCTGAATCTGAGCGGCCTCTGTACCAATGTCAAAGGGAGTGAATGGGTCCCAATGGGGTCCTATGGGCCTTTCCCCCTTCTGCCAGTGGGGGGGAGTGGGACAGACACCTGAGAGAACTCAGCACAGCCAATCAGACCTGAGGCGGCCTTCCAGCTGAAATGTGTTTTCTTTCTTAAACTTTGTTGGAAGGGCTAATGTTTAAAAATGAGTTTGATATAAAAATAGCACATCAGTAAAACATTTTCACTTCCATCTTTTAAAAGGCAAAGGACCTTTGCCTTTTAAATTTTCACTGAATTTTTTTTTACAAATCATCCCTAAAATGCTCCCCACCAATCCCACAGCTCCATTCACAACTCACAATCTATTAGGTTAAAAAAAAGCTGAGTCCACCTTGGTTTTGTCTCTACAAGTTAGAATCATTATACAGAATCTGGAGAAGTCAAAGGGCACTCAGCAATTTTTTTATTCAACTCATAAGAATCTCCCCAATATCATTCCCAAGCCTGCCCCCAAAAATGTTGGCAGATCATTCAAGGCAATCAGAGGAAAACCCCCGGACGTCCCAGCAGATACTTTCCGTCCTTCCTTTGTAACAGCCCTTCCTTCAGTCTATTCAGGCAGGTCCTGAGCCACACACCAGCTCGGATGAAGGTCCCAGCGTCAGGTGCCCCCGCTCCTTGGGGGGGGCCCTTCCTTTAATCTTTGGTCTTGTAACCTGCACTTTCCAAGCCTGCCCCGCCGCAGGATGTCCGGCATGGTACAGAATGAGTGAAGGAGCTTCAGGCAGGACCGCACCTCAACTCCACCAAACGAACATTTACCGAGAACGGGTTTTCTTCAAAGTGTCTACCTCGGGCCCGTCGGACCTGTCCCCAGCCCCCCTCGCACACATAGGCACACACACGAACACACTCACGCGAATGTGCCTTAACAGACCACACGGCCAAAGCACGGGAAGCTCTCACACACCCAAGGGCTCGTGCTCCAGTTCTGGGGAGATGTCAGGTCCGCACTTCTGTAAGACCCTGCCCCCCAGGGAACCCCCGCAGCCCCCCAGCAGGAGGCTCGAGGCCGGAAGAACTCTCCTGTCAGTGATGACTCCCGACGCTTCTCCAACGCCAGCTGGGTTTGCCCGGACCCCCTTCTTCCTACGACTTAAATCTGGTCCTCAGCTAAAATCTCCATTTATGGCTAAAAACAAGTAAAGGGGGACGGCTGGAGTCCGGAGGAGCAGAGTTCAAATCCGGCCTCGGGGAACCGTGTGACCTTGGGCGAGTCACTTAACCCCAACGGCCCTGCCTCCCCCTACAAAGCCGGACAAAAACAAGGGGCATCTGCTCCACCACCGGCCGTGTCTCCATTAATTCCGGCCAGGACGGCCCCAGCGGCATCACTGCCTCTGGCTGGGGCCCCAGGCCGGGGAGATGGGCAGCCGGGGACCCCGCCACCTGCCGAGATCCACTAGGCCAGCCGGACCCTCTGTGCCGCGCCGACACCCGGGCCGGGCCCACGTGCTGCGCGGGGGGCGGCCCGGGCGGCCCCCGGCCTCCGACGTTGGCCCGCCCCACACACCGGTCGCCCCGGCCCCCCCCCCCCCGCCACTCACCGGCCTCCTCCTCCTCCTCCTCCTCCTCGCCCTCCCCGTCGTCCTCCTCGTCCTCCTCCCCCTCGTCGTCTCCCGCCGCCGCGCTCAGCTCAGCGCCATGGCCCGGGCCCGCCGCCCCGCCGCCCCCGGGGCCCTGGGCGGGCTCGCTGGGCCGGGGGCTCCCGGGGCCGCGCGGGGATCGCGGGGGCGCGCGCTCCGTCCCTCGGGGCCTCGGGCCGGGGCGTCCGGGGGCGCGGGATCCTCCCGCAGCGGGCCCGGCCCGGCCCGGCGGGGACGAGGACGCGGCGGGGAGGGGGGAGGGGGCCGGGGCCCGAGGCGCGGGGGCCGGGGAGCGGCTCACGCGGCGGCGGCGGCAACGAGAGCGCGAGCGCGAGCTCGGGACTCCCGCGCCGGATGTGAGCTCACGTGATTGACTCATCCCGAAGCCCGAGGGCAGAGCGCGGGGGCGGGAGCGGAAGCGGCAGGCACCGCCGGGGGCGGGGCCTGGAGCTCCGCCCCTGACTCGCCCCGCCCCTCCGAGGCCTCGGCGCGCGCGCAACGGCACGAGACGGGGCGGAGGGAGGGAGTGCGTGGGCGCGCGCCTCCGGGGTCGGCGCGGGCCGAGCCGGGCCGGGGGCGAGCATGCGCAGCTGGGCCGCCCAAGGGCCGACTCCGAGAGAGACGCGGAGAGCGTTGGCCTGCGAGCGCCTGAGAGCGCGGATCCCCAGAAGGACCAGGAAGCGCTTACTGTGTGCCCGGGGCGGCGCTGCCAGCAGGGAGCTTACATTCTAAACTAAGAAGCGATGTCGAAGACCGCCCGGTGTTGAGTGCCTATTGCATGACACCCCCCCCCCATGAAAAGGACAGAGCCCCTGCCCTCAGGGAGCTTCCACTCTAAGACCACAGGAAAACCAAAATATGGACAGGCTAAGTGGACGATCATGAAAAGTGGGGAGGCTCCCCGTGAGAGGGGGATTTCAGCTGAGACCTAAAGGAAGCCAGGAAGGCCAGATGTGGTTATGAAGATAAGAAGTCCTACGCCAGCCTGACCTCACAGAAAACGCCCTACACGAGCGTCAGCCAGACTGGCCTCTACTCTCCCAGGGGCCAGAGCCCAGAGCCCACAGAGCAGGCTAGACTCAGGAGAATCAGGACTCAAACAGAAGTTTAGGAGGAAGATTAGACACGTATGCCGGGGCCGCTCCCCGTGGGCACATCTCAACACACAGCGGCTGCACGGTGAATTGTAGCCCTGACCGTGAGGAGTAAGGGCAACAATATGACAAGTTTGTTTCATAGCAGGGCTTCATGATCCGAACATGAAAACTTGCCCCATGCTTGTCTAGTTCAGAGAACACCCATTGCTGGCCAAGATAATACAATAATTTTGTGATTTTGCCAGAGGGTGAATGCAAAGGATTGTTGTTATGCCAAGCTTACGGCACAGCTGCTTGCTGGCCCTTAGCTCTGGAAAATGGGGGTCTGCTAATATCTTGACACTAGCAAAGGCTTGTGCTCCAGTGGCTTTGGTTTATATCACAACCTGGGGCCACCTCCTCAGTCCCTCTTCTGTTACAGAAGGGGCTGGACCTAGGCACTTGGGAAGCCCCTTCCGACCCTCAGTCCGGGGTCCTTGGCTGAGGGGGGGGCAATTCCTCCACCAAGCTGCTGAATTAATTGTAGGACAGGAAGTCTTGGGAGAACTTGCAAAAAGGGAAGCTCTGGGGAGCATTGGGGCAATGAGGGGGGGTGCCTGGGCATGCACGCCTGCACATATACACACTTTAAGGAACTGGTAGTGGTCAGGCAACATAGGAACTGTGAATTGTGCTAGTGTAGACTCCGCAGGAATTCCTGCATTTAGCACGCCCCTTCAGGTGGCAAAGTCCCAGGACCAGAGTGGCAGCCGATTTCCCCTGGAGCACTGACTTCCATTCACAAACTCCCCAAGGAATGTTCAGCAGAGGCCTGACCACTATTGACTTCCAGGGTTCAGAGGAGTATGGTCATGATTGGAAGAGCAACCTCAGTGTTTCCATTTCTGGATAAGACATCTCTGGTCACTGATTTTAAAAACTAAACTGGGCTTGACTCTTTGCCTCTCTGATCCTCAAACACCAAGATGTTATCTGGGTTGTATTTTGATCATCCCACGCCCACTGAACTGCCTGCTCTAAGATGTGTCCTGAATGACAGTACTAAGCAACTTACATATGTCCTGAGGGTCATAGTCGGATCTGCCCATGAGCATTTTAAGCATTCAGATGCCTTGCAGGTCTCCCTCTGCCAGTAAGACAGGCCTTCCCTACAGAAATCGAAGGAGGCTGTTGACACAGTCAGACATTGAGTGGGAGCATCTCTTTTCCTGTGTGCAGGATCTGGCCCTGGTTATAGTCTGCAGCCTGTCAGAGGTTTTCCCCCAAAGTCCAAGGAAGGGCTCTGCATCTCACAGAGGTCTCTCCCTCTGACCCCACTGTTGACCTCTCGCCTCTGTAAGCTGGTCATGAATCTCTTCACAGGTCTCCCAAGATGGTAAGTAATTTCTTTTTCATGTCCAATTTGCTATGAGACCCCCTATGGCTGGACTTTGGAGATTTTTTTTTTTTAAGCACGAATGAAGATTGTTTTTTGTCAAAGGTTTTTTCTGCATCTGTTGGGATAATGTGGTTTGGTATGTTTTTATTTTTAATATGATTTTTGTGTTTATTTTCTCTAAAGACTCATAATAAATGTTAAGCTGAATTGAGGGAATCTGGCTGTTTTTCTTGGCCTCTTCTTTTCTTAGAACTTAATGGAAAGGCTATCTTTGAAAAAAACCCAAATTAACCACCCCTTACTAAGCAATTCTTCATCTTTCCAGTTAGAAGGTACAATTTGATAAACCTTAAGATAATATTTATTGCACATTTCCCCCACTTAATAGTATTTTGTTTTTTCCAATTACACATAAAGATAGTTTCCAACATTCAGTTCCAGATTTTTTCCCTCCCTTCCCCCTTTCTGAAGATGGCAAGTAATCTGATATAAGTTATACCCGTACAATCATATTAAACATATTTCCACATTAGTTATTTTGTGGAAGAAGAATAGAAACAAAAAGGAAAAATCATAAAAAAGAAAAACAACAACAACAAAATTGTCTGCTTTGCTCTGCATTCAGACTCCGTAGTTCTTTCTCTGGATGTGGGTAGATTTTTCCATCATAAGTTTTTTGGAGTTGTCTTAGATCCTTGAACTGCTGGGAACAGCTAAGTCTATCAAAGTTGGTCATTGCTACAATGTTACTGTTACTATTTACAACCATTGTCTTGTTTCTGCACTTCACTCCACATCAGTTCACATAAGTCATTCACAGATGATCATTGTTACAATGTTGCTGTTACTGTGTACAATGTTCTCCTGGTTCTGCTCACTTCACTCAGCATCAGTTCACATAAGTCATTCACAGCTGATCATTGTTACAATGTTGCTGTTACTATATACAATGTTCTCCTGGTTCTGCACTTCACTCAGCATTAGTCCATGTAAATCTTTCCAGGTTTTTCTGAAGTCTGCCTGCTCATCATTTCTTACAGCACAATCATATACCACAGCTTGTTCAGCCATTCCCCAATGCATGGGCATCCCTTCAATGTCCAATTCTTTGCCACCACAAACAGAACTACTATAAATGCTTTTGTATATATGGGTCCTTTTCCCTTTTAAATGGTTTCTTTAGGATACAGACCTAGCAGTGGAATTACTGGGTCAAAGATATGAAGTTTTCTAGCTCTTTGGGCATGGTTCCAAATTGTTCTCCAGACCAGCTAGATCACTTCACAAATCCACCTATTTATTTCACATTAAATATTAGCTAAGAACTCACATTTTATACTTTTTAAAAATTAATCTTTTATTTATTCTTAGTTTTCAACATTCATTTCCACAAGATTTTGAGTTACACAGTTTAAAAAAGAAAACTAGATCAATAGAAAAGACCAGACAAAGAAGCATCAAAACCAATTGAACTCCATAGCCCACGTGACACACACACACACACACACACACACACACACACACACACACACCCTAGAAAAGAACTGCTGGGGAAAGTGGAAAGAAGTCCCGAAAGAAGAAAGCAGATTCAGACCAACAATTGTATCCATATTCCAAAATAAATTCAAAATGTATCCGTGACCTGACTATTAAAGAGCGTAACATAATTAGGAGAGAAGAAAACCCAATACTTTTCCTAACTATGGGATTAATTCTTAGCCAAATAAGGAACAGAGAAAATTACAAAAGCAAAATAGATCATTTGATTATGCGAAATTGAAAAACCCCAGCACTAACAAAACCCTCATGTCTAGAATGAGAAGGAAAGAGGTGGAAAAAGAACAAATATTTTTAGAAGATATTTCTGGATAATCAATGGATTGATAGCCAAGATACCTGGAGAAGGAATCAAATATATGTGATCAGAGGCCAAGTAAAATAAAAATGGCCAAAGGATGTAAACAATTTTCAAAAGAAGAATTGGAGACCATTAACCACTGTATGAAAGCAGGTTCTAAATCATTAATAAGAAACATTGAAATCAGAACAACCCTGAGATTTCAGCTCACACTTATCCATTGGCAAAGATGGTAAAAGTCAGCATTGGAGCAGCTTTGAAAAGTAGAGCAGGCAATAAGCTGTGGATTAGTTCAATTGCTCTGGAAAGCAACCTGGATTTATGCAAATCAAGGAACTGAAACATTCATTCCCTTTGCCCCAGAGATTCCACTGCTGGCATATACACCAAGGAGGTTACCTAATGAAAAGAAAAGCTCCCCACACAGCAGAATACTTATAAGTGCACTTTTGTGGCAGTAGCAAAGAACTGGAAACAAAATGGCCAAGCAAATTGTGCATGAGTGTAATAGAGTTGCAACAACCTTGGGATGTAAGTGCTATTATTACCCTCATTTCGAAAGAGCTCCAAAGAGATTAAGTGACTTGCCCAGGGTCACCCAGCTGGTAAGTATCTAAGGCTCGGTCTTCTCGATTCTGTGCCCTGTTCTACCTGGCTGCCTTCACTGAGAATTTCTGTGCTGTAAGAAATAATGGACACGACAAATGCAGAAGCATAGAAAGGTTTAGGTGAATGGATGATGCAAAGTGAGGTAAGTGGAGCCAGGAAAACAAGGGACTCAGGGACAACAATGACGTAAGTAAAAAGAACAACCAGACCAAAACAAATTATCAAAAGGGAAAACTGCCGAGTTCCATGGGGCGAGCCTTCCTGGGAGGACTTGTGCAAACACCCAGGCCTCCTCTGGGTAGCAGGAGCAGCGGGGGTGGCAGCTACAAACATGCTACATCACACATGTTCACAGACTCTGACATAGGGAGCAGTTATGCTGATCTTTTTCTTATCTTTTTCTTTTGTCTTTTCAAAAAAGCCCAGAGTATTATTTGTTATGGAGGATGCCTCTCTGGGACAGGGAGGGAAATTGGCAGAAATTATGGTGATGCTAAAAAAAATGAATAAAACTTAGTTTAAAATTTTTTAAGTAAGCAAACAAAAATGTAACTCTGAAGAATAACCAAAAAATAAAGGAATGTTAGGTAATTATAAAGACCAAGTTCAACCGTCTAGATGAGAGGACAGAGCTCCTCCCCCCTCTCCTGCTGTTCCTTTGGGGGGGGGAGGTCCCCCTCACAGGTCTAGAACATTTCAAAGAATGTCACTTTTTTTAAGTGTATTGGTTGCTTTTGCTTTGTTTTTCTTTTTTCTTCTGCTTTAAAAAATATTATCACTATTGATTTTCTAGAAGGAGATGGAGATAGAGAGGAGAAATGTAGGCAAGAGAAAATAAAATTCTATTTTTTTTCTTAAAAAGAGCTTCTGACAAGGAACCTAATGGGCACAAGTGAGCAGATGGCCACATACACAATGGAAGAAAGAGAATGAGAATGCAGGATGCTAACCACTGGCCAACCTAGGCTGCATCCAACTGATGTCCAGAAAACTCAGAAAGCACCTGGCATTGTGAGCCCTTGTGACCAAGGATGACAGTCAGCCAAGAGGGATGGGGAAGGGGGGATGGGCAGAGAGGTCCCAGACGTGCCCTTGGTGTAAAAGCCCTGGGGATAGGAGGACAAGAAGGAACTCACTCCTCCCCTCAAGAAGCTTATGTTCCTAAATCCTTTCTACCTCCTCCTGCTGTGACCACCGTAGCCAGAATCCTGGTTTCTTGGGCTCCTTGCCCAGACAGCATTGCTGGGGAGGAGTGACTCCAGCATCCTAGAATGCAATTGGTGTGGCAGGTCCTTGGATGATGGGTTTCTGGTGGTTTGGGAGGAGTCTGGGAGTGAGAGGCAGGAGGCCAGAACCAAACGGCATAGGGAAAGGGGACAAGGGTGAAGGGGATGCCCATCGTCTGAGTACTCACTTCTCTACTCCTGCCTCCAGTGATGGCACATGCTGAAACAGTAGATGAGAGCTCAGCCTCACTTGCCTATGAGAGATCAGCTCAGTTTCATTCCTGGAGACAAAAGGCCTGAGTTCAAATTCAGTCCCTGATGCTCTCTGAGGGACCTTGGGCAAGTCATTAAAAGTCTTGGACCTCAGTTTCCTCTACTGTGAGATCCAGTTGAACTAGATGTCCTCAGATCCCTTCCAACCCTAGATGTATGATCATGAAGCTGAGAGATGATTTCTCCTCCCTTCAGTTCCCTTCAGAGGGGACTAGCTCTGGAGGAGAAGCTGATTTAGTGGAGAAAACACAGCTTCTTCCTGTTCAAAGCAACTGCCCCCTCTCACACCACCCCCCACTTCTCGCTGTCATTTCATCTTTCTCTTCATATAAAATGAAGTTTGGTGGCCACTAAGCCCTCCTCTGGTGTGAATAATGTTGGCATGGTTAGAGATTCACCTACAGCCAGGTTGAAACAGAAGATGAAAAGAATGTACTGACTCCATTTGGATACCCCAAACCCAGTGAAAGTGCCTCAGAATCATCACATTAGGCAAGTTCAGGTCTATTGGTTTTGGTTTGGAGTTTTTGGAGGGAGATTTGAGAACAGTTTGCAGTTTGTTACAATCAGGCAGAAATACAAGATTCTACCGAGTGGCCCTGACTCTGAGACATCAAGAAAAAGAAGAAGAGGCTGGCAAAGTGCTGGGCGTGTGACGCTACAAAGACAATCTTATTTTGAAGGCCTTCAGAACCCACTTAGCAGTTCTCCTGCCCAATCCTCTCATTCTTCTGTCTGTGGAATCGGCCAAACCAAAGGTTTCCCTCCTTTGCTACAATAAGGACCTGCCAATAAAAAAATCCCAGGGAAAAATTCTGCCTCCAAAAGGTTGGCATGGCTCAATGCTATGGACTGAGCACTATGAGGTATGAACTTCCCTGGCCCCAGCTCTGGGACCACTGGCCATCTCTGTGTACAGGGCTTTCCCCTGACCTTGTGGGCACCTCACACTGAGTCTGTGCCAGAATGGGACACCCTACCCCCTGTTTTCTAATATTCTTTTCTAACTCATCTTCAAAACCTCAGAATTAGGGAGGAGAATAGAATGTAAGGTCTGTGCCACAGTTGTCTCTGGAACCAGTATGGGGCCATGAGGCTGAACAGGGAAGAGATTAGCTTTTGAGCCTCAAGTGTGGGTGAGATAAGGGAGGAGGTAGATTCCCGGCACCAGGCAGCAACAGTCAACTTCAAAGCTGAGTATAGAAAAATAACAATTCAAACAGCAACCACTTTTCATACAACCAAAAATCAAAAGGGAACAGGGAACACATAATTTCTGGCAACAGATCCTTCCTGCACAGATGTTGTGAACTCCAACACCATCTAACAGGAGAACTAGCCTCAATCCTTGGGCTCAGTATCTGTCTGAGCCATATACACATCCAACTGTATCCAGGAGTCCCTTTGGATTTGATCTGTATGCACCTCATTAGTTGCCAAGCTGCTTCTTTGGCAGGGCAGGGCAGGGCAGGCAGAAGCCCTTCTTCTATCACTAAAACCTCCTGTCCTCAAACTACTATATCTGCAGCACTTCCACTGGTTCTTCCTTGGCTCACTGCTTTTTCCCCTAGACCCCCTTTCCCAGGGCCTTCATGATCTCAGAAACTACTTGTTCTAAGCTCATTTGGTCAGCTCAACCTCATTGACTTTGGAGCCAATTTTGACCTAGAAAGGACATTCTTCCCCTCGTAACAACATTTCCTTCTCATGGCAAGCCTATCTGGGCCATGGGAAAACTCCTCTCTCCATCTGCTCCCATGGCTACATGCCCAGTGGACCTGTCCGAGCTGTCTGGTTCTTACTCTTACCCAGACTTTTCAGTTTAAGCTTCAGTGCTGTCTGGACACAGGGTCTAGTCTTCATCCCCTGGGTCAGTCTTTTGTGCTAGTCAAAACTAGGCAGTCCAAACTAGACACTGCCTAGCTGCTGCTACACTGGAACCCAAGTATTCCCTGGCACCAGCTATTTGCCCATTCACATATTAGCAAACAGATCGTTTAAAGACCTCTTAGTGGCACTTCCTAGTACAGTGTTTGGAGATGCCTTCATGTCATCTCTAGCTCATTGGAACCAAAGGGCACAAATGCCCAGCCTCTGGTGGGGACAGCCAAAACAAAAGCTGTTAAAGCAGATTGGAGAAAGGAGCAGCTAGTCAGTTGTGTATGACTTACCTCTAGACCCAATAGAGATAAGGTCTTATGGCAAAAGAAAGCCAGGGGTTCATACCCAACCTCCAGCTTCCAGGGAATCATTCCTTCATTCCTGCCCTGCCTTGTAGGAAGGCACTCTCAGTGCTAAGGGCAATTCTCTAATACAGTCAACTGGGCATTTGATCCTATAGACAATCTCACTTCTAAGGTCTTCAGAGCCCAACTCTGCATTGGTAGAGAGAATATCCACCTTTAGAATTTCTCTGTATGTCTTAGCCCTACCTCATCCCTAAATTAAATTTGGATAGTTGCTTAGCATCTACCAAGAAAATAATATATAGTGACTTTAACCTTAAGCCAAATACTAAATAGATATCTGTTATCATCTTCACCAGCACAATCCTAAAATGAAAAGCCTTGAAAACCAGCCAAAGACATCTATGATGGATAAATGCTAGAGGCTTTTCTAATAAGTTTAGGAGTATGGGGTGGCTAGGTGGCACAGTGAATAGAGCACCCACCCTGGAGTCAGGAAGATCAGAGTTCAAATTCAGCCTCAGACACTTAATGCTTACTAGTTGTGTGACCTTGGGCAAGTCACTTAACCCCAACTGCCCTCCAAAAAGCAAAAAAAAGACAAAGGAAAATGAGCCAACTTGGAAGAGAACTGTGTTCATTGCTGAGTGAAAGTGACCCGGGCTCCTTTGACTTAGGGAAGGCTTTAATCACACAGAGGCCGGACAGCTGATGCTGTTGTTGGGCTTCCCTTCTCTAAGAGGACCATGACATCAGGGAGCTGATGCCCTGACACGCAAGGGAATGGGATTTAAACAAGGGAGGGAGGACTGCACAAAGTCACCAGCCTCACTTTCTCCTCCAGAGCCATCTGGGGCTAGTGGCCAGATAGAGATTGGTTCAATTAGCAATGGCCCTGGATGCAGTGGGAGGCAGATACACACTGGTAAACCACAGATTGATTGATTGATAGATGATAGATGGAAGAGTTCCTTGAGGGCAGGACTATCTTCTGCCCCTTTTTGTATGCCCAGTGCTTAGCCCAGTGCCTAGCAGACAGCTGGCACTCAGTAAATGCTTATTGTTTGATGGAGAGATGATAGAAGAGAGAGTTACGCAGTCTGTGTGTGTGTGTGTGTGTATGTGTGTGTGTGTGTGTGAGGGAGAGAGAGAGAGAGAGAGAGAGGGAGGGAGAGAGAGAGAGAAAGAGAGGGAGAGGGAGAGAGAGAGAGAAAGAGAGGGAGAGGGAGAGAGAGAGAGAGAGAGAGAGAGAGAGAGAGAGAGAGAGAGGGAGAGGGGGAGAGAGAGAAAGAGGAGAGAGACACAGACAGACACAGAGAGAGGGAGAGGGAGAAAGAGAGAGAGACAGAGAGAGAGTGCATACAGAGACGTTAGGTAAATTGTTGAATAGATTTTTCCCCCAATTATAAATGAATCCAACATGGAATATTGCTAAGCCAGGGCTGATTCTCTCATTTACCTTTGTGGCTCCCTGAGTGCCTAGCCCAGGTCTTTGCTCCACAAAAGTTTGTTTTACTGAAATATTGAACCACTGCCCTCCTTTTAGACACTGGTGCAAGTTGATTGGGTAGGGAGGGTAAGTTGGGTCAAAAAAGGACATTCAGTGCCCTGAAATAGTAACTCAGACTGACCTTGGCTGGGTTAAGCACTTAATCGCTTTTTGCCTGAAAGAAGGTGAATATTCTCCTAGAAAACTGGCAAAGATGATAAAAAAAAAAAAACAGGGACAGCTAGGTGGTTCAGCTGATAGAGTACTGACCCTGGAGTCAGGAGGACCTGAGTTCAAATTTGGTCTTAGACACTTGACACTAGCTGTGTGACCCTGAGCAAGTAACTTAATCCCTACTGCCTAGGCAAAAATTAAAAAATGGCAAAACCAGAAATGGTAAATGTAGATGGAACTGTGAAAAGATGCAAAGGATACATCCTTGGGATGGTGGGGGCGGGGGCTGCCATTATGGAAATTTGGAATATTTGGAAATATGCTTTTTTTAAAAAAGTGACTAAAGTAACCCTTCTGAGATAGAACCCAGAGAAGCTGAAGACCTCTAAGGATGGTTTAGAGGTTAGACTAGACTAAGGTCCCTTCCCGCCTTCAAACTCCATAATTCTCTGTGTGTTCCACACACACAGAGAGTCATAGCAACATTTTGTGGTATTGAAGAAGGAGAAAGAACTCAGAACAAAGCAGCCACCCATCTGGTGAAGAAAGGTTACAAAGTGCATAACAGAGGGCTGCTTTCCTGTGAGAAATCATGGATATGAAACTTGAGAGAAGTGTGGGAAGATGTATATGAACAGATGTGTGTTGGTGTCAGTGGAATTAGGAAAACAGTAGTGAACAGAACAGATATCTGGAAGGTCAGGTCAGAAAACCTTCTTCACTCCCTTTCTCCATTTAGGGGTAAGAAAGGGAAGAGGAGGCAGGGTACCTCTCCTAAAAGTAGGAGCCAAGCCCAGACAGACAGCCTGCCTACACTAGGCCATTCCCACACCCTCGCTCCCCACCTACACTGTCAGGTGTGGAAGGTTGGTTGACAGCTCCTTCTTTTTGGGGGGGACTGACTCACTGGGGAGTGATTTGGGACAGACCCCAAAATGAATGTGATGTAAAAACAAAAAGGCATCAATAAGATGTCAATTTTTTTAATTAAAAAGAAAAGAAGAAAGGCCCTGAAGGGAACCAACCAAGGCACAGAAACTAAGGAGCTGAAAGGGGAAATCTTGTGGGATCAAATTCCTCCAGCTTCAACAGTAAAGCAAACACAGCTCCCTGTTTCCCTCTTACTAGGTTGTATGTAGATCCTCAGGCCAGACTCCCCTGGGTCAACCAGGCGGTGATTTAGGGAGGGGAAGAAGAAGGTGGAAAGGCAGAATAAGTGGCTTATCCTTCCCTGAGGTGGGGTAGGGGGAACCAACCGTCTCACATTTTTGCAGAAACAGCTTACACCTTTTTTCAGAGGCTCCTAGTCCTCTAGCAGGAAGAGACCTGAGAGGTTTAGGAGGTCAGTTCCTTTACTTGCCTGACTAGGATTGTCTGGGGACATGTGCAACAATAAGGCTGGAGTTCAAACCCCGGCCTTCTTTCTCCAAAGCCTTTCTACCATATAAGGTTGCCTTCTCACCAGGCACAGAATAGAACACAGAAGAAAGAGGAAGTTCACTCTTACCGTGGTCTGCCACTCAGCAAGCCTCCAAATGGTCCCTGCTGTTCTGGAGAATCCCTCTTGGAGTACAGGCAGCTCCACATCCCACATGGCTTTCCAAGGATCCTTTCTGGGACCTGGGCACTTCGACCTGGAGGGTCCACCCTTTTTGATCCCCTCCTCCACCACCACCCTCCTTTTGTGAGAGACAGCCCTTCAAATCTGGGAGCACCTAATCAATACCCAATTAATTTTCTACTCTCCATTAAAACCTTTCTTCAGGGTCCTGCTGTGCCAAATTTTGCCACACCCACACAGAGTCTGCCCCAGTCACAAGGAATGAGCCTTGGGCCTTGAGTTTGTCATGAGTGAATGAATGGAAACTTCATTAAGCCTTACTAGGTGTAAAACACTGTGCTCTGATCCTCCCTGTGTGGGCAGGACTCTCTTCATGGGCCAGTTGCTCAGTAGCAAGCGCCTTTGCCCACCTGTCCCCTTTGAACTTCCCTGTGTCTGAGACCCCCTTTCACTTCTGCTGGGATGAAATCAGAAGTCAGAAATGGGAACTTTCTGGAACAAAGCCTGGGCCCACTCTGTGGCCCTGGGGGATACCAACAGAGAGAGAAGGCTCCCTCCCTTCTGAGACTAGAGCACCTTCTCCTGTTCCTCATGGTATTATGTGCTCCCTCTGAGAGGCCACAAAGCCAAGTCCATAGTGAATGGGCCTCCATGTGAGGAGGGTCCAGATTCACCCCAAGCCATGACCCTCTCCAAGCGGAGGACACCTGCCAGGCCTCATCTACTAAGGTATATGAGGTGAACTGATGAGAGAAATCTCCACCTACCTCAGAGAGGCTGCTTGATTTGCCCCATGCCACAAAGAGGGACAGAGAACCCACAGCTAGCTCTCCTGAGGCCTTCTACAATGTTCCCCAATGCCCCACCCCCACTCCAGACTTCTACCTAGGGAGCAGGGGAACCTGGCCCACTTTCTCTAAGGTCCTTCTGACTCCTCTCTGTCCTGGGGTAAAAAACAGCATTTGACATAATTCCAAAATAGGGAAGTTTGTTCTCTGGGGCATGGCCCTGTCCTAGGGCAGCTATTCAGCTGGCATAAAGCTACACCAGCTCATTACTAAGGAGGGACACACCCAGGCAGGCAGTACATGAGCTGCCCCTCGGGTGACTAAAAAGCTATTTGGAGTTTGGCAAACTCTGTGCTTTCCCTTTAGCTCAACCATTATGAGTGAAGGAGATCTAGAGAATGGCCACCATGACGGGAGGAAGGACAAGCTTGCCGTGAACCAAAGCTGCCCAGGGGAGCCAGGCCCCAGTCTCAGACAGAAAAGCCACAGCTTGGAGAAACTTTGGCTCTGTGCCTGAGAGGGCAGAGACATTCTAAGAATGAGGAGAGGAAAGACACCATGGTCAGCGATAAAGGGAAATGAACCTTGTTCTGCTTGGCAGCTGCTGGGGCAGTGGAAAGAGAGCGAGACCCGGGGTCCAAAAGACCTGAGTTCAAATCCAGCCTCAGACACTTGATGGTTGGGTGACTCTGGGCATGTCCCTTCACTGCTGCCTGCCTCAGTAGCCTCATCAGTAAAGTAATAGCATCTACCTGGTGTGGGGACCAAAGGAGATGGTATTTGTAAGAACACCATGCCCAGCACTCTTTGTTCAGCTATGTCGGACTCTCCACGACCCCCCCCTTTGAGGATTTCTTGGCAGACATACTACAGTGGTTGACCATTTCTTCTCCAGCTCATTTTACAGGTAAGGAAACTGAGGCAAACAGTTTGCCCAGGGTCACCCAGTTAGGAAGTATCCAAGGTTGGAATTGAAGTCAGGTCCTCAGGGCCAACATTCTATCCATTGTGTCATGTAGCTGCCTGGATTTATTTAGTATCTATTCTGTTTTAAGAACTGTGCCAGGCTTAGGAAGAAGGGGAAGGAAAGGAAAGAAGCATGTACCAGGCTGTGCTAAGAACTTTTAGAAATACCTCATTTGCTCCTTACCACAATCTGGGAGGTAGATGCTATTACCCCCATTTTGCAGATGAGCAAACTGAGGCAAACAGGGGTAAGTGACTTTCCCAGGGTCACACAGCTGGGAAGTATCTGAGGTCACATCTGAATTGGCCCCAGGCCCATTGCATGCTCCACTGTGGCCCCATTTGCCAAGGGATAAAGACTTAATGAACTGGGGGTGGCTAGGTGGTGCAGTGAATAGAGCACCCGCCCTGGAGTCAGGAAGACCTGAGTTCAAATATGACCTCAGATACTTAACACTTACTACCTGTGTGACCTCGGGTAAGTCACTTAACCCCAACTGCACTGCCTTCCCTCTCCAAAAAATTAAAAAAATTAAAAAAAAAAGACTCAATGAACTGCTCCTAGAAGAAATGCCTTCCCCACCCCTTAGAATGGCTTGTTTCCACCGTCTCTGACTAAAGCTTTTCCTGATCCCCCTTCTCCAACTTCCCCCATGCTCAAAAAAAGAGAAACAGTAACTCAAGCTTTCTTAAAATAGATTGTGCATATACTTCCAGATACACTTGCTGTATTCCCCCATAGAATGGAAGTTCTTTGAGGGCAGGAACGACTTTATTATGATAAAATAAACTTAAATTAAAAAAAAAATTAAATATCTACTATGTGCCAGCGATATTAATGAGAGCAGGAAAGAGTTCCTGCCTTCAAGGAGCTTACAGTCTCCTGGGGGAGGAAGCAAGAAGGTGGGCGGAGGGGAGGAAGGTGTCTCCATTTGGGGTGGCAGAGCAGCTGGTGGCCACATCTGGGGCAAGGCTGTGGGAGGGCAGAGACCACCAAGGACCAGAGGAGGTGGGAGGCCTGGACTGACCACCATCTCTGCCCAGGAAGTTTCCCGGGATGAGCTCATCTCTTAACAAGTTTATGGGGAAGGGGGAGGGACCACAAAGCTGATGTCTGCTTCCCCAACATCTAGGCCCCTCATCTGCTCCATCCATGTCTAGTTTACAGGCAGCATCTTGGACTTCTCCCCTGAAGTCACCCTACAGGTCCAATTAATTGTCAAATCTGTTCTTTCTGCCTTCACAGCCTCTCTTGAACACACCTCCTCTGACCCTGCCCCCACCTTGGGGCAGACCCTCATCTCCTCTCAGCTGGCCCATGGTAGTAGCTGCTGGGGTGGGGGTCTGCCTGCCTTAGGTGTTCCCCCACCCCAGTCCAGCCTCCATTCAGTCACCAATGGGATTTTCCTAAAGCCCATGTCTGCCCTTGTCACCCCCTACTCAATAAACTCCAATGGCTCCCTATGGACTTCAGGAGCAAACACAAAACACTCAGTTTGACTTTCAGTCCCTTCATCACCAAGCCCTCCCCCTTTCCAGGTTCTCACATCCGACTGCCCCCTGCATCCCATTCCCGAAGCAGCACTTTTCCCATTGGTTGTCCCTCATGCTTGGAAGCCGGGCCTTGCGGCTTCCCTGGCTTCTTTCAGGATTCGATTCCAAGCTCCGCCCCCATCCCAAGCTCCGCCCCCTATGAGATCAGTTTCATTTGCATTGTATCTATCTGCCAGGTACAAAGTTATTTGCATTTTGCCTCTACTGACCGAATGTGAGCTTCTTGGCAGCAGGGGTGGTTTTTTCCTCCTCTCTGTAGCCCCAGTGCTTAGAATACATTAACTGCCTAATAAATGCTTTTGATTGACTCACCATTTAAACGCCCTTGCCTCACTGATTTTTGCTCTCTAAGACCCTACATCCCACCAAATCGAGCTAGGGACTTCCCAGGCAGAGGAAGGAGGGCATCCCAGGCATGGGGGAGCACGTGGGATCTGCAAAAGCGGCAGCAGCGAGTCTTCGGGGCTAAAGCTCTGGGTGGACAATGGGGAGACAGCTTCGAGAGCCAGACTGCACAGGGCTTTAACACCAAAGGAGAAGTTAATATTTTATCCTAGAGACAATAGGGAACCAGTCACTGTGGCTTCATGAGACAGGGTGGATGGGTGTGACAAGAGCAGATTGGTGCTTTAGGTCCCTTTGCCAGAGGTGAAAAGAGACTGGCTGCAAGGGCCCAAATTAGGAGCCATTGCAAGAAGCTCTCCAGAATGGCTGGGTCAGTTCACAACTCTACCAACAAAGTGTCAGTGGCCCTGCTCTTCCACGTCCCCAGCAGCAGCAGCATTTTCTTTTTCTGTCTCATCAGTCACTCTGATAGGTGTAAAGTGGTGCTTCAGAGTCATTTTAATTTAAATTTCATTAATCCATAGTGATTTAGAACATTTTTTATGGCTATAGATAACCTTTGTTTCTTCTTCCAAAAAGTGCAAAAGAAATGCGGATGATCAAAAACCACATGGGAAGACTAATAAGAAGTAATAAGGAACCAGAAATCGTACATTTGTAGAACACTTTCTTGGCCCAAACCTGGGTGGTAGCCAGGCCAAGGACAGTTAATAATAATACTACGAATAATATCAGTGCTTTTATGATGAACTGAGGTCTGCGAAGCATGTTATGGCATTGTTCTTCACAACGAGCCTGTAAGGTAGTTACATTATCTGTTAATAACCCCATTTTATATGTGAAGGTGATGAGGTTCTGGGAGCCCCCTTGAGCTCTCCTTGAATCTTTTGAGGTACAGGCTCGGAGAAAGTAAATCTTCCCAGGGAAGGCATTTACCTGAGGTCATGGGCCTTAATTTGTGACTCTGCCCAAGTCTTTAGCCCTCCTTTGTTCCAATAGTTTTCCACCCTTAATGTACCTATTTCCACCCTTGAACTGGCCTGGCCCACCATTGTCTATGGTCTCCAGGTAGCCTCCAGCAACTTCCCACCCTCATCACTCATTACTGGAGTCCCACCCCTGAAGATCCTCCCCAACTCATTGCTGGAGTCTGAACTCATCTGACTCCTCCTGAAGACCCTCCCCAAACTCCTCCTCTAGACCACCCCTAGATTCCTCCCACAGCCTTTCTGTATATAGAATCCCATTTCCCTCCTTGTGTGAGAGTGCCATAGAATAGCTTAGCACAGACTTACTGGGTGAGAGCGCCACAGAATGCCCTAGCCCAGACTTAACTCTACCCTGCTTGCCCAATGCAAGCATCACAGATACCTAGGCTCCTTAAGAGTCTACTCAGTGTGGTGAACTTTCAATAAACGTTATTTTTCTTTGGCTAACAAGACTTGAGTGGAATTCTTTCTACAGTACCCGACATGGTGGTATTTTGGGGTCTCCAGAGCAACCTTAACCCTCTTTATGGGTAGCTACATCAAGGGAACTGAGACTGAGAGAACTACACAGACAGGAAGGTCTGCTGCTCAGACTTGGATTTCCCTGACTCCAGGTGCTGTCCACCACACCTTCTGGCTAGTTATCCATGTTTTAAAACAAGGGAAATGACCAGGCCAGGGTCACAACAGCCAGTGAGTATCAGAGGTGAGAAGTCAATGAGCTCTTTTTAAGTGACCAATAGGAGTCAGAAACCACTAAACAAAGGAAGGCAGTATCAGCCCTTGCCCTTGGGGAGCATCCACTCTAAAGAAAGACAACTAGGAAGACACAAGATAGAAACAGAGTTGATTGAGGTCGACTGAGAGGAGAAGGTGTTAGTGGAGAGGGGCTTCCAGAAAGACCCTTTGCAGGTGAGGGGATTGGAGCAGACGCGTCCCCTGATGGATGGACAAACAGATGGATGGAGAGATGGACCCCAAGGCTCTCTCTGCTGCTTCCAGGATAGCGGCATTGCCCGGGCTGGGGTTGGAGACATCCAAGTTGCCCACTCTCCTGCTCCCAGGGAGAATCTTAACTTTTTCTAAAAAGAAACTCTTGGTCTTCCCAAATCCAAGCTCTCCTGAAGAGTCCGCAGACTCATCAGTTCCATTCCACAAGCTCCCGCTGATTGGCTCGGAAGTTCCTGCCCTCTGGAGGCTTACACTCTGGGGGAGCCGGTGCAGCTTACACCCAGAAGATGAGAAAATTGGGACCCATTGGGGAGGCCCTGATAGCTAGTGGGGAGGAGGGGTGGGGCAGGAGAGGCTGTGTGTAGGAGAAGGCCCCTCGAGCTGTGCTTCTCGGCCCCCTCAGCGTCACCCTACAGTTCTCACTGTCCTCAGCATCCCCGTGGGCCGAGAGCTACAGCCCAGGAGCCCAGCCAGATGACTCCAGGTGCTGGGGAAAGCAAACATCCACCTGCTGCCTGCCCCTTCCTCCTTTCTGCGCCATGCAAAGAGGCCTTTCAAGCAGCTCCCAGGAGCCTCAAAGCCAGGCCCATAGGGGAGAGCAGAGGCCGGCATAGGAGCCGGTGGCTGGGCTGAAATGGGCCGGGCCTAGACTGGGCAACTTCTTTGTAGGTTATGGGGTAGGAAATGGGTTGAGTACTGTTGGTCCCATTCCTGTCCACCAGCTGCAAGCCCCCTTACTGTGCTCGCCTTTTGGACTCTGTACTTGGTGCACCTCAGAACCAGAAGCTGAAAGAAGTGCCGGAGGCAGTCTGTGTCTGGACAAGTGGGCTGGCCTTGAAGACTTGGGATCCTGGCCGCTGACCTGGTCCTCTGAACCTTAGTGTATTTATCTGTAAAATGGAGTGATAGCGACCTTTGTCTCTGAGGGCTGTCATGAGGGGCACTGGGTGGATCTAGAGCTAGATGGGCATGCAGAGACAGCACTTGTGTGTGCACATATGTGCACACACATGCAGACTGCACATCGGCATCACACATGCTCGTGTGTTGCAAGGTGCAGGTTACATGTATGTGCAAGACGGCACGTGTGTGCACAGACATAGCATATGCATATATGCTGTGTGTGCATAGATGCATGTGTGTACTGTGCACGTGTATAGCATGCACAGATAAAAGCATGTGCTTGTGTGTGGCTACATGCACATAGATAGTACATGGTTGTGTGTGTACATGCACGCACACACCTAGATTACTTTGCTAACCTTGCAGGGTTCTCCAGACCATGCCCACACAACACACACCTTCCTCCCTTATTTTTCCCCAGCAGAACAGAAGTTCCTTTGGGGCAGAGAGTGTTTGTCCCCGCAGCCTCAGCCCAGCGCCTGGCACATGGTATGCACTGGACAAAACCTTCTCTTTCTGGATCTGGAAGGAACCTCAGGGATGCCACTCTGCGTTTCACTTCTCTGACAGATGGGGACACTGTCCAAAAGGCCAAAAAGGAGGGGGGACTGGGACAAACTCATGGTCATCTTTGGGGAAAAGAGCCTTGAGCCCCAAGCTTGGATGCCTTGCCCCCATCCCCAGCTTCCCCTTGGCAAGCTGCAGACCAGAGCCTTAAAGACCCTCCGCAGAGCAGGCCTCAGAGGGGCTGTCCCCTCAGCTTCCAGTCCAGAAGGACACTTCCTGCCGGTGCCCTGAAGTCCAGAGCTGCCCAAACCCCTTCCCACCAGAGTTTAAGCTCTCAGTGACATGTCAAATAAGGAACAAAAACAGTCACCACTTGACTGCCAAAGTCTAACATTTACTGAGTGTGAAGTTATCTCCCCAAGGGGATACTCTGGTCTCTTTATCTCTCTTTTAAGGGTGAGCAAAGTAAAGCTCCTAGAGGTGAAAGGCAGTTTGCCTTGGGTCTGGTTGCTAATACACATCTGAGCACTTTCCTCAGGCTCTTCCAGACTGGTCAGCACCTGAGACCTAGGGATAGAGGTCCACATCTTATCTCTGATAAGACATTATCTGATAAGGTCATCTTATCTCCCTCTAGGAAAGAAGATAATCCCTTGGCTCTGCTCACATACGCCTCCCCCCATACAAAGCTCTATTCCCCAGACTTGGTTCTTCCTTTAATTAAGGAATGAGACTATGGCTTGACGGTGGCATGCCCTCCCTTGGGTCACTCTATCCTCAGGCCCTTGGGCCGTGTAGGTGACTCCTGAATGGATGGGAGAGAGAAGCAGAGAGAGACAGTGAGAAGAGAGAAGCCCCTTGGACACACAGCACAACACACCAATGTGCATCTTGATGCCCAGCACCTGCAGCTGCAAAGATGACCTGTCACTCATTGGGTGACCCTGCTCTCCCTGCTGGACCGAAACTCACCATGCTGCACGGGGTGCAGAGCCTGACTCCTGTGGGAACTACAGGCCAGACTGTGCCTTGCAGCCCCACCCCCACCTGCATCACCAGCCTGCCTGCATGCCATAAAGGAGCGGTGAAGAGAGGGTTTAAACAATCAAATTGAAACCAAGAGTCACCATGCAGGTCTGGGCAGAATTACACATGACCCCCTTGAGCAGTGGTTCTCAACCTGTAGGTAGCGAGCCCTTTGAGGAAAACACATATTTTCAATGGTCTTAGGAACTGAGACACCTCTCCTTTATCTGTCTCCAGGCAGGTCCACCCACATGCAGATACACCCACATACAAGCATTAAAGGATCACAGCATTAGGAAGGTTGAGAACCACTGCCCTAGAATGACCAGGGAATTGAAGTCCTTCTTTGGCTTGGGTCCCCCCTAATGCCTACAGGCTCTGGGAAACGCCTTGAACTCTTACTGAATCTTCCACTTGAAGAGGCATTTGCCTGAAAGCCATAAATCTTTCATTTTCCTAGGCCCATATCTCTTTTATACTTAACCTAGCCTACCCCTCCATCATCCAGCTATTCCCCACCCTGGATCCTGGCATAATATCTATACCCAAACCTGTTACCCTTAAACCAGCCTAGCCCTCCATTGTCTGCCATCTCCTGGCAGCCTTTAGCTACTTCCCACCCTTAAGCCCATTTCTGAAGTCTGTCCTCAGTTCTATCAAAGAACCTCCTCAGACTCCTCCTCAAGACCCTCCCCACACTCCTCCTCTAGACCCCCCCTAAATCCTCCCACAGTCTTTCTGTATATAAGATCCATCTTGCCTCCATGAAGGGGCTGAGAGTAATGTATTCTCACTCTGTGTCAGATTATTCTGGCTGGCTTGCCAACACAAGCCTCACAGATTCTTAGGCTCCTTAAGACTCTGTCTAGTATGCTGAATCTTTAATAAACTTTGCTTGACTTTGGCTGAGAGAAGGCTTGGGCGGAATTCATTTGACAGGACCTGGTTTGTTGATATTTTGGGGTCTCAAGCACCCCTAAACCCTAAACCTCAACACCCCCTCTTATCAGACCCCTAGACCTCAAATATCTGATATACACAAGGCATTTATCATCCCACTCCATCATGACGCTCCTCCTTCTCCCTGCAAACTGCTTGATCTTCTGTGTGGTGTGTGGGATTACAAATTTACCTATAGATCCTTGCAAACTATGCGGCCCATGTTACACATGGATGTGTCAAAAACTAAGGCATGCTGGGAAAAACCTGACTCCAAAACAAGATGTCACCTTCAGAGATTGCCCATGGAGTCCCTCTCAGGAAGCATCACACCAAGGCCTCTCCTTTCCACCTCTCACAGTCAAGTGATGTGGCCCAGCATTTATTGAAAACTTCCTGCTTAAGAGATGCTACGCTGAATGCTGGGGTGGGGTACAGAGAAAGGCATCTCATTCTAATGGCACTTCCATTCCAATGATCAAGCCAAGGCCACAAACATTTATTAAGTGTCTCGAAGACAAAATGGGTCAAGAATAGCTTTACATGCTTCCTCCCAGAGACTGGAGGCAGCTAAAGGAGCTCCCAGAGGGCAGGCATTGTTTTGATCTCTGAGGCACAGCACACAAAAGCACCTCCCCAGGAGGGCACTAGTCCTCAGAGATCTTAGGTGACGTGTCTCTGGTTGGAAGTGGCAGAGGCAGCATTGGAAGCCAGGCCCCCTGGCTCTGGTTCTGTTTTGAATGGAGCAAAGGCCTAGGCTGAAAGCTTCCCTCTTGCCAGTCAGGCAGTCAGGGGACAATGTCAAGGCCAGGGCCATGGTGCCCTCCACCTGATGAGTAGGAGCAAGGGAAAGAGCAGGCACACTACTCAGAGGCATGGGCTGGACTGATAAGGCTGATCTTGTGGAATGGCCCTGGGTGCCAACCCACAGCTGAGAGAGTGGCCACCTGGGCAAAGATAACAAGGCCCTTCTCCAGGGCAGACTGGCAGCCTAGCAGGTGCCAGCCCTACTTTGAGCTTCCTAAGAAGGTTTATCTTTTTGCTGGGAATGAAGACTCTAAGAAAGTTCCAAAGCCAGAAAGATCCAGAGAGCCTCCAGCTCTCATCACAACCTGCCCACTTTCTTCTCCACACTAGCTACTATGAGGTTCTTTCAGATGAATCCAACCACCTTTTAGTTGAGCTGAGATCCAGGGGACACCCAACATGAAGGAAACAGTCCAATCAATCTATCCACAAACCGTGATCTGGGAAGTCTGGACTTTGTGCAGGACACTGTGCCAGGGTCAGGGGGGAGAATATTTGTGCAATTTGTGCCTTAAGTAAATGAGACTATCTGCCTGCCCTCAAGAAACTTACTACCAGGACCACAGCATATTCACAGAGAAGTAAATACAGGGCAGAGATAAAAAAAAAAAATGAACACAGGGGCAGGGAGGGGGTACTAACAACTGGGATGAGAAAACAGAGGACTCTCAAACTGAACTCAGAATGGAGCCAGGCAGAAGAGAGTAAGGAAGGTGAGCCTTTCAGATGAGCCAGCCTGCCGGGGCAAAGGCTGGGAGGTAGGAGATGGGAGAAGGAGCATCCTGCATGAGGGATGGTGACTGGACTGTTTGTCAGCAGCTCGGTGATGTATGATCAGTGATCAGCGTGGAAGGCAGGGCTGGAAAGGATTGTGAAGGGCTTGAGGTTTCAGAGACTGTCATGTCCCACAACTTGCTCCCATGCATCCAGGAGGCAAGGCAGGAAGAAGTACGCATTTATAGAACAACTCCTGTATGTCAGGCACTCATTATTTCATTGAATCCTCCCCACAACCACGGGAACTAGGTGCTGCTATCATCCCCATTTTACAGTTGAGAAAGCTAAGGCAAACAGAAGCAGAGACTAGCCTAGGGTCACATAGCTCTGCATATAGCAGCTTTGAACACAGGTCTTCCTGATACCAGGTCCAGGATCCTGGGTGCTGTGCTGCCTCCTGCCCAAACATAGAGCATGTTGCTATCAAAAAAGCATTCTTTCTGTTTGTTAATCCTGTGACTTTTTTCTTTTTTAACTGTTACAAGGGGTGACTCGCTGGGTAGGGGAAGAGGGAAAGGGATATTCAGGAATCAAGTTAAAAACAAACCAAAAAAGGAATCGGTGATGGAATATGTTGGGTTTGGACCAGGCAGACTAGGTTAAAGTGTGTGTGTGTGTGTGTGTGTGTGTGTGTGTGTGTGTGTGTGTGTGTGTGTGAGAGAGAGAGAGAGAGAGAGAGAGAGAGAGAGAGGGAGAGAGAGCGTGTGTGGTATATATGCATGTGTGAGTATGTGTACATGTGTATGCGTGTGTGTTTGTGAGTATGGAATGTGTGTGGTGCTGTGTGAGTGTATGTATGAGTGTGTATACATGTGTGTGTGTGTGTGCTCAGCATGCTAGTCACCTCTATAGAATTCACCCTTCCTAGTGGGTTATTCCAAGAATGCACTATCCTATCAGCTCTGCCTGCTTGTAACCCAACACAGAGAGGAGAGCTTAAAGAGCTTATTCCTCTTTGTGAGTGACTGAGGGGCTGGTGCTGGGATTGGGGTGAGTGGTGTCTCCTGAGGAGCTCAGCTGGATCTGAGAGTTCTTACAAAGGGATCCAGATGCTGCTCCCTCAGCCTGAAGTGAGACAAAAAGCTCTGTGAGGTGCCCCGTGGGAGAGGGGCAGTAGTTGCTCGATCTGCCATCCAGTCTCCAATGTGTCCCCGATCACGTGTTTCTGTGTGGGTCCATTCTTTCCTTATTTTAGACAAATGAGTGTCCAAAAGAGAAGTAAACAAGGAGGCTGAGAGATCTCTCAAAGCCTTCAAAGATTCTTGTAGCAATGAAGCTGGCAGCAGTAACAACTAAGTCTGGAGAAGAGTCAGCATGGAAGGCACAGGATCTACTTGACCCAGCTCAGCAGTGAATGTACCCATCAGCCAAGAGGAACCAAACTAGCTAACCGAGTGAGGATTCGATCCCGTTGCCAAAGCCACCCCCCCCCCCCATCTCAGAAACTTGGTGGAGACTCCTGGAAGGCACGAAAGTCACAAGGTGCTGCTCAGTCCTAGGTGTTCCCTGCAGGAAGGCCTCCTATTCCTTTTGTGCTTTAAGCTCGGGGCCTCTCTCTTCAGGGACCATGGGTGCATCTAAGGGGGGATTGTATTCCTTCATTTGGGGTGACTGTTTTCTGACTATTATCCTTCTTCTGCCTTCTCAGCAAGTGCTGTCTTTCAAAAGCATAGTAAAGTCAGCTGATGGATTCATGTGGGAGAATGCACCAGATGGGGGCTCATGAGCTGTGATAGAAATTACAGCCCTGGGACTAGCCCTAGCTGGGAGAAGTCTTTGGAACTTGATTCCTCAGTCCAGTGTGAACTGGGAGACTGAGCTCAGAGCAGTTGCTGCAACGAGATTTCGAATACTTTCATTCCCAGTGTTAATCTTTAGTATGAAAAGCAATGTGGTTGCTCTCGTTCTTTTCTGTGCTTGGTTTTGTTTCTTTTTTCCCATTGTTCGCTCCATTGGCTACAACGCTTATACAACCAGACTATCATACAATGTGAAAGAGTTTGCAGATCCTATACATGATTGTACGCCACCATGGTGGGGTGGGGGGGAGAAGGAAGGGGAAAAAATCTGAAACTCAAGTGATTCTGGAACTGAATCTTGTAAACTAGAAATAAACAAACAAATCAATTTTAAAAAATTAAAAAGAAAAGCAATGTAGTATAGTAGATAGAGAATTTTCCTTGGAATTAGGAAGAACTGAGTTCAAATCCCATTCCATATATATGCTAGCTACATGACCCTGGGCAAGTCACTTAACCTCTCATTGCCATGCTCCCCGATCACCTTCCACCCTGCTCTTTAAGACCGTCAATTACAGTATAATTGCTGACTTGGATAGATAAAGAAAGTTTCTTCACAGAGAATTCCCTGTCCAAAAGAAATCCAAATTGAAACAAACAACACACTTGGAATATTTTTCTATCTTGTTCCAATTATTGTCATTTCCAATATTCTTTCAAAGACAAGAAGTGATTATACCCCTCCCCACCTCTTCTGTTTACAACACTGTTTAGTGGGACTGCTTCTAATGGTTCTGTGGAATAGGATGCAGGCTCTTGGAGGGGAGAAGAGGGAGGCACAGCCCATATTTTGGATGGGTGCTTGTATCTACAAATAAGAAAAGGCCCATTGTCCTGGCTAGAGCCAAATTCGATAGGTGGGCTATGAGGATAAGGACAGCCAGGTGATTAACGATGAATGGTCAGGGAGCTAGGTGGGGTGGTGGGCAGGGCATGGGGCCAGGGGTCAGGAAGACTTGAACTCACACTTGGCCTTGGACACTTCTGAACTGTGTCACCCTGGGCAAGTCACCTAACCTCCATCAGCCTGTTTGCTTGAGTGTAAGATGGTTATGATAGCGTCTATTTCCCTCGGGGTCGTGGAGAGCATCAAGTGAGATGATAAAACACTTGGCAAGGCCTGGCACAGAGCTTTTATTACTATGACTCATAGATGATTGTTGCTGTTGCTGTTAAAAACAATATAATATCAAACTGGGAAAAGCAACTGCCTGGTAATTAAGCCATAACAAAGTGGGAAAAACAGCTGTGTCTAATGATAATAAACCAGGGAAAACAAGGGGGCAGCCCATAGCCTGGAGTGAACATCCTGCTTAGAAGCTGGACTCAATGCACCTTGGCCACACACAGACCTTGACCCTCTCCCTGGCTGATTACCTCCCGTTAGTACAGTCTGGGCCTGCCCCCAGCTCCCCTATTCTGCCCCTTTCTGATCACTTGTCCTTATGGGGTGGGGCTGGGGGCTGCAGGGGCCGTCCTCACCTCACCCCGTGAGCCCAGCCCTTGCTGTGATCCACCCGGCTGGCACCTTCTCAGAGAAGCCAGGTGACTTTGTTTGTGCATTCTGTTTTTGGACCTCATGGTGTGACCTTTGATGACTGATCTCATGTTAATTGCCCAACCAATTCATCTGCACATTTCCTGCTTTCCTCTGGTACTGAGAGATTGCAGGAAAAGTCAGAAGGGAAAAAAGGACAACAAAACTAGTTGGTGCAGAGGTGATGAAATCATCAAAAGACCTAGAAGAAGGTCTCTGTTTTACTGGGTAGATGGATAGACCCAGCCTGCAGGGGTCCTGGCTCTAGAGCTGGAAGGACTCTTAGAACTTACCTGGTCCAGCCTTTACAGAGGGAGAAATCAAGGCAAAGGGAGAGTCAGTGACTCGCTCACACACAGCCAGGATGGTTAGATGATGCAATGGGCAGATCTGGACTTGGAGGCAAGAAGAATGGTGCTCAGATCCCGCCTCTGTGCCCCCCAGGCAAGTCTCTGGGTCTCTGCACCTGCCTCCCAGGGCTGCTGGGACAATTGGAGAAGACAGCATGTGTAGGGCACTTGTAAACTTTAGAGCACAATATGGAGAACAGCTATTAGGAGCATGATTATTACTGATTATTGATCTGAAGCAAGATCTGAACACTTTCTGGAGCTGCTGAGCCAGTGTGCTGTCTCCATCAATGTGTCTCATGATGTTCTCAGAGGCAGACTGGTCTGTTCAATGACAAATCCCCTGCCGGGTCCCTTTGGATCACCTATGCCTCGGGAGGGGGAACCTACCCATGTTATCCAAGTTCTTTCTCCTGTTTGTTGACCCAGAGCCATGTGAATATTCCCGAATGATGGTCTTCCTTGTTTTTTGTCTTTGTTGTGGTCTTTCTTTTTGAATCTCTCATTTTTGTGATTTATGTTTTCTCTCCTTTTTTTTGGAATTGTTTGCCAACAGGCTATCAATGGTGTTGGTCTTTTAAAAAGGGTGACTTGGTTTTAATTGTCAATTCAGTTCTCTCATTTCATTCACATTCTACTATTTTTTTTTTTTTTTTTTTTTTTACTATTTTTTATGTCTCTTTTTTACTGTGCTTCCTTGCTGTTTCTATTCTAGTCTCTTTTGATATGGTCAATTCCTTGAGCCTCTCCATGGTATCAACTTTCTTGGAACAATGGTTTTGACTCCAGGCCACAGATTCTGAGAAGTGGCATTATTCATGTTATCTTGGTGGATTCATCAGCAGATGGGGTGCATAGGACCACCCAGCCATGCCTACCTATCCTCTTGGCTGCCCACCCATTTCCTCCCATAAGCCTCCTTCCAGAAAGATAAGAGGAAAGGACCTATGTGGGCTTCCCCCATTGGCTCCCTCGCCACCGAGGCATCAGAATAAGTGGGGTAAGAGCTGAGAGTTGACCCGTACCACCTGGGTAAGCCAGCAGAGAAGGCTCAGGCGGCAGAGGGGGCTGTCCTCCAGGGTGGGGAGCTTCTCCCACCAGTCACAGCAACTGCAGGTGGGACCTTTTCAGCCGGGGGACAGGTCCCTTTGTTCCTCTCCTGTTACTGTTCAATATATAGAAGCTTTTGTTGTTGCCAGAATCTGAGCAGCTTGGTCCCTTTAATCTCCCTTAATCCTGGGTGTTCCAAACCTACAGAAACGTCCAGGAGGAAGAGAGTTTCCTCACTGCTGTTGTGGTGAATGATAAACCCTCACAACTACTGCTCAGATGAGGGCCCTGGGTGGGGGGTGACACAGTCGGTCCAATATCCGGCCATCCCCTCTGCTGGCTAGAACCGGATTCTTTCCCTCTGGGAGTAATCAGGCACTGAGACTCAGAGAACCTGTTTTACAATGCAGAGCACTGGTCTTTGTCCTTTTTATGGTGGGAGATAAACTTTTCCCATGACCAGAACCCAGGAGTTGAGGACACCCTTTTCCTGGTGTCTTAACACCTGGGATAAAAGATTAGTCCCTGACTAGAAGTCCTCCTGGATCTTTGCCCCCATCATCTCCACGAATGTACACACCTGTATGTCTGCCCTAAGAGTGGATAGGAACACAGAGAGTTCTTGGAAATGTCTGCTGCTCAGAAAGCATTTTGGAGAGCCCCAAATTCCCATGCAGGCAAGGTCAGCTGCCAGCGGAATGTAGAAAGCATGGACTTGTGTAAGAGAGTTCTAAAGTAAGAAAATGGGCAGTGACCGACTAGGGTTAGGGTCAGCCAAGTCTTACCTTAAGGATGTTGGATGATGGCCAAGGAGACAGTCATCTCTTTAGTACTCTAGCAGTAAATCTACTTACTGCTAGCCCCACCTACTCATTTTAAAGATGGTCACAACCGGCAATTATAGCTTAGAGTGTGAATGGGATGAATTTACCCATAAAATCTAAACTGAGAGCAAATTAAAAATATGAATTCAATAATATGTTGCTTTCAGGAAACGTTATAAAAATGAGAGATATGCACAGAAATAAAAAGAAAGATTGGAGCAGAATTTATTATGTAAAGAAAGCAGGGGGTAGAAATCATGATCTCAGACTAAAGCTAAAATAGATGTAATAAAAAGAGAAAAATAGGGAAACTACACTGTGTCAGCAATGCTATTTAGACCATTTGAAATAACTAGACAGTAGAAAATGCCTCAAGTGTATACCTGCCAAAAGAGACACAGAACTATATGAACAGAAACACAAAACACTTTTTGTACAAACAAAGTCAGATTTAAATAATTGGAGCAATATATCTAGTTCATGGGCAGATAAAATCAGTATAAGAAAATGACAATTTTACTTAAGTAATCTATTTACTCAATGCCATCCCAATTGAATTGTTAGAAATTATTTTACTGAGTTAAAAAAATAAAATTCATTTGGAAGAACAAAAGGTCAAGAATTTCACAGAAACTAAAATAAAAATATAGAGGAAGCCAATTCAGCAACATCAGACATTAAGCTGTATTATAAGGCAAGGATATTGTTGAAGTGGAAAATGCATCATTTTGATTAAGTTAAAATTTTCTTATATAAATAAAACCAATGTAGCCAAGAATAGAAGAAAAGTGGAAAATTGGTGGGGGGGGAGGAACTTCCATAGACAATCTCTTGGATCATATGTGACTGGGCTGGGATGCTGCTGTAGTCTAGGAAATAAAGAGCTGGTGGATTTAAAAACCAGGGGAAGACTTGGACCCATGAAGGAAGATACTTTCCACCCTCAGAGAAGCAGAGGACTAGCAGAAATATGCATAAAAAAAGCCTTACATATATGTGTATATGTATCCATTTATAGATATTTATGTATGTGTGTATGTCTGTGTGTGAGTGTGTCTGTGTGTGTGAGTGTCTGTGGGTCTGTATACATAATGTGTGTCTGTGTGTGTGTGTCTGTATATAAAAGATGTGTGTGTGTGTTTCTGTGTCTGTGTGTGTCTGTATATATAATATGTCTGTGTATGAGTGCATGTCTGTGTGTCTGTGTGTATCTGTGTGTGTCTGTGTGTCTGTATATATAATGTGTGTATGTCTGTGTGTCTGTGAGTATCTGTGTGTGTCTGTGTGTCTGTATATATAATGTGTGTATGTCTGTGTGTCTGTGAGTATCTGTGTCTGTGTGTCAGTGTCTATGTGTCTGTATATATAATGTGTGTCTGTCTGTGTCTGTGTGTCTGTATATATATGTCTATGTGTGAGTGTGTCTGTGTGTGAGTATCTGTGTGTCTGTATATATAATGTGTGTCTGTGTTTATGTGTGTGTCTGTGTATGTGTCTGTGTGTCTGTGTCTGTGTATGAGTGTCTGTATGTCTGTCTATGTGTCTGTGTGTGAGTGTGTGTGTGTCTGCGTCTGTGTGCCTGTGTGTATCTGTGTGTGAGTGTCTATGTGTGAGTGTGTCTGTGTGTGTATCTCTGTGTGTGAGTGTCTGTGTGTCTGTATATATAATGTGTGTCTGTGTTTATGTGTGTGTCTGTGTATGTGTCTGTGTGTCTGTGTCTGTGTGTCTGTCTATGTGTCTGTGTGTGAGTGTGTGTGTGTCTGCGTCTGTGTGCCTGTGTGTATCTGTGTGTGAGTGTCTGTGTGTGTGTGTATATAATGTTGTGTCTGTGTCTGTGTCTGTCTGTGTGTCTGTGTGTCAGTGTCTGTGTGTCTGTATATATAATGTGTGTCTGTGTGCATATCTGTGTGTGTGAATGTCTGTGTGTCTGTGTGTGGTACCTGTATCTGTGTTTAATGGGAGCCCTCTCTAGGGTGAATGGGGGATGGACTCAGCGGAGAACCGAACCAAACCAAGCCAGGAAAAGGCAGCTTTGCCAACATTGTGTAGAACTTCTTGAGATGGAAATGTGTTGTTTTATTTTGAATCCTCTCATGTTTCACTATGTACATGCAAGTGTTTTTTTTTCTTTTCTCATTTTGTATTTAAGTTTAAGATGAATAAAAATTACACATTTAAAAAGTGTTTTAAAAAAAAAGCAAAGCAAACAACAATAACAACAAAAGGGGTGGCTGGGTGGCACAGTGAGTAGGGCACAGGCCCTGGAGTCAGGAGGACCCGAGTTCAAATCTGACCTCAGACACTTAACACTTACTACCTGTGTGACCTTGGGCAAGTCACTTAACCCCAATTGCCCTGCCCTCCCCCCTCCAAAAAAAAAAAAGCAAAAAAGTGCTCATTTTACAAAGTAAGAAAAAAATTTATGAGGCAGTTGAAGGCAGAGTGTCTTTCCTGCACCTGGGGTGACCTGGTGTCAGGCTCTCCTGGTGGCCAGTCAGGCCCCTTCCGATTGTCCCTCTTAGCTTCCTCCCCCTTCCTGTGTGTGAGCTTGGGATCCTCCTGGTCCCTGCGGTAGACTCAGGACCTCCTTCCTCTCCCCCTCACCCACTGCCAGGATTGTGAACCCACAAATGAATTTGACTTTGGCAACTTCCTCAACAGCACAGCCTTGGGTGGTCATCCCTTTTCAATGGCACACCTAATGGGACAGCTCCTGGCGCTCTCCAATCCCCTTCCTCCCCCCCAGCCTTGTCTCCCACTCATTAAGTCAAAACCCCTGAAGTTGTGTTCTTTTTTTTTTTTTTTTTGCTTTTTGGAGGGCAGTTGGGGTTAAGTGACTTGCCCAAGGTCACATGGCTAGTTTTTGTGTTAAGTGTCTGAGTCCGCATTTGAACTCAGGTCCTCCTGACTCCAGGGCCGGTGCTCTATTCACTGCACCACCTAGCCGCCCCTGAAGTTGTGTTCTGATGAAGGCAAGAACAAGGGACCCACCCTCTCCCCCTCCCCCCATCTCAATCATTATGAAGCCATCAGTGGAGGCACAGAAGAATTTGAAATGTAAACTAGGTGACTCAGGACCTGTGGTTTCTTTATGACGTGTGAGCCTCTTTGGGATAAGGAGGACTAACCAAACATTGCAGCCAGGCCTGGCAGGGGTGGGGCTGAGAAATTTCGACACTCAGTTTACTTGTTCACCAGTCAAGCAACAAATCTGAGCTGGGGCAAAGTCTTTGGCCTCAGGTGGGGAGTAAGGAGGGGAGACGGTCTGATCTCCCTTCCCCCATACTGACTCTGTCATTGGAAAGATTGAATCAGGAGGAAGCCGTTTCAAGGGGTGCAAGGTCGACTACAAATTCAGGAAGAACTTCTAGGCCATGGAGTGCCAGGAGTCACCAGGACTCACCTCTTCTCTCCTTTGTGTCCTTCACATGTGCCAGGACAATCTAAGGTGGATCACCTGCTCTTACCATGAGGCCACAGTGTATTTGTGAAAGAGGGCAACCTGGGCTTTTGGAGGGAACATTTCGTGTTAACTTCTCACTATAACATCTCAATAAATGCCTTTTCTAAAAACAAACTGTGTTCACAAAAATGGGGAGCACGCTGGTGAGGGCTCATGAACAACAGGGCCAGGAACTTCATGTCCTCAGAATTCCTTGACTGAACCTTGAGCAGCATCAGTTCCCTGCTCTCTGGGGACCTGGCCCCCAGTGTAAGGGGGAGTTGGGAGAGGAGACCCAAAGAGATGCTACACTGGGGGGGTGATCCAGGATTTCACTAGAGGTCCAGATGTGAATTCTTTCTGTCCCCCCACCATAGGACAGCCAAAAATGCCCCCAAAGAATCCCTGCTGATGCATTGGGGCAATCCAAATGGAGTTACTAATTAATCTCTCCCTAGGATAAGGAGATTATTTTAAAAGAAAAGCAAATTCAGAAAAGCCCCAGAGAGGTGGACGGTTTCCCAGATGGGTTTAAGCATTGGAGATCAAAGACCAGCAGAAAAGTAAGAATCTCAACCAGGCATCTGTACTCCCATTAAGGCAAGTGATCCCGGTGGGCATTTATGAACTCTGATAGCACTATCCAGGCAAACTGCTGGGCATAATTCAGTCATTCAACACACAATTCTGAAGTTCTTGTTATGGGCCAACATTGAGGTCCTGGGGATCCAAAAGGGCAGAAACAGTCCCTGCCCTCAGGAAGCTCACAGTCTAATGGGAAAGACCACATGCAAACATACACATAAGAGAATTACAACGTCAGGTGAAGGTGGGTGTTTCTAGAGTTAATCAGGAGGACAGGAGGTAGACAAAATAAATCAGAGTTGGGGTGGCTAGGTGGCACAGTGAATAGAGCACTGGCCCTGGAGTCAGGAGGACCTGAGTTCAAATCTGACCTCAGATACTTAACACAAAACTAGCCGTGTGACCTTGGGCAAGTCACTTAACCCCAATTGCTCTCCAAAAACTTAAAAATGAATGAATGAATAAATGAATCAGAGTTAGCCACAGAGCTCAGAAAAGGGACTTCCCATCTTCAAACTTCTAAATATTCATGTAGAAATCTCAGTCACCCAGCCATTAACCCAGGGTACAAACTGGTCCAGGCTATCTCCCAAGCAATTCAGCTCAATTCTCCATGTTCTTCTGGATCCCAGAAGCCCATTATTAGAAGGCGTCACAACATCCAACCAGTATGGCTGTAGTGCACAGATCCCAGGTCACTGTGCCCCACCTGACTTGTGCCCTACCATTAAGCCCCTCTTGCATTTCTGTCTTTATCCCTGTTTTATATTTTAGCTTGAAACTGCTTAAGGCAGGTCTGGGTATATTGCTCAAGGTGTTCCCTGACTCTGTTCTCCCTGATCAGTATTTCAATTTCTCCTTGAATAGTTACATTGTACCAGGTTCATTATAGTTCGAGGATCTTATCTAAGTACCACCCTGTCCTGCCCCACTGACCAGGGCCTTCACCTCCCTTGCCTGGAACATGACCCAGATCAGTCCTGGGAAATTTCAGCCCCCTCTGACTACCACCTGGGGGATTCCAGTTCCCCTCATACCATGCCCCTTTACCCTGTATCCTCCTCCCAGTTCTATGAAAGACCCCTTGTGTACCCTTGTACCATACCCCCTGGAGTCATGCGCCATATGCCCCTGGGTCACGTAGAATTGACCAATGGCTGATCTTCACTTCTGTATGTCAGCATTCGCAAGCTCCCTTCCCTATTCTAATGTTGTGGTTTAGGCCTATATAAACAATTTCTGAAGGTCCAGAAACCACTGCCAATTTGAGTGAGAACTCTGGCAGTCTCGCTTGATTAATAAATCCACATCTAAATTCTATCTTGAACCCAGGTCTCGGCTCGCTCTTATTTCTCTGCATGACATGGCCTATACCTTAAAAAGATCCCATCTATGATATAACTGAAGGAGTCAACTGGCTTTTGCCTGAAGACGAGTAGTGAGGGGGCTCCCACTGCCCAGATGGAGCATTTCACTTTGGGGTGGCTGGGGTGCTAGGGAAGTTTCTTCTGACCTCAAGCCTACATTGGATAGTTTGTAACTTCTCCCCACTCCCTCTTTGCCTGTGGCACCAATGAAGATTCACCTGATGTCTCTTCTACCCATACCTTCTCTGAAGGCAGACTTTCAGAGACCTGGAACAAGTTAATGTGGCCCCTCCTAAGTCTCTTTCAGGTTAAATGTCCTCAATTCTGGCAAATGACCCCTATGAGAGGGTCAAGAACTAGAGGCCTTTCTCTTCCCTTGGTACTCTCCTATGGATGCTCTCCATAGCCCCTAGGACTGAGCCCCCCGCTCTGAGCATGGCTTGGGCAGATTTCTGCAGAACCAGCTCTTTTGAGTGCTAGACCAGACCTTCTGCCTCACCTCGTGCTCCCTCCATTTTTGTTGATTTCAGAGTTGGCTCCTGCCAAGAGACAAACTGTTATTATCATTCTCTGCCCTGCCCTCACTTTGTCCTTGACGAAGTCAGTGTTGTTAATCTAAGCAGAACATGTTCACCTTTAACCCTATCCAGTTTCATCATTTATCTCCATTAAATTGATAAGGTACAGGAAGGTGCCAACTTAACTTGGTAGAGGGAGCCTCCCCACCCAGAGTTCCCTTTGCCCATGAGATCGGAGCTCAGTGTCCATCTCTATCCTTACTTTTCATCTTAGAGAGGCAGTGTGGAGTGACAGGTAGAACCAAACTTGGCTTCATGGTCAGGACTAGCTGGGTGACCAGCCATGTGACCCCCAGAGAGGGCATTTTCCTCCCAAGGCTCCAGTTCCTTTCCTTGAAGCTCCCTAGAGGCCCAGGCCCAGATACTACCTCTCTCCCCTCCAGTCTCATCTTTCTCAACCTGACCCAATATCCCAGTCATTAAGGTTCTTTTGTAGCCGGTACCAGTCAGTGTGTAATGAAACATTCCTCTGCTGCAATAAACCATGGCCATAATGAATTAAGGGAAAAGGGAGCAGAAGTGAGCTGAAGGGCACACAGCCAGGAAAACAACAGAAGTGCCCAGGGCTGCCTCTTGTCGACAATGCAAAGGGAGCCGGTGCTGGAGCAAGGCAGGCTGGCTCCTCCGAGGGTGGAGAGGTCTTACCTGCCAAGGGAATGAATGTGTAAGACTGGAAGGCAGGTCAGCAGCTCAGCCCCCAGGCTCAAACGTTTCTTGTTACTTTCTGCCATGCCCAGTGTTGTAGACAGGATTTTCTAGCTCCAGTTTTACTGCCATGCAAGGAGAAGACTTGTTACAGAAGATAGACTGATTGATGAAACACCTAAAAAAAGCCTCAAGTCATCCCCTTTAAGTGCCTGGCAGAGGGACAGATGGACCACTCAAACCACATTTACGGAGATTCGGAAGCTTTTCCTGGACCAGTCACTCAATATTCTCAAACAGAGAAAGTCTCCCAAAGATAATGGATTGTCCCTAGTCTTGAAAGGTGTTGTTCTGGGAAGGGCAAGCAGCAGACAGTAATTCCTCCGAGCCTTGGGAGGAAGGAGGGGCGCCCTTCCACAAATGGAAGTCTAGCCCATCCTCCAGCATGATGAGGTACGTTGGCTGAAAAACATGGAAGAACACAATCCTAGGAGACACAGGATTTGGCATAAGACACCTACAGTCCTGTAAGTCCTATAAGACCTGTAAGAGGTGATGATTTCTGGAAACTGAGAGAAACTTTAAGGGTTTTTATGTTCTGCGCGCGTGCTCTCTCTCTCTCTCTCTCTCTCTGTCTCTCTCTCTCCCTCTCTCCCTCTTTCTGTCTGTCTCTCCCTCTCTCTGTCTCTGTCTCTCTCTCCCTCTACCTGTGTCTGTCTCTTCTTCTCCTCTGTTTCTCTCTGTCTTTTTCTCTTTCTCTCTTTCTGTCTCTCCCTCTCTCTCTTTCTCTCTCTTTGTCTCTCTGTCTCTTCCTCTCTGTTTCTCTCTTTCTCTCTCTCTATCTCTCTCTTTCTCACACACACACACCATTATCATCATCATCATCATCATCATCATCATCATCATCATCATCATCATCATCATCATCATCATCATCATCATCTAACCTTCCCTCTGTCTCTCCACCTTCTCTTCCCAAAGAACCATCCCTCACAACTTTTAAGAGGAACAAAACCAATCAGCAAATCTATACCTAGAAAACACCGTCTGTCTGTAGAGCATCCTAGTCCCAGGAGTTGGGGAGGTCTTACCTGAACCTTCCCAGGGAAGACATTTGCCTGAGGTCATGAGCCTTGAGTTGAGGCTCTGCCCAAGTCTTTAGCCCCCTTTGTTCCAATAGTTTCCCACCCTTGAACAGGCCTAGCTCACCATTGTCTATGGTCTCCAGGTAGCCTCCAGCAACTTCCCACCCTTAACCACTC
>CM053600.1:205887765-205908625 GCA_028646575.1 Pseudocheirus occidentalis
AGTCTGACCTCATCTGACTTCTCCTGAAGACCCTCCCCAATCTCCTCCTCTGGACCACCCCAACCTTTTTGTATATAGAACCCCATCTTCCCTCCATGTGGTGTGAGAGTGCCATGGGATAGCTTAGCATAGACATGCTCTGTGAGAGCACCTTAGAATGCCCTAGCACACACACTTGCTCTGTGAGAGCACCTTTAAATGGCCTAGCACCCCACGTAGCGAACTTGGACTTTCAATAAACTTTACTTTTTCTTTGGCTGAGAAGACTTGAGTGGAATTCTTTCAGCAGGACCCGGCATGTTGGTATTTTGGGGTCTCAGGTGATGAGGTGTAGGCCAAAGAGGGGTAGGGCTCCTCTTCAATGTCTCCAATTAGATGGAGGGTTGGGTGTGATCCCAGGCTTGAGCTAGGGCAGATCACTATCCCTGTGTGGCTCCTGGAGCTGTCCAGTGCTCTCCAGCCTCCTAGAGAAGGGCACCAGGAAACCCAAGGACAGGGGTAGTGACAGATATCTGTGAGAAGAAAGGTGCCATCTCCAGGTGTTGGTTTTCATAAAATGGAAGGATTGCATTATGCCTAAGCCTCTGGTGTGGCTCCCGGATGAGGGAAGGCAGGGAGCAGGCTGCTTCCTGTGCTCTGGCCATGGAGTGAGCACCTGAGATTTAATATAAAAAAACAGCAACAAGCCAGTGGCACCTCCCATGGTCTTGGAGGTTTTGGTTTGGAAGGAAATCATGGATGCTGCAGCCCCTGGCTGATAGAAAAGGTCAAGAGTGTGCTGGAGAAATGTTGCTTCACCTCCACCCTTCACGTTCGGCTTTCCTCTCCAGCCCTCTCCCCCTCAGGTAAGATCCACCAGGGTGTGCCCTCCAAGAGCCCAGGGCCACCTGTTTGTCTATCACCAGAGGAGAACTTTAGTGGACTTGAACAGTACCAGAGCAAAAGAATATGCCTCCAAGGCCTTGATTGAGACCAACAAGTGAAAACAAAAGTGATCCTTGGTTGGAGATGGGGGAGGGGCACTCTCTTGGCTCATGCTCCGCCCCTCCAAAGGCCCACTTATTCCATATCCCATGCTTTGAAAATCTAGAGAAATCTAGGGGGCCCAGCCTGGCTCTCCACACAGCCAAACCTCATCAATCCCCACCTTGTTTGGCCTCAGAGTAGCACATTCCAAGGGCCTTGATGAGGGACCACACAACTTTGGACATAGCTGACTTTGTTGGAGGGTCGGAGTATTCTGTAAGAATCCAATTGTCTCCCTAGGCAGTGGGGGTGGCCTGTGGGAGAAGAAGGGGGAGGGAGAAACTGGGATGCCTGAGCCTGAGAATGTGGGGTCCACAGGGCAAGGGAGGGCCTATCCCATTATAAGTCAAGCATTTCAAATATTGGCCTAGGGCAAGAGCTCTTTGGCCTAAATGTGTCTCCAAGATCCCAGGAGTGCCAGAGCAGCTCCTGCAGTTACCCAGATGGAAAAATGAGTCACAGGGGCCTGACTGGTGTGTTTGGAGCAACAAACCAGCTCCAGCCAGGGCAGCAGGAGGCTCCCTGCATGACCAGGTCCTGTGTGGAAAGAGCAGTGCTAGCCCACAGAGAGGCCAATCATTCCCAACCACCTAAGTCAAGGATGTTTGAGTATCTGAACAGTGCCGTCCCTTCTCCAACAGCTCGTGGGTTAGGAGTCCTGGTGGAAAAAAGCCAAAAGGCATGGGATGTCAGCCAAGACTGGACTGAACAATGGATGAGAAGGTGAATTGGGGGAATTGGCTAAGGGGTGGCTGCTTGGACCAAATAGGAGGGTGACCCCTCCTCTTACCCTGACAGGCCCTACAGGACTGAGGCCACCCAAAGAAGGGGTCATACTCCATCCAGGCAATCAATCAGTCAACCAGCCAATCAACAAACAGCTATGAAGTGCTTTCTCTATGCCAGGCCCTATGGCTTAGCCCTGGGGATAGACAGTTCCTTCTCTCAAGGAGTTTAAAGTCAAATGGGGGAGAAACACAGCAACACATGTATACAAAGCAAGCTCTATACGGGATAAATTGTAAATAATGAAGAGAGTAAATGAATGAATGGAGAGGATCCAAGGAAGGCTTCTTGTCTGCCTGGTACTGGCCAGTGAAAGCTGAGCAGAGACAGAGCCCAAGGGAGACAGGGACACAGATGCACAGACACACAGACACACAGACACACTGACACATACACACTGACACACACACACAGACACACTGACACACACACACTGACACACACACACAGACACACTGACACACAGACACACAGACACTTTCACACAGACACATACACACGGAGGGAGAGAGACAGAGACAGACTCAACCCTGCTTCTGCCACCAGCTGCAGTATCTCAATGTCTTCAGTCACCACAAGTGAGCAAAGGTTTGGGGTGGCTGACTGATTTGGGGAAAACTCACGAGTTAGGAGGAGATACCTGACATAAATGTCATTTTGCCATGGAGAAGCCAGATGTGGTTCCAAGAAGAAGGACCTCTGCCACCCAACAAGTCTATAGATTCAAGAGAAAACAGCCCCAGCAATCACAAATCAGGTTTAGGAGAGGTCCCTGAAGCAGCTTGTTCAGAAATTGTGCCCCAGGCCCGCCCTCAGGGAGATGGTGGAGGAGACTTCACAGAAGAGAAAGCATTGAAGTTCCAAATCCCTCCCAGCCCATCCCCTGCTTCTCCCCCACCTACTGAGAAGGTGAGCAAACTGATATCAATTAGACATGTGAAGGTGTGAAAATCAGCCATGATACAAAAAAACTCAACAAAAAGGCAAGAAAATAAAGGGAAGGGGCTTCTCCAGTCTGCATTAGGTGTTCATCAGTAGAAGAAGGTTTGTAACCTGGAGAAGCCAGGCCCCTGCTTAGGACAATGTTTTCATTTTCCTAATGAAAATGAAATAAAATAGCAAAGACTGGGCAGGAAATCTGTTACGTTGAAGTTGCAAGACGTCGTTTTTTTTTTAAGTTCCCATTTTTGGATATGACCACCATGGGGACTCGGAGGCACAAGGCCCGGCTTCCCTCTGGGCTGTGCTATCGATCCCTGGGCCAAGGATACAGAGAAATTCTGAGATGATGAGAACCCCAGGGTTCAGGAAGAGCCACCAGAGTCAGGTCTCCTGATTCTGAGGGAGGCAGGTGCAGCCTGTCAGCATTCCATGCTCTCATTCTACAGGTGAGTAAACTGAGGCCCAGATGGGAGAGCTACTTGCTGAGACACACAGAATCAGGATTCAGACCAAGTTCAGTGGTCTTGCCACGGCCTCCTGGAGTCCTGGGCTACAAAGAGCCACATTCTTCCATCTTGGGGCAGATCAGATGAGGAGGCAAAAGCCATGGGGGGAGGAGGGGGAGGGCTTCCAATCTCCAGAGATTCTCTGGTCCCTTCCAAGCCCTCCCACCCTCCAGACTGCCTTGGCCTCAGCCTCCTCACTCAAAGAGTAGGATGCCAGAGGTTGTGGGTGGGTGGAAGAGTTTTCCTTCCTCCCCACTTCCAAGTCTGCTCTGGGGAGGCCACACTATCTCCTCTTTCTTCCTCTCCAGGGAGAGCTATTTACATGTTGAATAACCCTAATAATAACAAATGATAACCCTGTCTGTTACCTCACCCCACAATGGGGGTATCACTGAGACCCTTCCTCTCCCCATTATTCCCCAGGGGCAGAGGATGCTTCTATCTAATCTTCATCGGCCCAGTGGGGTGCCCCACCAAGGGACTAAGAAAAATATCCTCAGGCCGCAAAGACATTGTGAACCAGCTTTGGGCCTCCCCACCCAGAGGAAGAAAGGCTGAGCACCACACCTAAAAGTCCTGGGAGTTCCCAGGAAGCCACAGCAGAGGGCTGGGAACTCAGAAAGAGGCTGCAGACTGGCTGGGCCCTGCACTGCCCTAGGTGAGGAGCCCATAAGGAAGAGCCCCGGGGCCTTTGAGAGATCTGCTCTGCCCCTGCCTGGGCTGTCTGGAAGCCTTGAGGGGAAAGACCAGGTATTCCCAGATCATTTGTTAGTCCTTCTTTCTCCAAGAGGATCGCTGCATCTGGGAGGTCCTGCCCCGACCTGCCAGTGAATTGGTTTTAAGTGAGGGAGGGCTATGCAGAGTCAACAGCCTCACTTTCTCCTCCCAAGCCATCTGGGTCCAGTGGCCAGATATAGAACAGGACTGGACATGGCCCTGGATGCAGTGGGAGACCTGGCCTTTTCAAGCTCTAAGGTCTTTAATAGGCCTCAGTTTGACTGAGGTTCAGTGAACCAGGCTAGGTAAGGAATGAGGCTGAGACTGGCCTCTTTTACCCCGTCAAACAAACAAAAGTAACCACAATCTGATATGGGAAGACCCCCAGGGTTTCTGGTCAAAACTGAAACACCTGTTGTTTCCATTTACTCTGAGCCAGTCAGGGCCCAAACCATGACCAGGCAGAGGAATAAGCTGAGGAGACAAAACACAATTCTAAACACGACCCTTGTGCATGAGGAAAACTGAAAGGTTTGGTTCTGACTGACCCACTGACTAGCAGGGTGGCACTGGCTTGTTTCTGCAGCTTGGATTGGCCAGGACGAGCTGCTAGCCAAGGTCCTGCTGGCTCTCCCTGCTGGTGCTTTTATAAAGGTCAGGAAAGCATAAAAGGATGAAGTGTAGGGTTAGGGGTACTCGAGACCCCAAAATATCAACACACCAGATGAATTCCGCCCAAGACTTCTCTCAGCCAAAGAAAAGCAAAGTTTATTAAAGGTTCACCATAATGGGTAGACTCTTAAGGAGCCTCAACATCACAGATGCTTACAATGGACAAGCAGTTCACAATCTTCTGACACAAAGTGAGCCTGAGCTGGATAATTCTCTGGGTTTCTTTCTCATGGAGGCAAGATGGGGTCTGATATACAGAAACGTTGTGGAAGAAATCTAGGGGTGGTCTAGAGGAGGAGTTTGGGGAGGGTCCTCAGGAGGAGCCAAATGAGGTCAGACTCCAGTAATAAAGAGATTGAGGATGAGAAGTAGCTGGAGGCCACCTGGAAAGACTATGGAACAGATGTAGGTATATATATATACATACATATATATAAATATATTTGAGAGCATCAAGGGTGGAGGCTAGCTGGACAATGGAGGTCTAGGCTAGTAATAGATTTGGACGGAGCTATCATGAAAGGCTTATGGCCTCAGGCAAATGCCTCATCAAATGGGAAGGTTCAGCCAGACTTCCAGGGGCTTCCTAGAGCCTCATCACTTTTATGGGTCATTTTCAGCATTTTTGACAATAATCATTCATTTTCCTTTTGGTGGGAGCTGAGCCTTAACCAGGAATTAATTTCAATAAACATACATCATGCACTTGTTGTGCATAAGGCATTGTGAGAGCATCTGAGAACTCAAGGCAAGACAAAAACTTCTCTGGGCTCTCGAATCAGAGAAGCCAAGAGGAAGAAAGGATGGAGTTGCCATCTTTCCAGCTGGTTATTCTGCCTCTCATCTCTGCTGAAGGATTACAAGTGAGGTTGATTGGGGATGGGATTCAATCAGAACCACTAAAAGGAGAAGACCATGTCCTGAAAGCAACCCAGCCCCTGAATTTTCCCATACATTTCAATGGTCCAGACTGAGGAGGTTACTGCCTCTGGGAAACCCCTTGAAATCTGAATCTTCCCACTTAATGAGGCATTTGCCTGAGGCCATAAACCTTTCATTACCCTAGGCCCATATCTCTTTTACATTTAACCTAGCCTACCCCTCCATTGTCCACCTATTCCCCACCCTGGATCCTGGCATAATATCTATACCCAAACCTGTTACCCTTAAACCAGCCTGGCCTTTCATTGTCTGCCATCTCCAGGCAGCCTTCATCTACTTCCCACCCTTAAGCCCATTTCTGAAGTCTGTCCTCAGTTCCATCAAAGATCCTCCTCAGATTCCTCCTGAAGAGACCTTCCCCAAACCCTTCCTCTAGATCTTCCCAGTCTTTCTGTATATAAGATCCATCTTGCCTCCATGAAGGGGCTGAGAGTACAGACTCACTCTGTCTGTCAGGTTATTCTGGCTGGTTTGCCAATACAAGCCTCACAGATACTTAGGCTCCTTAAGACTCTATCCATTATGGTGAATCTTTAATAAACTTTGCTTTACTTTGACTGAGCGAAGACTTGAGTCATCATTTGACAGGACCTGGCCTGTTGGTATTTTGGTAGTCTGAGTACTCCTAAGCCCTAAACCTCAACACTGTGAGATGAAAGAGTTCAGATCCTGAATCTAAGGTCAGAAAAAGTCTTTATTCTTTCTCATGAGAAGGGACTCTTGCCCCTGTGGCCCACAAGGTGGCAGGGAGAGAGCAACAGGTAGAAGCCAGTCCACGGTTATATAATCTTCTAATGCAGAAAACCCAACCCCACTAATTGGCCTCCACTCTTATTGGTAGGGACCCACAGCCTAAGCTAGGGAATCTCTCTGATACAAAGGATCCGGAAACATGTGGGTGTCCAGTGAAAGCAGTTTTAACCTTATTTGGCATATCTTGTGCTGAGCTGGCTCTGGGGGAGGGTCTCCATTGCTTTAAGCCTCAGATTGTTTGAAGGTCAGGTGACCTAACCCTAGGCCTAGTGAATACTGAAGTCATTCTAAATTTGATTTTTCAGAATTGGGAAACTTCACTATAAATTATCCCTCCCAACACCAATCATCTGGTGGCTCTTCCCAAGACATCTGGCACACCTCAGCCCACAATGGTTACTTAATTAGCTTACTTCCCACTCCTTAATCCCATCCAAATCTTCCCACAATCTTTTTCCCTATTAAACAAATCAGTCTTGCCTCTATGAAATGCCACCATAGCACCCTGAACCACACCCTGCTCTGAGGTCAGCCCTCTAACCTTGGCACCCTCAGGCAAAGGCCAGCTGCCCTGCCACCCTGCCTGAATTGCTCCTGAATTCAGGCTTGAGGCTACAACAGCCCCTCCCTGGAATCACTTTCACTCACCTCCTTTGCTTCTGCTGAAGCCAAACCCCTTCTTATGGTTTCTTGAGGAGGAGGTAAAAGCTAAGATTGATTGTTTCCTAGTAGCCAGAATGAGGGGGAGGCCTTTGGTGTCTGGGGAGAGACTCAGGGATGGGGTCACCCCAAGGTCTACAATTGTCTTTTTTTTTTTTTGCTTTTTGGAGGGCAGGTTGGGGTTAAGCAACTTGCCCAAGGTCACACGGCTAGTTTTTCATGTTAAGTGTCTGAGGCCGGTTTTGAACTCAGGTACTCCTGACTCCAGGGCCGGTGCTCTATTCACTGCACCACCTAGCCACCCCTACAAATGTCTTTCAATTCTTGGACACTTCAGGTATTTTTGTTCTTTACTTATTTCAGTTGGGTCTAACTCATATTGGCCCCATTTGGGGTTTTCTTGGCAGAGATCCTTTGCCATTTCTTTCACCAGATCAGTTTACAGATGGAGAAACTGAGGCAAGCAGGGTGAAGTGACTTGCCCAGGGTCACACAGCTAGTAAGTGTCTGAGGATGGATATGAACTCAGGAAGATGAGTCTTTGTGCCTGCAGTCCTGCTACTCTAAGCCACTGCCCTGCCTAGCCACTTGTATTGGTCCGAAATTATTTCACCTGTATAAAAGGGGATTTGGTTTCTACCCCTCTCCCCAGGAGGCTCCAGGTTCTGCAAACCCTAAAGCCCAGTGGTCCACAGAATATGTGGGCCAGGTGGCCCTATCTTTGGCTCTGGCCTTAGGGCATGATTTTCCTGGGTGGAGCCAGCCTGTGCTGGGATCCAGGTTGCAGTCCTAATCTCATTAACATGTTGAAGTCAATTGACTAACCCAAGAATTCAGAGTATGTGGGGCCCTGGCTCCTGGACACCTTTACCTACAATAATCCACAAACCTTGTGAAATGCTGCTTTCTTGCAGCCCTCTAGCCTGAGCCTGGGCATAGGAGAGATCAGGTGATCCAAAGCTTTCCTGGAAATTTAAGGCCCAGAGAAGGGAAGCCAGTAAGTGGTGTGAACTCTCTGTACCCCCTGTGAAGACTCCTCTGAATGAGAAGGGAGAGAAACTATCTGGAAACCCGAGACAGACTTTTGTAAGACTGGACAGACCTGAGTCCTGGGTTTACACAACCTAGGACCGTCCCCCCTTCCCTTGTTGTCATCAGAGTTAGGCCCCTTTCAGGAATTTTAGACCTCCACCCTTGCTTGTGACCTTTTTCTCTCCCTTGCTTTGGCATTTCCCAAATAAGGCCATGGATGACACCTGGGATTCCTGTCCCACCTCCCTGCCAGTAGGAGATAGTGGTGGGCTTCTTTGTTATCCACCCTTGGGTTAGATTTTGCACCAAGACTGAGAGCCTGATTCCTAGTCAATGGGAGAAGGGACAGTCAGGGGGAAGGGGGCTTGACTGCCTTAGGGTATAAATTCTTGTTCTGTCTTTTGTCACATGCCTCCTCTCCTTAATACCCCCATGGAGAGGACCACCCTCTTCCTGTGGGGGAAGAGAATAAAACTTCCCATTCCTCCCTCAAGATGCCTCTGACTTTTGATTTTTCTTGGGTAGGGAATTTTTATATCCCATACACCAGGGAGGGGTCAAGGGGCCCAGATCAAACCTCAATGACTTCCTCCCATCAGCGTCCAGCAGTTTGGAAGTAGGGCTGGAGAGGGTGATTGGTGGGAGTACCCCAGAGTTGACAGGTTGACATTTGGCAAGGCATGAGGAGGGGGAAGAGCTTCAAGGGAAGAAGTCAGGGCACAATTAACTTGATGGGGTTGTTGTCCTTCCTTCTTAAAGAGGACCAAACTGACATCATAATGTCAGGGTCAAGGTACATGTATCCCACTGATCAGATCAACACATGCTGGCAATACTCTGCCACTGGGCTCTGCCACTGCTCAGGCACAAATAGTCCCTGGGAACATTCGGGCTGGGTCCTCCAGATTTGCACATCCTGCATTTCCTTTGAGCTGCCTCAGTTCTGCTAAGCTCACAGAGCATGGCGCCTTCTCTGATGTGGGCATGCCATGCTGGGCAACTTGTGCCAGTGTCTCCTATGTCACATAATCAATCCCAAAGTTCTTAAGAGTAACCTTGGGAGTGTCCCTGCATTGATTCTTCTGACCACCATGTGAGTGTTTGCTCTGTGTGAGTTCTCCATAAAATGGTCATATTGGCAAGTGTTTGGCATTTAAACAATGTGGCCAGCCCATTGGAGCTGGTCTCTCCACAGTAAGATTTTGAATGCTGGGCAGTTCAGTTTGACAAAGAGCTTCTGTGTCCCCGCTACCTTATCTGGCCAGGTGGTCTTCAGAATTGAGTGAGGACTGTCTGTGGAGAAGTCTATGGAGGGGTTCAGCCCATCTCTCCAGGATCAAGTCCTCACCACTATCAACGTGGCTCCAGCAGCACTGAGGAGCTGAGATGCACCACAGCTCTTCCACTCATCAATAACCTTCTGGGGGCTCATAAAAGCCTTGGGATTATTACTATCAGCGTGAAACTAAATTTCATCTGCCTTCTCATTGAGCCAAAATACTGCATCTCCAAGATTCACTTGCATTTTACTTTGCAGGGAGGTAAATGCTGCCTTAACTTGATAGGATCAGATTGTAAGTGGAGTGAGAAAAGTGAAGTATGGGGGGAGAAGGGGGTGAAGCCCTGGGAGAACAGAAAGACCAAAGGAACGGGAAAGGAGAGAAGCCAGCAGGTGGAGGTGAAGAGGAAGGTTGGGAACAGATACAGAGGTGATGAATCAGATCTGGGGGTAAGGTATGAACTTCAGAGGAGAAGAGGCAGCTGAGTGATGGGCCAGGGAAAAGATGTCCTGGCTGTGTGGCCTCTCTGACCCTGCTTCTCATTGAGAGAAGGATACCTGCCTCCTGCCTCCTCTGCTCAACGTTTTCCCAACTTCTCCATGAAAGGTCACAGCCACAAGGTTGGAAGGTCTCTCCTTACTTCCCTCAAAGTCCACCATGGGGTTTAAGGAAGTGTGACCAGTTAATTCAGTTTAAGGAGCACAGTACTGCTCATCAGCAAACTTGGGTCTGCCAAAGACCTTGGCAGTGTCCCTTGACCATTCTGGACTCCAGGTCTTCATCTATAAGTTGAGAGGGTATGTAAAGTAATCAGGGGGCCTCAGACTTTGTGAGAAGGTGCTGGCCTTAATTTCTCTAAATGCTTATGGTCATGAGTCACTAGTGAAACTTCTAAACAAGGGTGGAGGATGAGGGGGGGTTTAGAATTAAATCCATGAGTGGCAGAGGAAAGGGGGCTATTCCAGCCCTGCTCTCTTCTGACCATTGGAGGGCAAGGCTCTTTTTAAAGGGGAGATTTGGGGAGAGAGAGGCCTGTTTGAAAATCTGCTGGTGAGCTCCCATTTACTAGCCTCTTGGTTAGATGTACCCCAAAGGTCTCTTCTAGCTTGAAAGACTTTTATTTGGGCTCTGAAGGATGTGGGTGCAAAAGAGAAGGGGAAGAGAGGAGGTGGCAGAAATAGTCGTGGTAAGAGAACATGGATGGGGCCATGAACACTCAGAAAATCTCGAAGTTGGCAACAAGCCTCAGAGGTATTCTGTTACAAGCCAGTCTGATGATTACAAATGTACATGTCTACCTGGTGCAAGCCAGCCCACAATATGGCATGTCCCTTACTGTTCTCTACCCTCCATATCCCTTTCCCTCCCCCCCCCCCCCAGGGACACACACACACACACACACACTCTTTCTGCAGTACTCATTTTCCCCCATTCTGCCTCCACACTATCAAGGTGGGGCATTCCCAGAACTCTCAGGGGCTTCGAGTTAACCCTTGTGGGCAACCTTGCCTACTGACCCTATAGCTCATGAGCCCCCATTAGCATGCTTCCTACTAATAAATCGGCCACTAATATTCAAATAACATTAACCAAATTATTCACTCAGATGCAAAGCAAATACATAATACTTAGGTGACATTCCACTCATAAATCTTCAGGTTTATTCTCTCACGAATGAACATAGTGTCCATATGAAGAATGGGTACATCTTGAAGTCCCAGGGTAATAAACAAGGTGTACATTTTAGGAATAAGTACACTCAGGGCAACTTGCAATCGTGGAACTGCAGGCTTTCATATTTTCTTCCTGGTTCAGGGACTATCCATTAAAGCTCTTTGAGAAGCATAGAATCTGGGAGAACAAAAGTTTCCCTTGTTTAAACTGAGCTAACCCTATGTGGGACGAGCACCTTCCTGCCTGTGGCATCAAAGTGGGATAAGTTCTTTAGCTGGAAGGCTTCTCTAATTCTCCCCCTCCCCTTCCTCCTCTGCTTCTTTAATATAAATCTATTTGATAACTTTTTTTTTGCATCACCATATCTTGCCCAGTGTATTTCTTTCTCCCAGTCAAGTCATTCCATATAATACATTTTTAGAGGAAAAGAGAAGAAAAAAGTCCAGAAAAATTGATCAATACATGAAAAGATCTGACAGTAGCTGAACTTCGAACACCTGTGGATCTCCCCCTCTAAGAAGGAATAGGGCCAAGCTGCCTCCTTGTTTCTCTTTCGGAGATCATGTTTGTCCTTTGTAATTTTGTAACATTTATGTAACGTTTATCTCATTGTTTTGTGGTTGTTTTCAACATTTGGATTGCCTTGGGCATTGTGTAGGTTATGGGCTTTGGGGGGTTTGTTTGGCTCTGTTTACTTTGTATCAGATGATGTAAAGCTTTTCTTGCTACTCTGTATTCTTCATCTTCATATTTTTTTTTCTTATAGTTCGGTAACATTTTATTATATTCACGGGCCACAATTTGCTCAGTCATTCTCCATTTTATGCCCATATACTTTGTCTCCAATTCTTTCCTGCCACAAAAGTATTGCTATAAATATTCTGGGGAACCTGGGGGTCTGGTCGTGGAGTACAAGTCTATTAGTGGAGTCTTTGGAACAAAGGGGATGGACATTTTACTTACTTCCTTTGCATAATTACAAATTGCTTTCAAAATAGTTGTAATTTACTCAAAGGCCAGTCAACAAGCGCTATGTGCTATGCACCGTGTTTAGTGTTGGAACACAAACATAAGCAAAAGAAGGACAGTGCCTGCCCTCAAGGAGCTTACATTCTAAGGGGGAAGAAAATACATAAAAAGAAACCAAAAGAAGTGAGGCGAGAAGGTTGAGAATTTGGGAATCTGAAGGAAAAGTTCAGAGAAGTGAAGCCTGGTGGGAAGTGCAGTGGCAGCTGGGGTGGGTACCCTCCTTCCATGGAAGTTCTGGAAGGAGTCTTCACCCTCCAGAGGGATGGGGACATGGGGGCAGAGTGTATCTCTGAGACGAGAGTTATGGAATAAAGAACTTTATGCCAATGAGGCACTAGTGTGTCTAACTTCCTAAAATCCTTCCAACATTGACTATTACCACTATTGACCATTAGTAGTTGTCTTTGTCAATTTATAGGCTATGAGATCAAATCTCAGAATCCTTTTGATGTTCATTTCTCTTATTTTTTTTTTTTAGAGGGCAATTGGGGTTGAGTGACTTGCCCAAAGTCACACAGCTAGTTAGTGCGTCAAGTGGCTGAGGCCATATTTGAACTCAGGTCCTCCTGACTCCAGGGCTGGTGTGCTATTTACTGCACCACCTAGTCGCCCCTGTTTATTTCTCTTATTATTAGTCATTTGGGGTTTTTCGTGTGGTTAATAGTTTACAATTCTTTTGAGAACTGTTCGTTTGTATCTTTTGACCATTTATCTATTTATTAAACCCTTATTTGAAAAATGTGAAACAAAGATTTTTTTTCCATTCCAAAGATCCCTCCCCACCCAACTGTTTCCCTTCTTAATCAAGGTGCATCTAATGCACCTTCTAAGCTGTTCCTCTGCTCAATTGAGCTTGCTTCTTTGATAACAATTACAGTATCCATCACTTTCAGTTTGGGGCTTTGATGACGAGGTCAGCTAAAGTGGTTTCTCTTTTAGGAAAAGGCAATGGCATTTATCCTTAAATTGGCAAAAGCCTCTCCAACTTGGCTCCTTTGTCGACTTTGCCTCCTTCTTCATCTACTCCATCTCTCAGGAACAGATACAATTCAGAGAACTATCATCCAACATCTCTTCTCTGTAGCAGCAGTTGCCCATAAAGATCCAAATTCCTCTTGTTCTTTTCATTGTATTTCTTGTTGTTGTTCTTCCTAAGTGGCAACAAAGAGCAAAGATTATTCTCTGAACTCTCTTCTCAGCAAGTCATAGACAAGTAAAAGCAAGTGCCTGGTGGTATATACGAGCAGATCACTCAACACCTACTTTTCTCAAACCCAGAAACAGGCTGTTGCCCCCAGACAAGTTAATAATAGTCAAAATTCAACTTCTTTACATGCACAATCAGAGTCAGAGAGGGTCTCAGAGATGGTCTCATCTGTCAAGACACAAACAAGAGCATCCTCTCATGAACTGGCAAGTTGTCCAAAGAGTATTTCTCACAGCTGAGAAGCTCAGGAATTCAGGGAGAAGCCAACATAGCAATGGTCACTCCAGCTATATTTATACAACCCAGAAATCCAAGGGACTGTGTCATGCATGGGGGAGGATAACAGGTGGGCTTTAATGAGATCAGAATCAGGAAGAGGAGAGGGGTCTCAAAGATACATTTAGTGATCTTATTAGAGACTACAATTCTGGGAAACTGAGGAAGAGGAGTGGATTTGGGATACAATCATGCAATATGGTTCTTCACTCAAGATAAGAACATTGTTGAGCCCGAGCAATAAGGAGGCAGAGTTATTCATATTTGGGGGGGGGGTAGGGTCCCATCTCTTGAAAGGTATCATTGATAGGAATCCAAGGAAGAGATAGGGACCTTAGGCATCTGAAAACCACCAGAAAAACAAGGAACGATTCCTCTTTCTTCAGAAAAACAAGTCAAATGGATGCTCTCTTGTTTCTAACTCAGAAAACATCTTTGTATATTCAGTTAGACAATGGTCAGGTTATAAGACATAAAATAGTAAAGGAAATGGGAAAGCAGGTCAGAGAGACTAGATAGATAGATAGATAGATAGATAGATAGATAGATAGATAGATAGATAGATGGATAGATGGGTAGATAGACAGACAGAAAGAGAGATAGATAAAACTTTTATTAAGCAATTATACTAAGCCAGGCATTATGCCAAGGACCAAGGATAGAAACCCAATGAGACAGTCCCTTGTCTCAAGGAGTTCACAGCCCAAAGGGAAAACCCAAATACCTAGGAGGGCTGGAAAGAGGAGAGGGAGGGTTGGTGAAGAGGTGGAGCAGACCAGAGTGTAAGTTCAGCTGGGCATGAAGAGGCCCTTAAGAAATGACAGTCCTTGGGGCGGCTAGGTGGTATAGCCAATGGAGCACCAACTCTGGAGTCAGAAGCACCTGGGTTCAAAACTGGCGTCCAACACTTGACATACTTACCAGCCATGTGACCTTGCACAAGTCACTTAACTCCAATTGCCTTGCTTTGCCCCCTCCAAAAAGAAAAAAGAGAGAGAGAGAGAAGAAAAGAAATGACAGTCCTGGCTAGACTCTCTCCCATCAGGTGGCAGGTCCCAGGGCTGGAAGACAAAATTTAGATGTAGGGAAAATAATGTTTTCCCACAAGTTCAACCCACAATTGAACAGGAATTTCTCTACAACATGCATTTTAAGTGGTCATTGAGCCTTTGCTTGGAGACTTTCAATGAGGTCAATAGCCTTGAAAGGCAGCCCATTCCACTCTGGGGCAGCTCTAATTGTTAGGACAGTTTTCTTTACATTAAGCTGACAGCAGTCTCTTGGTAGCTTGGTGAGGCGTGAGGTGGCCACTGAGCTCCTTTCCAACTCTGAGGTTCTGTGATGCTATGGCTTTTGGTCTTGCTCTCAAGGAGACTAGACTTTAATTGAGGGAAAGGGTATATACACTGACCCCTATGACTCCAGGGAGCATGAAATCAATGCAAAAGAGAGATCTGGACAAAGTGCAATGAGAGATGTGTGGACAAGAGATCTCTGTCACTTGGGGGCTGGAGGGAAGTCAGAAAAGATGACATCTCATTTGCAACTTGAAGGAAGGGAAAGACTTTACCACCAAATGGAGGTAGTAGAGTATGAGGAGATATACTCGGGGCAAGAAGGATGGGAGTGGTTAAAGGCACTGAGATAGGAAAGGACGGGATGAGAGGCGCTGATAGAGCTCAGTTTGGCTAGAAAGCACAATGTGCACATTACCTAGGTAAACAGGACTTAGAGGAAATCACCCAAAGCCTAGTTTTCGATGAACCCAAGAAAAGGAAGTAGCGGGGATGGGAGCTTTGGGGTCAGTGAGAGCTGCTGCAAACAGCAGACAGCCAGGCGGCAGAAAGAAGGCTGCTAGCACCATGGCGAGCTCCAAACCCCCTACAGCCTGAATAGAGAATTAGAGAAAAGAAAAAGGGAGTCATGCCTGGAAGGAGATTTCTTATACAATCAGAGATACAGATGACCAGAAATGATATAGAGACTTTGGATCACATACAATCAACAGGCTTTTGCATGAACAAAGTCAGTGCCTCTAGGAAAATAGGCCAAGTTGTAGAGTGAGGAAAAAATGACTTTGTAGCAAATATCTTAGATCGGAGATAGATGGCCAAGTTGTTTGGGGAACACATGGGTGAGCCCAAGCATCATCCCCCAGCAGACAAGGGGCCAGAGGATCCCAACAGGCCATTTTCCAGAGGAGAAATGAAAATGAAAGACTGCTCCAAACTACTGATAGTAAGAACTTCAGATTAAAAGACTCCATACCTATCCAAAGACAGTGATTGTTGGTGGGACTGTGGGAAGATGGGCTCATTAATGAGCTGCTGGTGGAGCTGGGAATTGGTTCAATCATTTCGTAAAAGAATTTGTAGCTCTACTTTTGGATTCATACATATATACATTTCCCAGATTCAAGACAGTGGAAGATTAGGGGCGCCTACATGGCACAGTGAATAGAGCACCGGTCCTGGAGTCAGGAGGACCCAAGTTCAAATCCAACATCAAACACTTAATATCAAAACTAGCCATGTGACCTTGGGCAAGTCACTTAACCCCAACTGCCCTCCAAAAAAAAGCAAAAGAAAAAAAGATAGTGGAAGATTTATGTTCAAAAAGATCTCAGTCAACACTTTTTGGAGGAAAAAAAGGTCTGCAAGCAAAGTAGGTCCCCATGAAATGAGAGATGGTCGAGCAAAATGTGGGAAATGGGTGGAATGGAATATGATCATCCCAAAGGAAGTGATGACTGAAGCTTTCAGAAAAGCTTGGGAAGCCAAGTATGATCCTAAGAAGAGTGACGTGACAGAGCCAAGGAAAGAAACTACAGAGTGACTGTCATAAGGAGAGGGGAAGTGATCTTGAAAGAACTGAAGATGCCACAGTGACCACTGGTGACTTGGGGGAGCAGGCAGGGAAGGTGAAGGGGACTGCTCTCTGTCCTCCTTTTAGCAGAGAAGTGATGATGGTCTCTGAGCAGGTGGAACCCAGGGCTTGTTGCCAGATGGAGCCAGAGAATGTGTTTTCTTTGCTCTTTTAGACTTCTTTGCTTCAAGGGAGGGTGTGGGTAGTGGTGTTGGGGGCATGAAGAAGGAACAGAATTGTTTAAAGGGCATCTATGTGTTAAATAAACGAACTGGATTATGGAGGTGTGAGAGCTGTGGGAGACAATGCTGGAAGGGAAGAACCTTGAATGCCAGGACCAGGAGTCAGTTCTTAATTTTACACACAGTGAAGAGCTGCTGAAGGCTTTTGATCATAACAATACATGTGGTAGTTCAGTGGACAAAGGACTGGACTCAGGTTCAGGGATACCTCAGATCAAATCCTGCCACAGACATTGGGCAAGTCACTAAATGTCTGGGACACTGATTGGATGTGAGAAAAATATGCCCAGCAGACACTTGGTACTCTGAGAGAGGGGCTGGGGATGGAGCTCCAGGTGAAGGAGCCTGATGTAGAGCTGAGAAGAGGAGAAGAGAGGAGAGGAGAGGACAGGACAGGACAGGACAGGAGAGGACAAGAGAGAGAAGGAAGGGAGAGAGGGAAGAAGAGAGAGGAGGGGTAGCAGAGGGGAGAGCCTCTAGGGAAGGATAGAGAAGCTTCTTTCCCTAGGACTCTCATGAGGCATCTCAGGCATTTATGGATTCCCTGAGGCCTCAAGACACTGTATCTTTAGATCATCTGTATCTGTATCATCAATGGGTCTGATTTCCTACAGACCAGACCTTTTAGCAGAGAATCCAGACTTAGGAGGGTGAAATGCAGGCACCTTCTTTTGTTGATTTTTCTTTCTTTTTTTGTTTGTTTGGAATACATTTAATTTATGCCATATGTTTTTTTATATTGAAAAGGACACATGGCTTTTTTGTGTGTGTGTTAAGTGTCTGAGGCCGGATTTGAACTCAGGTACTCCTATCTCCAGGGCCGGTGCTCTACTCACTGCCCCACGTAGCCGCCCCCGACACATTTCTCAGAATCCCTCACAGTCAGGTCATTTCATTCAATTACCTGCCAGTGCATTCATACACAGATAATGGGAGCAGAAGATAGAACCCTGGGCCTGGAGTCAAGAAGACCTGAGTTCAAATCCAACCTCAGATACTTCTTAGAGGTATGACCTTGGGTCAGTCACTTCACTTTTGTCTGTCTCCATTTTCTCAACTGTAAGATGAGGATCATAACAGTACCTAGTCTTAGGGCTGTTGGGGGGGGGTCACATGAGATAATTTTTGTAAAATGTTTCACCCAGTGTCTGGGATGTAGTAGGTGCTATACAGATGCTTTCCCCCTCCCCTTCATACACTACGTCTTGCTGGAACATCTTCAGCCAATGAGACCCTATTTAATTTCCAGGTCTTTGCCATTACAAGTGTCCCTATGACTCTTCTGGCCTCTGGGAGGCTGTTCTGTCTGTGGGTGCCCTCCCAGAGCACAGGGCCAATGGTGTGACCTCTGGGTGGAAGGATGTCAGCAGCTTTTGCAGATTTCCAACCTGGGATCCACAAGGGTGGACCTGGAGGGTTGTAGAGCCTTCACTATGACAAATGGAACAGCCTAATTCTGAGAGGACTCCAGGCCTCTTGGACTGTTCTCCATGGACCTCCCAACCCATTCATCCTTCCCACTTGGGCGTGTGACAGCCTCTGCTGCCCTGGGGTGTCCTGGCCAGTCTGAGAGAAGAAAGATAGTTCAATGCCACAGAGCCTCAGGGCTCCAGTGGGGCTGATGGGTCACGTGTGATATTTTGCTGGCAGTATCTGTCTGTCTTGGAGCTCCCAGCACATAGGGACAGTGTCATCTAAACATGCCTGCCAAGCACAGACCTTGACATGCAATGGATCCTTAATATAATTTTATTTTAGTGACCTGGTCCCCCTGGCTGGCCAGGTTGTATGTGCACAGCCACTTGTGGGGCTTATTCTATTGTCACTCTAGGACAGTTTGCTTCCCTTTGGGCACTGGGGGACCCCCTGCTTCCTGGGGTTCATATTTGGTGCCAGGCTTAAGTGCTGGCACCCAACTAAATCCTCCTATAGCTCAGAACTCTTGAGATCTGTGATCCACCAGCCTCAGTTGCCCAGAGAGAAGGGCTTCCAGGCAAGTCCAACAGGCATGGCTGCTTAACACATTATGGTAAAGCTTAAATTGAGTTAAATTTCCCTCTTCCTTCAAAATGCCACCCACTATCTTAAATGCAGTTCTCCAAACATTGGTTCCCCCCAGGAGGCTTGGCCATCCAGGGTAGGCTCCCTTCTACAGAAGGGTGGTCTGCTTAGATATTGCTCTGGGGATGCCATTCACTTGCAGGCGTGAGGGCCCATGCCAGGAGTCAGGATCCCCATCTTCACGGGGTCAGAGGTGGAAGAAGGGCCCTTTATTCATTTCTAGTCTCTCTCCCATGCCAGCCCACTCCCCTCATTTCACAGAGGGAAGACTCAAGGTCTAGAGAGTGGGAGGCTGTCCACAGAGACATGGCAGGTAAGTGCCAGATCTAGGACTCACATGGGTCGAGCCCCATGTCCAAGTGATCATCCTGCCCCAAAAAGAGCCCTCCTCCTCTGCCTCTGGCCCCTCCATGCTGGCTCTGGATGGGTCTTTCCTAGGTGCTTCCTGACGGCTTGTTTCCCCTGGGACAATAGGCAGGCTCTGCTTCTGTGTCCCCAGACAGTGCCTGGCCCAGCATGAATAAGGAAGAGCTTAGTCACTGTGTGGACAGGCACATGGGCATCCCAGTGCAGATCTGCCTTCACGGCTCTTTCCTGAGCAGGGCAAGACCCTCTACATTTCTGGGCACAAAGAAAAGCCACCATCAGGTTCCCTGGGAGGCTGCTTCTTTTCTCAGAAGCATCTGAATTGTATCTCCGGAAAGGGTCATTGTACTCGGGGACCCTATCTTATCAGCTGAGGAGGCTGAGGGGCTCAGGGCACACAAAGGAAAGTGGCCTTTGACAGATTGGTTTGACCTGGGTGGAGGCGCTTCCAAGGCTTGACCAGGCTATTGTCTGAGTTCTCAAGTATTCAGCCAAGACTTGGGTTCTGTCGGAGGTCAGAGGGCATGAGAATGTAGGAGAGCCCTGGCTCTCGGCTGGCAGCCCACACAGATCCCTAGCTGGGGATGAAGGGGAAAGGACCCTGAACCCTTTATCATCAGCCTGCAAACCTGGCCAGTGATGGACATCACTAGGAGCTGAGGTCCCTTGGGATGCCATCTGGAGCCCTGCCCAGGCCTTCCAGGCACAGGCAGTTGGCTGGCCCCCATCCTCTGAGAAGACACGAGTCTCATGTTACCTTTCCCAGAAGGAAGCCTGGAGAGGCAGGGCTCCAGTCTGACGTCAGCGGGAAAGGCCCCAAACGCTGTAGTTCCTAGAGCTGCCAAGGGAGGGAGGGGCAGAGGTCCTGGCGACCTCCCTGGGGCCCATTCTCTGGCTCCTTGTGCTCTGCCTCTTGGCCTCAAAGAAGGGGGGAAGGCAAACCCTTGCCATCACCCCCAGCTCATTCAGTCATCTGTCTGGTATGCTGGAAGGGGTGGGCCAGGGGAGGGAGTGTCCGGTCAACACAGAAAGAAAGGATGAGTGAGGTCACCCTCCATCCCCCTGGCCCCCATTGTCCTGGAGTGTACATTTCCAGGTGCTTTGGCTCCATCCGTCATGGGTGACTCAGCCATTGGGCCTCCTAATGCTTCCTTTGGGAAATCTTTTTCATGGTCTCTAGAAGGGGTGGAGGGAGTACCAGCCCACAGGTCTCTAAAGGAAGCATTGGAGGCAGCCCCAGTTGCTCCAGCCTAGGATCAGATCAGGTGGTCGCAAAGGTCCCACCCATCCATCTCCCTTCTTGGTGACATGATCTCTCGATGGTGTGGACATGGGGGCAGCAGGTGGGGACTGGGCAGCCCATCAATTGTCCTCTGAGACTTTTGGCAGCTGGCCGATTGGCTGTCCTTACCCAACTCACTGCCCCCCCCCCTCCAGGCAGGTGGGACTTCCCTAGAAACTCATGTAAAGAGTGGAGGGAAGTGGGGGCTGGATAAATGTGAATTAGAATGCCCCCCACTTCCCCACCTCCCCCCCAACTTCCCCACCTCCCTTCCCACCTCCCCCCCACTTCCTTACCTCCCCTCCCACTTCCCCACCTCCTTATCCCCTCTCACCTCCTCACTCCCTCCCACTCCCCCATTCCCTCCCACCTCCCCCATTTCCCCACCTCCCCTCCCACTTCCCCACTCCCCCAATTTCCCCACCTTTCCTCCCACCTCTCCCCCTTTCACACCTCCCCCCACTTCCTCCCCTCCCATCTCCCCACCTCCCCACCCCCTCTCACACCCCCTCACACCTCCCCTCCATTTCCCCACCTCCCCT
>CM053600.1:205909125-205922128 GCA_028646575.1 Pseudocheirus occidentalis
TCCCCATTCCCTCCCTCCCTCCAATGCCAAATCTCCCCCCAGGAACTCTAGGCTCTGACAAGTGAGTCACAAGTGATACACTGTGCACCATTTCTACCCTAGGCACTGAGTCACACTAGAGCCGGAAGAGACCTCACAGGTCACCAGAGGAGGAATGGAGACCCAGGGAGGGGAAGTGCATGCCTAAAGTCAATCAGTCACTCAACACACATTTATTAAGTACCTGCTATGCCCTAAGCCCTGTTAAACACTGGAGATTCAAACAAAGGCCAATACCCTTGAGACTCTTGGGGGTCTCTGCCCCCCAAGAATGTGCGCTCTACTGAGACAGCCAGACATGTACAAGATGGCTACAGTGTAGACCCAGGGCATGCGAAAGGGAAAGTGAGCAGGCTGGGGTTTGTGTGCCCAGTGCCAAAGGCAGCTGGGAAAGACTCCCTGGGGAGAGGGGTGAGCATTGGGAGGAAGAGGGCAGTGGGATGGCAGGGCTAGTGTGGCTCTGGGTAGCCTGGAACGCCACACTCAGGAAGACGCCTTGGTCCTTGGTGGGGGTTGCTGCACAGCCATGTGGCTTCTCAGACATCATTGCTGTCTCCAGAGGTTTTGATTGCAACACCGCCCCCCCACCCCCAGCTTGCGCACACAGAATGAGGATCTTCTCTTATTTATAAAAGCATACACACCCACTTCTGTCCTAATACTTATGTACAATGTAAAACCTACACAAAACAGAATTCTAAAATAGGCAGGAAAGATGAATAGTGTGGAAAAATTGTATTTATTCACAGTACAAAAGCAGTTTTGCTCTCACTAAAATATCCTGAACTAAAATGATCAGTCATGGCATTTTGGGAGTCATGTGAATGAAACACATCAGTGTTTTTGACCACTTCCTTCTAACCCTGCTGAGACAGAGTGGTTCAGTGACAGAGTCTAAGTGGATCATTTGGGGGTCCTTGGTTTCAAAGGCAGCCAGAGCTCATGAAGAGCAGGCCCAATGACTGGGAGGGAAACCTCCCCCTGCTGGCTGAGCCAGCATTTCTCAATCCTATCCACCAAACATGCATAGGTGGATCTTTGTGGGAACGCAGTAAGAACTCTTCCGTCTCCCTCAATTCTGTTCTTGCAAACTTTTTGGAAGGCATTGCATTTTTAGATTTTTTATAAATAAAAAGGATTTTCTAAATGAGTTCAAAGTCCATTAAAATGTTTATTTTAAAATAGGTTTGAAAATTAGTATGGGGAACTCACTCCTGGAGAAAGTGGCTCTCATGTTCAAGGGAGCTATGCCTTCTATGATGGCTTCTCTTCAGGACTGGCCTGAGAGGGGACCCTTGCCCAGGGGCCCCCAGCCAGGAGCTCCAGGTCTCCCTCACTCTAAGGCCAGCTGTCTCCCTACTGCCACCATGGCTGCCTCTACGTACTCAGGAACATTGTTATGGGCTACAAATTGTCTGGAGTAACACAGAGAGGAGGGAGCATGATGGACAGTGTCAAAGGGAGCTCAGGAAGGCTGATTGAAAAAACAAACAAACCACCCCAGGGGATCTGGCTGTTAAGAGTCCCTGGGTGACTTTGGAGGGTGGTTTCAGCTGAATAAAATGAGGAAGTTCAGGAGAAGGGAGGGTTTGGGGGAAAAATAGTGCCATGGGATCTGCAATGTCTCCCAAACCCACCAGCTCACTCCTTCCCACCAAAACATGTGGGGAGCAGGAAGCTAGGGGAAATCTTCCTGCCCCAGAGTGGAGAGCACAGCTGTCATGACTACCCTGAAGTACCAACCTGGGCCGTTGGTGGCGCATGTTGCGCTACCAAGGCTGGAGCCAAGCCCAGCAGGAGAGCTGCTGGCTGACCAGTCACATGGCCACCCCCTTGCAAAACCCTGGCCTAGAGGAGGGCAGGTCCAGGAGCAGACTCCTTTCCTCTCTTCCTCAGCTTGGCAGGATTTAAACCCATCTCTTAGATGAAGGGCAGTCTCTCCTTGTGCACACAAGCTACAGTAATGAGAAGGTTCCCTTTATTAGCCCCTCAGTTTCAGTTCAGTGCCACTGGATAGCATCAAAGGCTAATGCTGGGAGCCCAAACAGCTGTGAGATCTGACAGTCTTCGACTGGACTCCGGAAAGGCAGACCTGTTGTGCTTAATTAACCCTTGGGGCTCCAATCCTGGCCCCTTAACACCCCTACCCTGCATTTCAAACATGCTTAAAATTCCCTCAGGTAAAAATCTGGATGGTGCTCCCTCCTGCCCTGGCTCCTGCAGCCAGAAAACTGAGGAAGGCGCCACTGCCCAGGTGTAGAGTGGGGGCTGACCTGGTCACTTCTGGAATCTCCAGCTAGCACCTCCCTCCGGGGGAGCCAGAGGACAGCCTCAGGCCCCAGCTAGACCTGATCAGTAATGATGAAATGACCTTGTCTAGACCATGTAGAACCTGCTGCTTCCCATTAGAACATAGCCTCCCTCCTCAAGTGAAGAAGTATCCTCTTTTTGCCTTCATGTGTCCAGCCCCCCAGCCCCTGGCCTGGGCCTGGTGGTTGGCTCTGGCAGGCACCTGATACATGCTGCTGGAGGATAGATGGATGGACAGATGAGTGGATGGATGGGTGGATGGGTGGGCGGATGGATGGATGGGAGAGTGAGAGGAGAGAGGCTGAGGATCCAGTGAGAGCCAGGGATGATGATGAAGCCTACAGCAATGGACAGAGGGCCTAAGGCTTTGCTGACACCCTCTACTAGGACTGGAGGTCCTTGCCTTTGAGACTCTGTCCCATCTCATAACAGGCTGTGTAATTAATTATAGTCATCTTGAAGGAAGGAAGGAAAGACAAAAAACCAAACCCTGAGAAGGGATCCGGCTCCATCAGGACACCAGCCTCTGTGGTCACTTTCTTTGCAGAGGTCAGTTATAGTTGGCTGTTGCATGGCCATGCTTGGTTCCCACCTGTGTCTCGGTGTCCTGCTTCCCAGACTCTTCTTGATGGGGGCAGCCAAGGTGTCTTCCATCAGGGAGGCTTTTCCTCACCCATTCCTGCCCTCTCCTGACAGCTTCAGGGCATCATGAAGTCTGCTGAAGGCCATGCCTAGCTGGTGTTAGGAGCACCCCCCTAGGGCCTGACCCCCCCCCCCAGGGCCTGACACAGCACTTCCTAACAGGGCCTCCCAGTCGGCTGGGCTCCCAGGCTTCACTGAGGATCAGTTGTTGGGTGGGCTTGTCTGCCTGGACCCTCCTGGGCCAGAGCCATGGGCATCTCCATGCCACATTTGTTCCATGGCAGATTCATGTCTTCAGAATCCCACTACAGACAGAAGACACACGGCTGTCAGGCATCAGCTCCTTCCCCACTTGTGCTCCCCAGCAAGTGCCCCCAGAGGGCTGAGACAGAGCCCAGCCCCAAGCCAAGGCCTAGGGGACAGAGCCAGGGCTGCTCAGACAAGGACCAGATACAAAACACCCACAGGCTGTCACTGCCATCTCTGGCTTCGGCTCCCACTCACAAGCTAATCATCCAAGCCTTGTGGACCTGGGGTTAGCAGGGACCTGAAAAATACCCATTTTACAGAGAAGGAAACTAGGGAGCAGAAATCCAGGGAGCAGGACTGACCCACCCACAGTAATGCAGGACTTCTGATCCTTGCTTGTTCCTTATTCACCAGACAAAGGAGCAGCTGGGCTGGCAGGGAGCGACTCTCAACCTGCAGTTATTGCCCAGGGAACTCCTGGATAGGGAGCTCCCGCCACAAATGTAAGGCAGCACCTCTTCTGCAGTACAATGCTAGAAATCCTCCCAAGAGGTTCGGTGACTTGTCCAAGGTCACACAGTCTGTCTCAGAAGCGGGACCTGAGCCCAGGCTCAAGGTCTTCTTTCTGTCCACTGTGAAGCTCAGTGTCAAAGCATGTCTGAATGATGGATGCTATGGCCTATCTTCCTCCATACTTCTCTTTCTCCAAACCTTCTACTTCCAGTCAGACTCAACTCCTGGATATCCCCCTGACCACACTATTTTCTCCCACTTCCATGCATTTACCCAGGATAGCTGCCCCTGCCTGGGGTGCCTTTCCTTCTGCATCTTGACCTGATGACTCCCATCTTCTGTTGCCCCCTCCTGCCATGATGCCTTCCATACCCCCTGTGCCTGCTGAGGTCCAGCTGCCTCCCCCTTAGGCTGTGAGCTCCTTTGAGGTGGCCCCTAGATTTTTGCCTTTCTCGGTGTTCCCAGCATGAAATGCAGGCCTGGCACCTGGTGTGCCTGTGTGGCATGTTTGTGGAGCAGCTGACCAAATCTTTTCCTCCCAGACCCAGCTCAGGTCCCCTTCCTCCCAGGGCGGAGCCTCCCCATCCCTCCCAGTTCCACATGGTCCCTCCCCAAGTGGGCTCATTTCTTGGGCTGGACCTGGTCCCTTTCCCCAGACAGAATCACCAGAGGGCGTTTCTGACTCCTGACAAAGGCCAGAGGATCCTCCTGGAGCAGGTGGGCCAGGTTTGGTCTGGATCACCTCAGATCTCATAACTTAACAGAGGAGGAAACAGGCTCAGAAAACTTCAGGGCTCACACAGAGCTAGTGAGGGTCTGAGGCAGGATTTGAACCCAGGCTTTCAGGCTCTTGGCTCTCCTTCCTGTCAGGCTGCTTTGACCTGTCCTCCCCCAGGAGTTTTAAGAACTGAGAATTTTTGAAGAATAAATTGTAAGTCAAGGAAACATCTATCAAAGTTTCTCCACAATGCACCCATCTATGGGCATGACTGCCCAGTGTGACTGGGGCCCCAGAAACGGCCTCAGAAGGGCACAAGGCAACTTGTGGGCACCAAGTCCAGCCCTTCCTGCTCCATGCCAGGTTGCCTCTGCAGCCCCTAATCTGGGTCACACAAGTGACCTCACTTCCAAGGCCAATGGGCAGCCTCTGGGCAGCCTGGCTGCAGAGGGCAGAAAGTTGGACCAGCCATGGTCTTCTGAGGGTCAGAAGCCTGGGGCCCCCTCCCTGAACTGCTTCACCAACCTGTCTGCAGCTCCGTCCTCAGGTACTGCCTGGGCACTGGCAGGAGGGCCTCGGAATCACACAAATGCCCCGTGGGGTAGGAGGGAGGCCAGATAATTGAGTGTCCCAGAGTGGGACAGAAGGGAGGCCCCCTGGAGCACGTCACAGCAGAAGGCATGATGGCCCTTGGCTGGCCGCCTGGAGAGGGGGCAGATCCTCCTTCAGTCCTGGTTAGATCTAGAGCTCCCCTGGCTTAGGGGGGACTCCAGGCTGAAGACAAGGTCTGTGCAGGAGTGCCACCTCTGACAGTGCTCACTGGTGACCGCCAGCACCTTGATCCCTAGCTCACCTCACCCAGAGTACAGAAAGCACCAGGCCTGGAGTCAGGAAGACCAAAGTTCAAATCTGGCCTCAGACACTTAGCAGCTGGTGTGTGTGTGTGTATGACCCTGGGCAAGTCATTTCCCCACCATCTGCCTCAGTTTCCCCATCTGTAAAGTGAGGGTAATACTAGCACCTACCTCTCAGGGCTCTTGTGAGGACAGAATTTGGTAAGATGTGTAAATCACATACTTAGCCTGGCATCTGCACCCAGCAGATGCTCAGTAAATGTAAGTCATTATGCTGTTACTCTTATCTCACAGTGGGGCTGGGGGGTTTAGAGGAGACGGCGCATGGAAGCCCCTACCCAGGGCAATCCTAGCAAGTCTGGGATCCTAGGATGCTGAGAGCTGCCTTGGTCTCCTCAGGATGGCAAGAGTCCAAAGGCACCAGCCCTGGGGAAGACACTTGGGTAGCCCCTGGGAGGTTGGACCAAGTGTTGGGGCAGTACAGCTCAGTGGACAGGGCACGGGGCCTGCCTTCAGGAAGACAACTGCAACTTTCCCTTGGACATCGCCTGGCTGCATGACCCCAGACGAGTGACCTCACTTAGGGGATCCAAATCTGAGACCATAAGGGTAGATAAGTATCTGACCCAGGTCAGTGGAGGGAATTTCCTCACCAGGATGTCCCTCAAATCAATTAAGTTGAGGTCAGGACCAAACTACTTCCACAGATTCCTGGAGGGTCCCAAGGGGAGGCCAAAGTTCTCCCCACTCTGCCTCAAGGGATGCCACGGGTCATAGACTGCTTTCTGGGGGTGTGGGCCCTTCCTACAAGGGGGTTACCACAAGGGTCCACACCTTCTCTTGGCAGGGTCTGAGGGAGAGCAAACTGACCTCCCCAGATCCTCTTGCCCAGGGTCAGAACACAGAGGCTCCCGATCTTCTGGGAGGCAACCCCCCAGGGGAGAGGGAAGGAGGGAAGGGAGGAGTGTCCATACCTGCTCCGAGTTCAGGGCTTCCCAATACTTCTGCTGTGGAAGGAAGAGGGAGACAGAGAAGAGGATTGGACCACTTGCACCATCACCAGGCAGAGGGGGCAGGGGAGGGGGGAGGTGAGGGAGGAGGGAGGCCCAAGGCTGGTGAGCACCTACTAGCCAAACGAAGTGGGTGCCAGCCAGGGAGGGAGCCAGCCAGGCAGGGAGCAAGGATGGTGACCACCAGCCTGTGGCCAGAGGATGAGCCATAAAATCATGAGCATCCCAGTTCTTAATTGTGGGACGAGCGGCTCTGATTCGAGCCTCTAGAATCAGAAAACAGAGCTGGCGAAAAGAAACAAAAAAAAGGGGAAAAGCCCACCTGGGAAGGCGGGGCTTTCCGGCCCACCCCCCAACCCTGCTCGCCACAAAGGAGGGTCTTGGGGAAGCTCCCAAAGTGCCCCAGGCCAGTAAGGATGAAGAACCCCAAGTCCTGGGCTCCAGTCTGTGCCTGGACCTGCCCTCTCCACCCCCAGGAGGCATCTGAGAAACGGGTCCATGTGGTGGCTCTCAGCTTCAGCACCAGAGCTGATCCAGATCAAATGAACATTTAAGTACAGAGTAAATGAAAACCAGAGCCTGCCCTCAACGGGTTTCCATTTCACTGAAGCTCCATGTGGAGCCCCCCAGAAGCACATGGTAAAGCCAGGACCCAAACAGAAATCCTTGGGGCCCTCATTGAGGACCTCTGGCCTGGGGCTGCACCAAAAATCACATGGCTGAGACTGGGGGCTCCTTCACCGCCAGCCCTCTCCAAGGGCTAGAAAGGAAGGAGCAAATGAACTGCCCCAAGAAAGCAGGGGGCATCCAGTGAGAGGGGTCTTGGCCAGGCAAGCAGGGACCACTTGCAGCCTGGAGGCAGCTTGGAAATACACCTGCTGAGGGCCCCAGGGTTCGAATCACAGGAGGTGGGTGGAGACAGCCAGGGCCAGTGACCCCAGGGCCAGTGACTCTAGGGGCAGTGACCCCAGGACAGTGACCCCAGGGGTGGTGACCCCAGGGCCAGTGATCCCAGGCCAGTGACCCCAGGGCAGTGACTCCAGGGCCAGTGACCCCAGGGCGGTGACCCCCAGGGCAGTGACCCCAGAGCCAGTGACCCCAGGGCAGTGACCCCAGGGCGGTGACAGGGAGCTGAGAGGCCCCCTCCCTCACCCAGTTCAGCCAGTCTTTGGCAAACCTGACCCAGCACAAGCCCTCATCTCTTCCATCGTTTCTCTCACAAGGAGCACCACAATTTCTACGGGAAAGGACTCACTGGGGGTATCCCCCTGCAGGGTCTTGGAGGGCCCAGCCACCTCTGGCATGTTGGGGTTCTAATGTCAGGGTAGGATTGGAACTCAGGTCTTGGGATTCCCAGCTCTGTACTCTACCAGGCTGCTGCCCCCCTGGAAGAATGAGACTTAAGGTTACATTCTCCTAAGCCTGAAGGGCTAAATGATTGTCCCATTCCTTGGCTCAGGGTCAGGCAGGGCCCACTTTAGTCTGACTGACAGTACAGGAGAGGGCTCCTTCCCTGCCTCCCCCACCCCTGCAGCAGCCTGGCTTCATTCAGAGCTTCCTGGGGACACATCCAGGAAGGGCACTTGGCCAGGGGGCAGCAGGTCCAATCTCAGATGGGGGTGGCTTCTGTGAAGGGAGGCCCAGGGAAGGGGCCAGCCTGCCTGCTTCCTTGTGCCCAGTTAGAGACTTCCCCTCTAGGCCACTTGGGTGGGATCCCTAAGCAAAGGGGCCCGCAGGCTCTGGGTTTGCCCAGCACCTGCCAATGGTGGGATTAATACCAAAGGGAGAACCCCCACACTGATGACCCTGTGAGCTCTGCCCCTCTGTGAGTGGTAGTGCTGTCTGTCTCCCAAACTCTGAGATCTTTTCCTAGGCTGTAAAACCCTGCAGGGCAAAGACCAAAGTTAGTGCCCAACCTTTGGTCCCACCCCTGGCTCCATCCTGTTCCATCTGACAGTTCTAGCTACAGAGGTCTTCCAGGACAGAGCCCAGTGAGCTTGGGGAGGGCAGGGTCAAGGCCTGGGCCTCAGCTCTCATGAAACCCAAGGCAGCCTCTGGGCCAACAGTACCCACCTATGTCAGAAGAGAGTGGCCTGTGGAGGCCTGGACAAGGCTCTCTGGGCGTCACTCTCATCTGCTGGCCAGGTGACCTTGAAAGTCACTCCGAGGCAAAGCATCGGCCTTGGACCTGATTTTGTCCATGGCCCTGACACAGCCGATTGTGACTTGGAAACCCATAGACAACATCCATGGTATCACCTGAGCCTGGGCTGGGGGGCTGGTCCCCACCCCTCCCATGAGGGGACAACTGCCGCCAGCCTGAGGTGTACATAGGGACCCCCACCATTGCCAAAGACTTCTGGGAAAGTGCTGCTTCAGACCTCAGACAGAAAGGGCCCCCAGCCCAGCTGCTGCTTTAGCCACAGGCAGCAGAAAATTGGCAGGCTCCTAACACAGGGGATGTGAGGACAGGAGGCTTCTGATCCCCCTTCTAACCAAAGGGCTGGATTTCTGCTGAGCCTGCTACAACCCCACAGGCTCTGCTCCCAGGGAACCAGCAGCTGCAGCCTTGATGCTGGCCACCCCCCACAGGCACCATGCCCCAGGCTGTGGTCCTGCCCACACAGGGCTCACAGGACTAACCAGTGCAGCCATGGCTGGATGTAAGGATGAAGCTTCCCCTGGGACTAGAGGCCAGCAGGTTCGCAGGGCAGGGAAGGAGCCCTCTCTTGTACCGTCAGTCAGACTAAAACAGGCTTCGTTATGCTCACAATCTCACAGCTATCTCAGGCTCCTAGGCTAGGGCTAGGAGGGTATGGGGGCCAGTCAGCCCACCCAGGGTTCCTGGAAGGGCCCCAGGAGCAGTGGTGACCCAGTAAGAGAGGCCTGGGGTCATGCCTGGGGCCACCTGGTCACCCCCAAGACCTCTCAGACCCTTTCCTGTGGTGCTCCCCTTAAGGAATGGGGGGAGGGGCGGGGGACCTTTCCTCTGCTCTCTCTCTCCCCCCTGCTCATTTGTGCACACATCCCATAGAACAGGTTACCCCAAGCAGTCACTGTCCCCAGGGACCCTTCACCCCCAGCCCCAAGACATGCTCTGTGCCAATTTAGCTCCTGTTCTCATTGGTGGGGCCTGGACCCTGGGATGGGACCAGTCTCCTCCCCTTCAGGCTTCTGAGGAAGCACGGGATCAGGCCACAGATCACAGCTGCAGTCTGGAAGGTCTCGCAGAGCTGAAGGGGTTCTTCTGCATTTCAGGACAAAGCCAGATGGGAGAGGGGTCTCTGGGTGAGCCCTCAGGGAGGGGGCCCGGGCCTGAGATCAGTGAACAAGGGCAGGAGCCCAAGAATGCCCTCCACCCTCCTTGGGCACCTGCCTACCTCCAGCTCAGAGTTGATGGAAGACACTTCGGAGGAGCTGGTTGAAGACACCTTGGCATGGATGACCTGGATGGGGGGATATGCGGGGGGCTCCAGCAGGGAGGGGGCAGCCTGGAGGAGCGGGCCACTAGCTCCTGGTAACCTGGAGGTGCTGCAGCCCACCTACACAAAGCATGGACGTGGAAAGCCTTGAGAGGCCTGTGAGAAGGCAGGCCAGGCCAGCTTTCCCTTTCATGGCTCCTGGGGGGCCATGGGAGGACAGTCATCATGGGTCTGGTGACCAGCTGGATGAGCCCCAACCTCCTCACTTTACAGAGGTTGAAACTGAGGCCCAGAGTCCTACAGTTGGTAAGTAACAGGGCCAGGATTTGAACTCAGGTTGTTTCCCTCAGTCCTGGGCCCTTTCCACTACACAGCACTCCCTCCCCCTCCTTCTCCCCTCCCCCTCCCCCCTCTTCCTCTCCCTCCTCTCCATCATCCCCCTCCTCCTCCTTCCCTGGGTCCGGGGCAGCTCATGTGATGAGGCAGCTGAGGGCAGCAGGAAGGAGCCCCTGCCAAGCCTGCTCTCCAGCGAGGCACCTGAAAGTTGAGCCAGGCCGGCTCCAGGGCACAATGCTGACTCGGAAAGCCGAGCCGGGCACAGTGGAGAGGGAGGGAGACCAGGCGCCCATGACTAAGCGCTTTGGGGGCTCGGTTACCAGCTCTCAACCCGGGGGCTGCCTACACCCAGCCCTGTGTGCTCCCCTGGCCCTCTGAGCTGGCCTTCAAGGTCTTCAAGGCCTGATCATCCTGATTCCAGACTCAACCTGCCCAGGGTCACCTCTACTCTGCCAAGACCCAGGCTGGGGATGGGGAGGTGGCTTCCTCACAAGCCCATCCCTGGGCTCAGTCCCTTTGGGTCACCCTACTTTCCGTTTGCTCCTCTGGAAAGTGATGGGGCTGGCCTCGATGGACCCTGAAGGTCCTTCCAGGGCCATCTCTGACCCTGTCCTTCACAAATCCTGCCTCCAACATTGGAAAGCTGGGCCTCCCTTCCTGGGCGTCCTCAGTTTCCATCCTTATCTCTGCCATGATGATCTAGCGATCCTCCCTTTGACACTGCGTCACCCTGGACGGGTCACAAGCTCTGGAGGCCTCGGTTTCCATGTCTATAAGCTGAGGGGCTGAAGCGGGGGGGCCTCCAAGAGCTCTGCTGGCTCTGCTTCTGAACCTCAGTCCTGCCTGGGGCAGCTTCGACCTCCTGGGTGCTCCCTCCACAGGTGGGGGGGGTCTTGCCACAGGGGACTTGGCAAGCCCATCCCACCATGGTCCTGCACACTCTGAGATAGGGATTATCAGCACTAATCCGGCATCCTGAGGGGATTTGCCCCCAGGAGACTCCCCTGTGAATGACTGGTACCAGCGGACCCTGGACCGCACCACCAGAGCTTTAGGAATGGGAGGTGCCCCATGGGTCACCTAGGCTAGCCCCCTCATCTTTCAGGTGAAGAAAGTGAGGCCTGGAGAGGTGAGGGGGTGCTCAAGGTGGGCAAGCACCTACTGTGTGCCAGGCACAGAACTGAGTGCTGAGGACACTGAGAAAAGTCAGTTCCCGCTCTGGAAGAGCTCACATCCTAGGAAAGAGGTATTGACTGCAAAGCACCTACTGTGTGCCTAGCCTTGGACGCAGCGCTTTACAAATGCTATCTGATTCTCTAGGGATGGTCATTTTACAGTGGAGGACACTGAGACAGACAGGGGGTAAGGGACTCACCCAGAGTCACACAGCTAGTGTCTGAGATGGGATCTGAACTCAGGTCTTTGTGACTGCAGGTCTAGCACACTCCTTCAATGATGAGTGAGGTCAAGGTTCTCACAGACCGTAGCACCACACTGCCCTCCCTCTCAGAATTCTTTCCCTAATAATACATCCCTGTGCCACCTGGTCTGCTCAGGTCGGGAAAGAACCTCAGGGTGAGACGGGCCTTTAGGTGACTAAAGTGGCCCTGGCACCTTGGACAGTCCCTGAGGGATGAACAAGGGGGGGACCCATGAGAACAAGGGAGCGCCAGAAGGCTGGCCACGCTCCATACCGGACCTGTCCTGTTTCAGGGCCCTGAAGCTGAGCCCTTCCAATACCGACAACTCTCTGAAGGGGAAAGAAGGTCAGTAGGTTTAGCCACCAGAGCCAGAACCAGCAGGAGCCAAGCTGGGCTCTGCCCCAGGTGCCACCCCCTGGCACATGATCAGCACCTGATGGAGCCGGGGAGGCTCTGGCTGCCATGGTCACCTCCTGGGGTTGATCCCCCCCCCCCAGGGCAAACTGCCCCAAAGTGCCCAGCACTGGCCAGGGCCCCTGGGGGCAACTAGTGGCTCCCCTCCCACCCACCATCAAGCCAGCCCTCATCCATACCTGCCCCCTGCTGATCTTGCCCCTCACTCCCACGGACTCTAAGCCTTGCTTCTCCCTCTCTGCCAGCCAGGTGTCTCCCTGCCCTGTGTTTCTGCCATCCCTGTCCCTGACTTCCCTTTTGCGTCCACAGCACCACCATCCTCCCGGCCGCCTCAGCTCTCAGCCCTAGCGTCAGCCTGACTCCTTACCCTCTCTCACTGTACCCCCACATCCAAAGTGGTGCCAAGGTCCCTTCTCTCCTGGCTCTGCCACCCCCTCCCCCCGTTCCGTGCCTCATCACCTCCTGCCTGGACTGTGGGTGGCTGCCGGGGGAGGGGTGGCTCTGCCTGCCTCGGTTTCTTCCACTCAGCTGCCAAAGTGACCTTCCGGAAGCACAGGTTCAGTGAACCCTAGAGGTTCCCTAAGTCTTGTCTTCTGAGGTTCCTTCCAGCCTCTCCAACCTTGACACCTCCCATCCTTCTGTGTGCTCCTGGATTGGGAAGCCTGGCCTTCAGGCTGTTTCTCCATCCAAACCCTTCGTCTCCGGACTCCAGGCACTGTCACTGGCTGTGCCCCCCATGCCTGGAGTCTTCCTCTTATTTCTTTGTGCTGGTTTCCAAGAGTCTGAACTAAAATCCCACCTTTTACAGGAAGCTTTGCCCGAGTTCTCCTTGACATGGGTGCTGCCCCCTGAGAACGTCCCTACTTTATCCCAGCTTTATCCCGAGGCTGGTTAGCTGTCCCATCAGATCAAGGACCCCCTGATGGCAGGGACCATTCCTGCCTTTCTTCATACCCCAGTGCTTAGCATAGTTCCTGAAACACTTTGGAGATTGATGCTCATTGACTGACCATCCTCCTCTGGCCTCCCACTCCAGGACGCCCCCAGGAACTTTGTACTGTTAACAAACTTCCAT
>CM053600.1:205922228-205942827 GCA_028646575.1 Pseudocheirus occidentalis
ACGACCTCTGTCCTCAGCCTACCCCACTGTCCCCTCCCCCAAATATCCGGGTCCAGGAGCCGGCAGCAGCCCTCGTCTCTCCAGTCCCTTACCTCCTGTACGTGCTCGATGGTCAGCTCCATGTAGCGGCCAATGGCCGCCATCCTCTGCAGGTACCTGGTGTGGGGGAGCGTGTGGAGGGGGACCCAGCTGGAGTGCTTGAAAGGGAACAGAAGGGGCACAGTGTGAGGCGGCCTGGGCAGGTCGCTTCGTCTGGAATCTCAACACACGCTTGTTTTTTTCTGAAGTTAGCCACATTTTCCCTTGACTAGCCCGAATTTCTGCCTTCCTTATGGGTGGCTTGTTTTTTTCAGCTGTGTCTGTCTCTTCATGACCCCGTTTGGAGTTTTCTTGGCAGAGACACAGGAACGGTTTGCCGTTTCCTTCTCCAGCTCGTTTGACAGATGAGGAAAATGAGGCAAACAGGGAGAAGTGACTTGCCCAAGATCACACAGCTAGGCAGTGTCTCAGGTCAAATTTGAACTCAGAAGAGGAGCCTTCCGACTCCAGGCCTGGCGCTCTTTGCACTATGGCGCCACCTAGCGGCCCTAATTTCATCCTACAGAATGCGAAGTAGGGGCAGCTTGGCAGCCCAGCTCCCTCACCCCCATCCTCCCCAACCCTGCTAACTCCTCACCAAAGCCCACTCAAAGCTGGCCCCCTTCTGCATGGCTCTCCACAATGAACAAGCCTGCTTTCATCTCACGACCTTCCCTTCTCATCTCTTACACCATGAACCCCACTTTCTCCTGCTAACATGGCAGCCTGTGCACCCTTCCAGGACTGGTGACATTCTCCTCTGCCCCTGGCTCACTCTGTGTGTGTGTGTGTGTGTGTGTGTGTGTGTGTGTGTGTGTGTGTGTGTGTGTGTGAGTGTAGATGTGTGTGACTCTGTGGGTGTGTCTGTGTGTGTGTGAATGAGTATGGATATGTGTGCCTGTGTGTGAGTGAATGAGTGTGGATGTGTGCGTGTCTCTGTGTGTGACTGTGTGTGTGAATAAGTGTGGATGTGTGTGTGTCTGTGTGTGAATGAGTGTGTATGTATATGTATGTGTGTGTCTGTGTCTCTGTGTGTGTATGAGTATGTGTATGTGCGTATGTTCCCTGCTGTGCCTGGGAACATCCGGATTCTCCCCCTCTGCCATCCCTCCCCTCCTGAGGTTCTCACTCACCCAGTCCTCAATGTCTCACCCAATCCAAACCCTGGGGGCCATTCTTTATCAACCACCTAGGACCTCACCAGGTTGAATGCCTGGCTCACTGCCAGCCTCTGCCCTGACACAGATTCTGTCACCCTTTTGAATGTCCTAACTTCCCGTACCACCCACTGACTTCTGGATATTTTAGACAGAGTGTCCCAGAGGCCCAGCAAGCCCAAGACGTCCCCAAAAGATCTCAGGGTCTCTTCCCAAGACCTTCCCCTCTTCTAAACTTGCCATTCCTGTCCCTAGTGCTGCCATCTTCCCAGGCAGCCAAGCTCACAAAACAGGTGCCGTCTGTACCTTCTCCTTCTCATGGTGCCGAGGATTCGAGTCAAACGCCCTTGACTCGGCCTTCTTCCCACCTTCCCAGCACCCCACCGCTGACCCCCTTCTCCCCACTCATGCAGTGTCCAGTCTGGCCCAGGGTCTTGTCACTCTCAGATGATGGCAATAGCCTCCCAGACCAGTGAGTGGCCCACCTCTGGCCTCTGCCCTCTCCGGTCCCACTCCACAGCCCAAATCTGGCCACATCACCCACGCCCTACTCAAGAACCTCTAGCGGCTCCTGTCACCCCCAGGATCAAACAGAAAACCTCCACTTGACTCTGAAAGCCCGTCAGCTTTAAAGGCAGTGAGGGGCAAAGTCCTGTGCTGGACCTGAAGGCAGGAGGATCTGAGTTCAAATCGAGCCTGGTACACTGACTGGCTGTGTGACAGGTCACTGTCTCTGTTTGCCTCAGCTTCCCCAGCAGTCCTATGGGGATAATAACAGCACCTTCCTCCCAGGGTTGCTGTAAGGATCAAATGAGGTGGTGGTTGTGAAGCTTTAGCACAGGGGCAGATCCACAGAAGGTGCTATCTGAGTGCCTGTCCCTTCCCAGCCTGAGGCCCCCTCCTACTTTCCAGTCCCACTCTGCACGCTCTACAATCCAGCCTCACTGGCCTTCCTGTTGTGGCTCCCACACCACAGTCCATCTTCCCCCATGCCCAGAATGCCCCGTCCCTTCCCATCCAGCCCTCAACTTCTGCAGGAGGTCTGTCTTGGCACCCCCACCCCCGGGACCCCCAGCCTGCCTTCTCCTTTCCGATCGCCTCCTATAGGCACATGGCTGTTTGTGCCTCGGCTCGCTCCATGAGGGGAGGGACAATGGTTTGGCATTTCTTTGTATCCCCAAGGCTTACTTGACACATTGCCTGGCATACAGGAAGTGCCTACAGGTGCTTGGTGACTGAAGGAAGGGATGAATGGAGGCTCACTGGGGAGTCAGATCCCTGTGAGCATGGGCAGGCCTTGCCATGAATCATGGCGTGGCCTGCCCAGCAGCCATACAGCTTCCTCATCTCTGAAGTGCTCTGCAGGCCTTAGCCCTTGAGGCAAGTGTGGCAGGGATGGCGGATGGTGGTAACTACACAGTAATGTTCTCAGGCTCTCTCCTCACCGTGAGCGGCTTAAAGTGCCCAGATCTGTCCCCGAAGGGATCCTGATGCTGGTCACACAGACAGGAGCAGAGACAGAGGACACCCCCCTATGCCCCACTCTCTCCCCCCCCCTCCCTCCGTGTCCCCGGAGAGCAGAGGGAGACCTTCTCCTCCGCCTCCTCCTGCAGATCCTCTTCCTCCCTTTCAGAGAATGTCAGGAGGGCTTGTGTGTCCGGGCTCTCCACGGCCGCGATAGAAAATCCCAGCACTTGGCTCATTTTGCTTTGCATCATGCAAGAGAGGAAAATGAGCTGAGATTTCCAAAGTTAAGGATGTGGGGTTTCCACAGAACTTGAAAGCAGACAATCCACCCTGGCCACATCATTCAGTTATTCAGCTTCAGACCCTGCTTCTGGGAGGTTTGCTAAAGGTCAGGGATGAGCTCAAGAGCCCACTGGGGACAAGGAAGAGGAAATCCTTGTCCCCTGACTCCTATGGCAAATGTGAAAGGAGGGAAGTCACTTGGAGGGGAAAGGGAGAGGGAGGGAGGAAGACAGAAACAGAGAGAGAGAATGGAGATGAAAGAAACTGGAGAAACAGATGGAGAAGAGAGAAACAGAGAGACACAAAGAGAGGAAAAGAAGAGGCAGAAAAAAAGAGGGGAGAGGAGGGGGGAGAGAGTGAGGGAAAATGCAGAGAGGAAGAAGAGAGAGCGAGCAGGGGAGGTAAAAGGAGACTCAGAAAAAGGGGAGGGAGAGGGAGAGGGCAAGATAAGCAAAGGGGGGGCAGGGAGACACATCTGTGTGCCTCTATCTGGGCACATGAAGGAGGGCTGACGCACACCTCACCTGGGCGATGCTCACAAGCCCCAGGCCTTCTGTGCAGCTGTCACTGGGCAGCACCGCAGGCAGATGGGGCTGGGAGGTGATGACTTTTGTGTTAGCTCTCGGATCCCGGAGTGAAGTCGGGGAGGGCAGTGCAGTGTCAGTGACTCTTGGCATCATGGAGGTGTCAGAGGATGACCAAGGGGGGTCCCCAACCTGCTGCTGCCAGCCGACCCCACCCAAGAGCAGAGATGGGAGGGAGCTGTCCAGACCACTGTCGTGGATCCTCATTTGTTTGAACAGAGCCCCCAGATCCCCAAGGAGGGTGTGCATCAGGGCTGCCCTGCCAGCCCTGGACCCTCTGTGTGGACACGACTCTGCCCTGCACTAGGGCAAGGTAGAGGACTGGGCCAGGAGGGCTCTGCTAGGGAAAGGATACAGCAAGGTCAAGCGTGGAGGCCCCCAGGGAGATGAGGAACCAGGGAACAGCTCGGATCAGGTATTCTGGTTGCCGATCATGAGCCAAAATGGCAGAAGTGTAGAGAAAACCAGCCAGGGCCGAGAAGCCCCTGGCCCACAGGTGAAGACACGGAAAGGCTTTTCCTTGGTACTGCAGAAACCAGAAGAGGGTTAGAGCAGGATCCCTGGGAGCTCTCAGGCGCTTCATGACAGATCCTTGGGGAGGAGGAGTCAGAATCTGGTCTGCTCACCAAATGTGGTACAGGATGAGTGTCCATCTCCCACTCCCATCCCCCTTCCTCGTCCTTCTCCTTCCACCCCACTGATGGACCATTGGCTCTGTGACTGTTCCCTGGCTGGTCTGTAGTTCCACCAGGTTAGGGCTGTGCAGGGCAGACACGTGGCTCACAGAAGTAACTTTTTTTCTTTCCTTTTATTTTTTTTTGAGGGGAGAAGGCAAGTCAGTTGGGGTTAAATGACTTGTCCAAGATCACACAGCTAGTAAATGTGCCAAGTGTCTGAAGCTGGATTTGAACTCAGCTCCTCCTGACTCCAGGGCCAGTGCTCTAGTCACTGCACCACCTAGTTGACCCTCAGAAGCAGTTCTGCTGAACACTCCTGATGAGGGGCCGCTACCCTCCACTGCTGCCCTGGTCGAAGAGCTTCTGCCTTCCTGGAGAGGCCCCCTCCCCAAGATACTGCCCACCAGGTATCCTCACTTACTACTTTAGAGAATGAAGGGATCCGGGAAGTCCAAGAGACAATCAGGCCAACACCTCCCAGCAGGTAGCCAAGGGCTTCTGGATTCTCCTTGGGGACAAAACCAAAATCAACAAAACATTTCAGCAAACACAGTCTGGAGGTAGCCACGTCACAAGCTCCTATTCTGGGGGGACATGTCAGGGGCTCCCATTCTGGGGGGACATGTCAGAGGCTCCTGTTTTGGGGGGACATGCCAGGGGCTCCCATTCTGGGGGGGACAATGTGTAAGGAGCTCATATCCAGAGGCTGGAGGGGGGAGACAACATGCAAACTGGGTGCTTGGAAGATATAACCAGAGCCAATGAAGACCATCAGGAAGGGGAAGGCATGCGGAGGTGAAGGCCCTGGGAAAGGTCAGTTGCAGGACGGGGATCTGAATTGAATCCTGAAGGAAGTTTAGGAGCCAGGAGGCAAAGGAGAGGAAAGGGACTTCCAGGAGGGGGCACCAAGAAAGAGAGTTCAGCTGCATTTTGGGGGCCGTGGAAGGGAGCAAAGAATAAAAAGGCTAGACCAGCAAGCAGCAAGAAGCCTGCTATGTGAGACTTCCAGAGCTTCAAAGAAAAGCTCACGCCGGGTCCTTGAGGAGACAGATCCCCCAGGATTCACTTAGTGGGGCTGATCTGGGGAGATCCTTTCATTGGCTGATTGGAGGGGAGGGTAGTGAGGGGGCCAAGCCCCTGCCAGGCCTTTGGCATTCTCAGTACCTGCAGCACACTTCCCAGAAGCCTTCTCTGTGCTCCATGAAATTCTGGGGCAACTGGCATCTGGGGAGCCAGGACGAGCCAGCCAGCACCCACCCCCAGGGGCACAAGGACGACAAACATGCGGGTCCCGAGTTTCCTCCGCATCTTCTCCTGGGAGCAGTGGCCTGCGGCAAACACCCACACCCCATCGTACTTCTGGAGAATGTCCCTGAGAAGTCACAGCCCGTAGAAAGCAAGTGATGGACCATCTCATCCCTGAGCAAAACACCCCCTCTGCACTGTTCTGCCCAAGGACCCTTCAGCCTCTGCCTGAAAACTTCCAGGGACGGAGAACTCACTACCTCCCCAGGAAGCCAAGAGTCTATTTGAGGACTATATCCAGGACATTTCCCCTAATCTCTAGCCTAAATTTGCCTCTCTGTAACTTAGCCCCAGCGCTCTGTCCCCTAGGGCCAAGCAAAATAAAACTAGCCCTGACTCCCTGCACAGCCTCCAGAAGACACAGCTTTGTGCAGAAGGCTCCATGAGGGCTGGGGCTGCTGGCCACAGTTTCCTCACCTGTAAATGAGATCCCTTCCAGCCCCAGATCTGTGATCTCATGCCCCCTTGGTCTCCTTTTCTCCAGGCTAAAAGTCCTCAGTCCCTCATAGGCAGGGACTCAAATTTCCTCAAATCCCTGGTTACCCTTCTCTGCATCTACTGCCTAAGTTGTGGCACTGGAGTGATATAATACTGCCAGCTCGACCTGCCCAGGGCAGAAGACAGTGGAGCCAGTCTCATGTCCCCAAAGTTTCCTTGGCTTGCAGTCCACCAACACCCTCAGATCTTTTTCAGATGAGCTGCTAACCATACCTCCCTCCCTCCTCCATCTTGTATGGTGAAGTCCATTTTTTTTTTTTGAGCCAGTAAGAGGCTGAACAGGATGCAGGGATATCTTTAATTCTGCACATTGGAAACCAGTCTCTGGTCAGCAGGAAGGAGGTCGTGAACCCTAACCCTAAATTCAGTCAGTAGGAGCTGCCTTTTCACGCACCATCCCCCTCCACTCATTTTAGAAAGATGGAGAGTGAATGAGCCATCTCTCTCAATGCTAGGCCAGTAACAAGTCAGAGGGGGTGATGCCCCTCATCGAGCCTGACACTTTCACCTAGGGAATGGCCTTTTCTTTGCTCCAGCCTGCCCTCTCTTGGCCTCACCCCCAGTCCTGGGGCCTTCTCTGCTTCTCTCCCAGCTCTTCTCAAGACTTCTTCCCTCCCACCTCTCAGCCTCTGCTTTCTGCCTCCACCAATTTGCTGCTGCTGTGGTTCAGTCATGTCTGGCTCTTTGTGACCCCACGTACCATACCCTCCATGAAGTTTTCTGGGCATTTCCTTCTTCTGGTAGATTAAGGCCAGCAAATGTTAGGTAGCTTGCCCAGGGTCACACAGCAAGCAAGTGTCTTCCTGGCTCCAGGCTTAGTGCCCTATGCACCTGCCTCTTCCTTCATGAAGCCCCTCCCTTGTGAATTGATCCAACCTTTCTGGAGAACAATTTGGGAATTCTGCTCAAAAAGCTATAAAATTGTGCCTATCCTTCGACCCAACAATGTCACTGCTAGCTCTGTATCCCAAAGAGGTTGTAGAAAGGGAAAAGGCCCCCACACATAGAAAAATATTTACAGCAGTTCTTCCTGTGGTGGCTAAGAACTGGACACTGGAGGGATGGCCATCCATTGGGGAAGGGCTGAACAACCTGTGGTATATAATTTTAGTGGAATACCATTATGCTACAAGACACGAGGAGGAGGGTGGTTTCAGAAAAACCTGGACTTTTATGAATTGATGCAAAGTGAGGCGAGCAGAACCAGGAGACCACTGTACGCGACTGTGGTAGCCACACTGTGCAGTGAAGGCCTGTGAAGGACTCGGCTTCTCAGCACTATAAGGATCCAAGACCATCCCAGAGGACCCAGCATGAGAAATGCTCTCGGTCTCCAGAGAAAGAATGGGTGGTGTCTGAATACAGACCGAAACCTTCTTTCTTTCCTTTGTTCTTTTGCTTGAGTTTTCTTGCACAAAACGACTCACATGGAAATGTTTTACACAACTGCACATGTATGATCTGTACCAGACTGCTTACTGTCAGGGTGGCTGGGTGGTGCAGTGAATAGAGCACTGGCCCTGGAGTCAGGAGGACCTGAGTTCAAATCCAGCCTTAGACACTTAGCTGTGTGACCTTGGGCAAGTCACTTAACCCCAACTGCCCTGCCTTTCCCCCTCCAAAAAAAAAAAAGATCACTTACTGTCTCAGGGAGCAGAGAGGGGAGGGAGGCAGAGAATTCAATTTGGCAGAGGATACCTGAATATGGACATGGCATAAAGTTGTCTTGGGAGAATTTTTTCTAGTTGTGATTGCTGAAAATAAAAAAATGCTTCTTTTCTGACATGTAACTGTATGATTTCTAGCATGTTTAAGTGAGCATTATCAAAAAGACCAATTGTTCCAAAACTAATCAATTTATACGGCAGCAGAGAATTATACTCCTCTTGTGAAAACTTTCTATGTGTTCTTTAATATTTTTTTTTGAGGACAACTGGGGTTAAGTGACTTGCCCAAAGTCACATGACTAGTAAGTGTGTCAAGGGTCTGAGGTCATATTTGAACTCAGGTCCTCCTGACTTCAGGGCCGATGTTCTATTCACTGCGGCCACCTAGCCGCCCTTTTTCATATCTCAGTAGCAACATTTTCTTACTAAAGAGGGAGCGGTTTGCAGCCAGAGGTGCTCTGAACTCGCTCTTGTGTGGACCACTCTGTCCCTGCTCCAGGGCCATGGCTTCCTCTAGGGACTGTGGGGCCGCTAATGTCCCAGAAACCCAGGGACCAGAGTCTCCTCCCCCAAGGGGCCCATGGAGCATCTTCTCAGCCTGGCAAGCCATTTTGCAGAATGTCCTCCATGAAACCCTAGGTTCCTCCAAGAATCAAGGCCCTTCCCGGCCTTGGAGCTCAGAGCCACGGCCACCACCAGGCGTTCCTAACCATGGCAGGTCTTACTCTCCCTGACCCAGCCACGGACCGTGGCCCCAAGGACCCAGGGATGGCCAGGGAACCACCCTCTCCTGCAGAGGCGACAGCCACATGCACTCACCCAGCTTGGGCTTGATCTTGGAGCCACAGATGGGGAAGAGAAGCAGCATGAGGTTGACCACCTCAATGGCCGCCAGGTAGATGCCGGTGAAGACCTGTGGGAGAAAGAGGTTTCTCAGTGCTCCTGGTGCACAGCTGGGCCTTTGCAGTGGTTACAAAGCCTTCATGGAGAACTTCTACCACTTGGATGTTAATGAGCCGGCCCGGCACAGTCCCATTGTTTATGCAGCTGTTGGGCTGTTGGGCCTCCAGCACCAGAAGGGAGCACTCCTTTGCTTCTGGGGACAGAAGAGGGTCTTGTCTACACATCTGCACTATGGATGAATGGACCAGAATCTCTGCAGCTCCATGGCAGCTCCTCTGGCTTTGGGGGATGCCACCCCCAACACTCCCTCATCACAGAGACACCCATAGGTGGTATACAGTCCTCCAGTCCTACACATACACACCCATGCACATGTATACACTCATACCTGCACACATGCTCATGTCCAACATATACACGGTACAATATGCCCATACACACACGTGCACATATAACACACACACATACACACACACTTTCTCTCTCTCTCTCTCTCTCTCTCTCTCTCTCTCTCTCTCTCTCTCTCTCTCTCTCTCTCTCTCTCTTTCTCTCTCTCTCTCTCCAAAGGAGACTGTACAGCAAAGATTTGCTCCAACACCTGGCCGGCAAGCACACGCTCTGTCTCCTTTAATGACCTGTGGGCTTCGAGGCTCTCCCTGGGTTCAGGACTTGCTATACCCGGTGCCCAACCTGAGGCAGCTCTCTCGAAATTGAATTAAGCTGTTGAGCAGGCAATATGCTGGCAGAGTCAGAGATGCAGAGCTGGCAGGACTTCTGAGGTCATTTATTCTCACCCCTACTTCACAGATACAGAAATCAAGGACCAGAGAGGGTGCTGCGTCCAAGTGGTGGAGTGGTGTGGTGGACAGAGCCTTGGCTTAGAATCCCACCTGAGAGACCTCCTAGCTAGGTGACCTTGGGAAAAGCATAATCTCCTGAGCCCTCAGTTTACTCATCTGTAAAATGGAGATAATACCTTTGCAAGACTGTCCCAGCAGAGGAGTCAGACTCAGCCCTACCCCCCAGAACAGGGCTTCTAAGCCAATATGGAGCCTCCGGTCCATGTAGCTGAGTCTGGCATACTGGTCCAAAGGCTCAAATGGAATGGGGCAAAGCTCCCAAAACTTACTTGGTTTGCCACCCCCTTTAAAAATTACTCAGTGCCCCCTGGAAATCTTCTTTAACCTTATTTTTATTCAATATCTCCAACTGCACCCGAGGTGATACCGTGCCCTTCCTCCCATGGCTCCAGAGAGGCTTAGGGGGTGGGTATCACCCACTTTAGGAACCTATGAAGCACTGAAGGCAATGTTTGTTAAAGCCCCATGGTCATACAGACATATGTCTGTGTGTCTTCACAAAATCCTGAAATTACTCATCATAAATTATAAAAAATCAATCACTGAAGATGCCAACTAAGGGGTGGACTCTTAGATGAAGCCCTGAGCATTCACCAAGCACAGTCGGACCTTAAGCCGAGAGGGAGCCTTCGTTTTGGGTCCTGGCCAGTGTGCCTAGCCGCAGGCACCCTGTTACCTACTGGTGTTAATTCTGATGGTTATTATGACAATCTCTTGCACTAAGCTGGTTTGCCACAAACCCTGGGAAGAAAAGTCGTGTGAGGCCTCCGAGGCTGCAGACCAGGCTGTGGCAACGGAGAGACTGGAGGAAAGGGGTTTGGGTGAGGGCTGAGGTCAGAGGCCAGACTGCTGAGAAAGTGAGGGGAGGTGAAAGTGCAGGGAGAGGAAGAAGGGAGGAGCTGGAGCAGCTTGTGGGGACCCAGTCAAAATATTTGTTTAAAGATGAAAGAGACTTTACTGTGTTTGTGAGCCACAGGAAAGGCTCCCGGGCACAAGGAAGGACTGGAACTGAGGAGTGGAGGGCAGCAGCCTGGAGGTGGGAGTGGGCGGGGCAGTAGCAAGTCCAGAGCAATTCAATTCCATTACATTCAACCCAGCATTTGCTTAACAGAACTTGCCTGGAGCACCTAGAAGTGCTAAGGGAGGTACCCGGGGAGAAAGAGACCCAGTGTAGCAGCTCCTGCCCTCTACAGGAAAACAGCCATCACACAGTCAGGTTGCTATCAAAGGTGTTTCCAGGTGGAGAGGCTGCTGCAGGTGGGGAGCAGCAAAGGCCTCTTGGAGGAGGGGCCCTCCAACCTGGCAGGCAAAGAAAGTCTGAGGTTTCTAGAGGCTGAGGTGAGGGATGTATTCTAGGTGGGAGGCAGGGTGTGAAGCGAGTACAAAAGCATGGGTGTGGGAAATGAAGCTCTATATGGAGAGCCAAGAGAAGGTCAGTGGTTTGGAACAAAGCATGCGTCTGTAAAAATAGGCCAGAACCCAATCACAAGGGGCTTTACAAACCAGACAGAAGCTTTCGGATGTCCCACAACTTTCCTCTCAGCATTTTAAACTGGAACAAGGAAGGAAGGGGAGCCAGAGCCAGCTGAACCGACTCTAGGGGGGCACCACGGAGGAAAGATGGTGGACTGCCATGGGGGCAGGGATCAGGAGGGAGGACGGGACTGGAAAAGGGGCTGGGGCCAGAGTCTGTGACTGCCCTTCTGACACCCACCTGCCTCACCTCTCCCACCACCCAATTGCAGCCCTGCCTCCCACTCTGTCCCTGCTCCAGGGCGCTGGCTTCCTCTAGCAAGAGCCAGTTAGACCACACGGAGCTGTACAAATGTCTCATTTGCTTCTCAGAAGAGCCCTGGGAGGGAGGGGCCATAGTTAGTCCCTTTTTAAGTTGAGGAAACTGAGTCAGACCCTGGTTAGGCAATTCACCTAAATTCCCCGGGGCTAGTGTCCGAGGTGGGATTTGAACACGGGCCCAACACTAATGGCTGTCTCTGGAGCTGCTGAGGTTGGTGTGGGAAGAGCCCGAGCAGCGGAGTTAGCAGACCTGAGGCATTTAGCCGTCCACATGTGACCAGTGTCCTGATATGTAACATGGGGATGACAGGAGGGGCTCGAGGGATCCCCAAGGAGTCATTTTTAAAGTACTTTGAACTCAGAAAACATCATGGAAGTATTCTCCAGAATGTCTTGTTCTGGACAGCCTTGAGACTTGACGTCAGAGTGCTAACTGGACCCTGAAATTAGTGAAATCTCCTGTGTGGTCGGTCCCCTTCACCTGCCCCTGTGTTCTGATAAGATAAGATAAAAGATTTCTAAAGGGAAGGCAGTTTGCTTTTGGGCTCCTCTCTGTCTTGAATGCAATACCACCCTGCACCTGCATTCCGGTAAAAAGGGGAGGGAGGCTTTCCAGAGTCCTCTTTCCCCCCCTGCCAAATATACACAGTGGTTTTATTTTAACCGCTTTCAACTGTCAGATTGTAAGAATTTGTTACTATATAAACTCTGCTTAAACCAAGGCTCGGGGTATATCCAGGGACTTGTTCCTGGGCTGCCGCTGGCCAGCAATAAACTGATGCCTCCTGAGTTGACTGTTGGTCTGGATCTCAGATTATTGCTCGGTGTCTAGCTCAGTCTAGCCATGTTAAAATAGACGGGATCCTGGGTTCAAGGCCCGCTGGGGGAACACAGTGATCTAAGGGAGCTTGGGAAACTCCTCTCATAGTCCCCAGGGTCTCAATCCTGCCGAGCGAGTGTTGTGCGGAGAACTCCCCACCTGGAATGGGGGGGAGGAAGTTAGGGCACTCCCTACACAGAGAAAGCACAAGTGCTGGTGGGGCTCCCTCCACAGAGCAGGCACAGATCAGATTCAGAACACCGCTCTTACTCCATGGCTTGCCCTTGGGAAGCACCAGGTGACCCCAACCCCATGCCTGGGCAGGCTGGACTCCTGCTGCCTCCCCTCTGGGAGCAGAGCCAAGGGTCCCTGAGCAGGTATCAGGGGCAGTGCTTCTGGGATAGCCTACCTCTGACCCCTGGTGGCCACTGTGGTGCTCACACAGGGTCCAGCAGAGCCTGGCTGGGTCCAGGGGCACAAGGCACCTACCTGGATGGGCAGCTGCTTGGACAGCAGTGCCCCAAAAGTGTCGCTCAGGCTGCCCACAAAGCGGTAAATCACACACAGCACAGATCTGTCCCGGCTGGATTTCTTGTAGCACCCCAAATAAAAACACCTGAAGAGAGGGCAGACAGAACAAAGCTGGGTGAGCGCCTGGCACGTGGCCCTTCAGCTTTTACCACTGGTGTGCTGTGGGTTCTCAGAGCCAGGTCTGGCGGCCCTTGTTTATCATGGTTCGGGGAGTTATGGGCAGTCAGGGACCTTCCTTGCTTACAAACTGACAAAGAGAGGACCCCCAGAGGGACCAGGCCAGGCTCTCTTGAATCTGCCACTCCCCTCTCTCTGTCTCTGTCTGTTTGTCTCCCTCTATCTCTCTCTCCCTGAGGCTGAAAACTGCTTATCTTTGGATCAAGGCAGCTCAGTGATGCCACAGGGAGCAGGCCTGGACCTGAGTTCAAATCCAGCCTCAGACATTGATTACCAGCATGACCCTGGACAAGTCACTTGAACTTCTGCTTGCCTCAGTCTCTTCAACCGTAAAACTGGTTGTGAGTCAGAGGGGTCTTTGTAAAGTGTTGAGACTGTTCCATAGAAGATGCTACAATCACGTGCCCAGGACAGGGCTCAGTGCAGAGCAGGCGCTTAATTAATGCTAGAGACCCCTGCCTTGACTTCTTTCAAGATCTCTGTTCCTGGGTCTCTCCTGTGATCCAGAAGCACGGGCCCAGCTGGAGCCTTTTTCTTTTCCATCCCAGCTTCTGTCTCTCCAGGCCCACCCTTGAGTCTGGGCTCCTCCATGCACTAGTTGGGCCCCCAAATGGGCCTCCATGGTCTGGTCTGTCAGTTCTAACAGACAGACTCTGGGGTCCCTAAGCATGCTGCTTACTGATTAATGCTAGTAACACTAACAGGCTCCCTTTTCTAAAACCGTATCCTAGGAGCATTAATATTATTTTAGGGAAACTGAAGTTTTGGTTCCCGTGGAAATGCCAAGGCACCTGAGACAGCAAAAAGGCATTGGTTTGGAGTCAGGGCCCTGGGTTTGAATCCTGGCTCCTCCACACCCTCCCTCTGTGACCAGGGAAGTTGCTGCCCTCCCCTGGACCTCCAGAAGACACAAGTGTTCAAGTCGAGGCACCAAGCATCTACTGAGTGCCTACTTCGTGCCAGCTACTCCATTAAACATTGAGTATCCGAAGAAAGGTAGGTGTAGTCTCTGCCCACAAGGTGCCCTAGTGCCCAGGGTGCTGGGCCTGTAGTCAGGAAAAGCGTTCAAACCTGGCCTTAGATACCTCCTGGCTGGGTGACCCTGGGCAAGTCACTTAACCCTGTTTGCCTCAACTATTCCCTCAAGTTGCAAAATGTGAATAATACCCCGCACCTCCCAGGCTTGTAGCCAGGACCAAACGAGACATGTGTAATGAGCCTGGCGCAAGTAGGAGCGCCTGTCACCAGAGACACCACGCAAGCCGCCAGGCATAGGAGAGCTCCCGAGAGGGGAGACACAATCACCCAGTCTGGCCATTTTCAGCCCTCCTCCCCCTGGAATGCCCTCCTTCCTCTTTCTGGCTCCCCCAGCCCCATCCCATCAATCCCCTTGATCCTGGTGCCTTCCCTCTATCCCAAATGTAGCTTGTTGGTGCTTCCTGCCTCCCCCTGCCTGGGAGCTCCTTCAGGGCGGGGCCTGTCCTGCCTCTCCTTGTGACCCCCACCCAGGTGGCTCTGCCACATAGTAGGCCTTCACGCACGGTTACTAACACATTCTAGAAGCTTCCTCTTTATTTTTCATCTTGTTTTGATTTGTTTGGCTTGACCTTCATTTCTGAATCTATCTCTTGCCAAGAGCTGGTCCTTGAAAGCTAGACCAGTCAAGGGAGAATCTAAAACAGGCTACCTGAGAGGTCAGAGGAGGAGGAGGCCAGTTCCAGTTCTGGGCAGAGCTCCTGCCAGTCCTGACTCTCCATCTAGTCAGTCTGGCCCAGAGGTAAGTACCTTGGAGGCCTCCATTTAGAGATGAAGGAACAGGCCCAAGAGGGAATGCAGTGCCCAAGGGCACATAAGGAGTGAGGAGCTCCTGGCCCCAACTCCAGCCCCAGCCTCTCTTCTCATTGGACAAATGAAGTTCACTGAGCTCATTAGAGCCGGGCCAGGCTGAGGTCCCAGGTCTCCCACTAGCCTACCTAGGGGCCTTCTGCTCCCCTCTCCTGTGGCATGGGGAACCACAGCTAAAGACCTGTCAACAATAGGGATAAAGCACGTGTAGACTCTGAGATCAGTTGGGCAGCAGGCACGGGGACTGCTGCCTGAAGAGCTGCCCTGCCCCCAGGCCCAGCAGGCGGAATCTGTCAGAGCTAGCGGCCCTGACAGCTGCCAAGGGCCCTGCCTTCTAGGGCCATTCATTCCACTTGTCTCTAGAGCAAGTGGGCAAATGCAGGATCTATTTTGGGGGCCACCCGACACCTGGAGGTTAAGTCAGTTTCCCCTCAAGGGCTGGACAGGGAGAGCAGAGCCTGGGACAGACCAGAACTGTGTGGGGCTGGTTTGGTTCTCCCCTCCTCTGTCTAAATACTGAGGAGAAGGCCAGGCTCAGCAGCCCTGGGGGGCCTTGTACTGCTACTCCCTAGCAGGGAGGCCTTGGCTAAGTCCTCTCCCATCTCTTGGTCTCAGTTTCCCACTCTGTAAAGTGACGGGGTGGGGGCCTGTTTTACTTTAAGGCTATCTCTAGAAGATGGGAGGGGGTCAGGCCTGGGGCCTTTCCTTTCTTTTCTTTCCCTTCGATTTTCCAGCTGAATTTCCCCCCCCCCCCCAAAACAAGTCTCCACCAGAGGGATGAGGATCATCCTTTTGCTTTGGAAGGTCCAACATCTGAGGAAGAAACTGTGGCCCAGGAGGTGGCAGGAATCCCCAAGGTCACCCAGGGAGGAAGGAGCAGATCTGAGATTGGAACCCAGGGCCCTTGACTGAAGATCCTGCCTGCTTTCCACCTAGTCAAGAGGGCTCGTCGTGTCCCCCCCCCCCCACCCCCGGCTCTTCCTTTTCCCCTCCCTCAGGCTTCTAGGGAGCTCAAAGCTGTTCTGGTACCAGGAGAGCCCAGTTTCCCGTTCCCACCCTTTGCAGCATCCGCTTTCCTGCTGGGAGAGCCGGCTTCCCCTCGCCTTAGAACCACAATCTGGAGCCAGATTGAGAACGTTCCTTGGAGAACATTTAGTCCACCCCTCCCCCTCGGTTTTTAGGGACAGAAAGCTGCCCGAGACTGGGTCTGACTTGCCCTGGGGTCGCCCAGGGGTCCATAAGAGGCAAACTCAGAATTCGAACCCAGGTCCTCTGACTCTTTGCCCCGGCCCACAAAGCCTCTCCTCTTTCCCCAGCGGCAGCAGCCCTCCCCACCAGCCTCCACCTATGGGAGACCCGTGCCCCCTGCCCGCGGCGCCTCCACCCTGCTCCCTCTCTCCCCCAGCACATTTACAAGACATGGGCGGCGATCCAGAGCAGGGAAGCCAGCAGCCACAGGCCAAAGGACAGGCACACTCGGTCGTGGGCGAAGCAGCTGGCTAGGTAGTCCCAGTCCCCCAGGAAGGGCGGCGGGGGCGGCGTGGGAGGGTCGGGGGCCATCCCGGCCGCTGCCAGGGGCGTTCCCGCAGCCTAGAGCCTCCTCTGCATGGCTGGGGTCCGAGGGCTCGGAGGAGGAGAAAGCCGCAGCCCAACCTGGCACGCCTGGCTTAGCGCGCCTGAAGCGCGGGCTCGGCCATGTCCACGGTCACGGCCACGAGAGGACCGCCGCTCCCCCCAACTCGGGGGACGCGGGGCGCTGGCCGACTGGCTCTGCCCAGGCAGCACCAAAGGCAGCTCCCTGCAGAGGGACCAGGCAGGACTACAGCCCCTCCCGGCTCCTCTGATCCTAGCGGTACAGACGACCTGACGGCGGGCCGGGCAGGCTGGCGGACAGACTGCCAGGCAGCCAGCCAGGTTAGGGAATTCTTCGTGCAGGAGCAAGAGTTACTTTGTAACAATCGCTGCCTGCGGCTTCCCCTATTGTTCGGGATCTGGGCGGGCGTGGAGGCGGCGCCCTCTAGTGCGGAAACCCGGGAACGCGGGTGCCCTGGGGCCGCAGAGCGCAGGGATGGGATGGGGGATGGGGGGAGATGAAGCAGGCAGTCTCTGGGGCATTTCTTTTTTCCAGTCTCTCCAAAGTTACTCTCCCATATGGCAGTTCCCAAACTCGGGGTAAGGCCCGGAAAGAATGAGAAAGGCCTCTAGCAATGATGATGCAGACACCACCGCTCTTCACCCCCAAGGGGCTGGTACAAAGAATCTGAGTCCTGGGGTTCAGATCCTGGTGCCTCCTCTGCCGCTGCTGGGCACAGGGACCCAGCCGTCCCCTTCGACGGCCTCCCTCCCTCCCTCCTGCAAACCGAGCAGCCAGGCCTGCCCGTAGCATATTGCCAGGCACACAGTAGGTGCTTAAGAAATATGTGTGTTGAGGACTCTGGCAAGGGAGGCTGGAGACAGGTTGGGAAGGGCCTTAAAAGTCAAGCAGAGGAGTTAGTGTGTTGTCCTGGAGGCAAGAGAGAGCCAACAAAGCTTCGGTTGAAGGAGTATGGCAGCATCCCAGTGGAAAATGGAGTGGGGAGGAGGGGCTGGAGGCAGGAAGGCCCACTGAGGTTATGGTGTGGCAGTCCGGGCGGGAGGGAATGAGGGTCAAGACATGGTGGTGGCCATGTGAGTGGAGAGGTGGGGAACAAGCAAGGAAATGTGGGGACCGTGTACTCAGGGGGACCGTGAGGAATGTGGGGACCGTGAGCATCCCTAGAAAGAGGGCAGCTGGGTGGTGCAGTGGTTAGAGGACCAGGCTCAAAAGTCAGTCATGAGTCTTTTTCTGGCCTCAGACACTTAGCTCCTAGCTGTGTGGCCCTGGGAAAGTCACTTCACCCTGTTTGCCTTGGTCTCCTTATCTGTAAAATGATCTGGAGGAGGAGATGAAAACCATTCCAGTATCTCTGCCAGGAAAACCCAAACTAGGGTCATAGGGAGTCAGCTGTGACTAGAATGACTGAGCAGTAACCCCAGGGAGAAGCTTTATATTTGTCCACCCAATAAGGTAATTTCAATTGAAATCCCCTTCCAGTTTAACCTCTAGATTTCATTCCTGGCCCCCCAAGGCAACCAAACAGTCCTTCTCTCCAACAGACTCACTTTGGTGCCTGTTTGAAAGGACCTGGCCAGAGACGCTGTATCACGAGGCTGCCCTCCTTTGGGTCCTGGGCGCTAGGCAGGGTCTGAAGGCATCCTTTCTGCCAGCAGGGGGCTCTGATGCCCAGGGCTTGTTTACATTCTACAATACATCTTTTGGGCCTGCTCGCCTCCCCCACGGGAAGCACCCACAGGAAGAGACAGCCCACTCTGGGGGCAAGTCAAAGACGCCCTGGGAAAACACTGGCGTCAAAATCGGAAATAAAAACGTTCTCCATCCCTACTGTCTGTTTCCTGGGGATGTTCTCCTCAGGGCCATTGTTTGGTGAAAGGTCCCCCAGATCAGGGGGACCAGCAGGCCTGAGCAGTGACCCAAGTCTCACTGGTGAACATGGCAACTCAGGCAGGCAATAAACATTGAATAAGTGCCTGCTGTGTACCAGGCCCTGTGCTAAGTGCTGGAGACACAAAGAAAGGTAGCTACCTAGCCCTGGCCTTCCAGGAGCTCCCAGTGTGAACGAGTCAGCATGCAAACAAGTTATCTTGTTTGTAGGCAGGCTACAGAGGCAAGGGATGGGGAAAGGCTTCTTGTAGACAGCAGGATTTCAGCCAAGAGTGGGTGTTGAGGAGGGTGTGCCAGGCAGGGGACATAGTCAGAAGATGTGCCGGGGGTCAGGAGATAAAGGGTTGGGGGAAGAAGGAAGAGCAGGTAGATGGTGTCCCCTGAGGGCAAAGTGGGAAAGCTTGGAAGGGAGGGGGCAGCCCTGGTTAGGAAAGGCTTTGAACAACAAACACAGGATTTGGCGTTGGATTCTGAGGGGATTGCTAGGAAGCCTGGTTTATTGGGGGTGGGTGACACTGTCCGGCAGAATCCACAATGTCTGAGCCTTTCCTCTCTTATTAGCTCCTTTTAGTCAGTCTCTGTCTTATCTGAACTTAGTGGCAGGAGTATTGTCCTTCCCTTCCTTTCCTTAAGACTGTGGGCTCCTGGGGGGGGGGGAGGCTGGGCCCTTCCCTTGCTTTGAGCAATGCCCGGCATACAGTAGGTGCTTAACCAATGCTTGTTAATTGAAGAACACTACAAAGGCAGCATCCTTCCACATTCCTCTGCTCCTTCTGCTTCCTGCAGGTGGCTCTGGCTTCTGAGGAGGCCTTCTGCTGCTCTCCACATGCTCAGGGGGGAAACAAGGGCGAGCACTGAGCACGGAGCATCACACCCACAAAAGGTACAAAGGAGCTCCCCACCTTCCTACACTAGCAAGATCATAAAGCCAAAGGCGAACACGGAGGGGGAAGGGCAGAGGTCTGACCAGGGAGGTGGACCCCTCACATCCACCCACATAGAGCTGACTTCCTCCCCGTGGAAGACTTTCTAGAGCCTGCAGTAGCAACACACCCCTTCCCAAGTCCCCAAATGACTGAGGCTCCTCCCTCTTACCCTTCTCCTCATACTGCTGAGGCTCCAGCCTTTCCCTCCTCCCCCAAGTACTGTTGATGTTCCAGCTCCCCTTCCCCATGAAATAGTTTCTTTCCTAGAAGCCAGAACTCTCTGAAGGACCAATGGCAGGAGGGAGCTTGTACTGGGGGAAAACACATGGTCTTCTTTGGGGTGTCAAAGGTCAATGACTGGAACTTTCTCATTCAGCCTCCTGAGGGGCCAATGGCTGGGTAGGCTGAGCTAGTAGAGGGGTGCTGCCCAGACCTGTCTAGCAAGTGAAAGAATGAACCTGTGAACATCTCATCTACAGGCAGCAGGTCACTTCCTGATGAGAGGATCTATTTTCCAGGCATTCAACTTTAGTCTCCCTTCTATTCCTGAGAGCAGGGGGGAGGTCACAGTAATCACCCTCCAGGAACTCACTTGAAAAGGCTAACTCTTATGATAAAACATTTCTACTGTGCTATAAGAAATGAGGAGCTAGTTGGTTTTAGAAAAACATGGAAAGTCTTGCATGGAATAATGAAAAGTGAAATGAGCAGAACCAAGGGAACATTGTACACAGTAACAGCAAAATTCTTCTAAGGACAATTAAGTCATTTTGAGTATTAGAATTACTCAAATCCACTACAAAGAACCTAAAAAGGAAGATGATTGAGCCAAAATGGCAGCATAGAAGCAGCGAGGTTTCCCAGCTCCCACACACGCACCTCAAATACCCACAAAATACGACTCTAAACAAAGTTTAGGGCTCCAAAACTCACAAAAATACAGAAAACACATCTGTGGCTGAAGGCAGCTCAGCAGGAGGGGCTCATCACAGCAGGCTGGGAGCCAAACCCAGCCCAGCCTGAAACTGCAGCCTGGCCCCAGGGCAGTCAGGAGGAGCTGCAGCTGGAGTCTTCAGCAGAGTGGATTGGAGGCAACCGTGGCAGTTTCCAGATTTATCAAGCCTGAAGAAATAAGAACTAAGTGAAAGGTCAGTGGAATTCAGCTAAATTTGGGGGAGAAAAGAGGTCCAACCAAACTGATCCCAGGTCAAGGAAGCAGCGGAAGCAGCAGAAGTGACAGCCACCTCCACTTGGCTGCTTCAGAGATCCCGGCCTGCAGACTGCAGGGGGGCCAAGCGATTGTTTAGAGGCCAAGTGCTCTTGCGCTGAGCGGCCTACATACAGATCGCAGTCTTGGGTGGTGGTCCTGTGGTGTGTTTTCAGTGAGCCAAAGCTTGTGTGGGCGGCAGAAGCCCCCTAATAGCTCTGGCAGGTGTAAAAACCCCAGAGATTTGCGACAGAGCTTTCCCCTCTGGAAGCAGAGTTACACAGAGCTAAAAACACAAATAATTTACTGGCAACATGAGTAGGAAAAGGAAGCAAAGTAA
>CM053600.1:205943327-205961300 GCA_028646575.1 Pseudocheirus occidentalis
TGCGCAGAGGAGCCTGCGCAGAGGAGCCTGCGCAGAGGAGCCTGCGCAGAGGAGCCTGCGCAGAGGAGCCTGCGCAGAGGAGCCTGCGCAGAGGAGCCTGCGCAGAGGAGCCTGCGCAGAGGAGCCTGCGCAGAGGAGCCTGCGCAGAGGAGCCTGCGCAGCAGAGCCACGCCGCGTCTGTGGAACTGAGGCCTGTGGACGGCGTGCGGGACGGACATGGGTCGGAAGCGGTTGCCCGGCGGGGGCGGCCTGGGGCGGGCCCTCATCAAGGAGCGGAACCTTCAGAACAGGGGCCAGCGGCGGCGAGACACGTGGGTGAGTGTGGGGGCGGGGCAGCCCCGGGAGGGACTCGAACCCAGGGCGCCAGCCTGGGCCGTGGGTTCTGACGTGGCCGCTCCCCCCGCAGCTGCACACGAAGGAGCTGGACGATGGTGGCCCCTGGACCCGCGTTGGTGCGCGCTCCGTGACCGAGCCCACTGCCCTCGAAGACTTTCTGGCCACGGCCGAGCTGGCAGGCACCGAGTTCGTGGCGGGTGGGTGCAACTAGGAAGCGCCTGCTGTATGCGGGAGGCTGTGGTGGCGGGGCGGGAGGAGGAGCCTGGGGCAGGGCCACGCGTGCCCCCCCTCCCAGCACCCCTTTCCTTTCTTCCCACGAGCAGAGAAGTTAAACGTCCGCTTCGTCCCTCCCGAGGCCCGGACCGGCCTCTTGTCCCCTGAGGAGCAGCTGCGGCTTCGGGCACGGCAGGAGGAGAACCGGGGGGCACTGCGCATCCCACGCAGGTAAGGACCCCGCCCCCGGGAGGAAGGGGGAGGGGGGTGCCTCACCCCTACCCCACAGGGTGCCGTACCCCGCCCCACGAGGCTCCCCTCCTCCACCCCCGCCCACCCCCCTGCTCCCCGCAGACCCCCGTGGGACAGGGACACGAGCGCCGAGGGGCTCCAGCAGGCCGAGAGAGAGAACTTTGTGGAGTGGAGGCGCCAGCTGGCCCGGTGAGTGCTGCCTTGAGGGCTGGGTTGGGGGGGTGGCGCCCCCCTGGGAGGCCCCCCGGAGAGGAAGGGTTTCCTGCCCTTCCCAGCTGCTCTGCTGGGTCTGGGGGCTCTTGCAGGGGCAGGTCGGGGGTGGGGGTGGGGGGGAGTGGCGGGTGCCTGCTGGTCAGTCTCTCTTTCTAAAGCCAGGCTGGAAGAGGAGCAGAACCTGATTTTGACCCCTTTCGAAAGAAACCTGGACTTCTGGCGGCAGCTCTGGAGAGTCATCGAGAGAAGGTGAGTAGGGGGTATGACAGGCCGTGGGGGCTCAAGCCATGCTAGGGTCACAGGCCCCCACAGCCCTTGAGTGACCTTGGAGGAACCAGCCAAGCTCTGGGCAGCTCCGGTAGACTTTGTGCTGATTGTCTCCCCCCAGAGGAGGCGGGACTTCATTTCCTGACTTTGTGTCCCTTGCCTGCCCCACACGGCAGGTGGGCAGCTGTGATTGATGGGTTCACCACCATTGAGAGGCACCCTATGGGTGGACCCTGAAAAGAGGGAGACCTTCCTGCTCTCCCGGCCATACCTGGCAGACCTCCACACCCAGGAGGTTTTCCCTCCTCCCTGCCTTCCTTCCTCTGCCCTGAGCTCATCCTGTGTGGGCCCGCCTCTCTCAGTCCTCCTCTCCCTCATTCAGATGTGAGCTGCCTGAGGGCAGGGACTGTTTGAGGTGGTTTGGCTTGGTCTTTCTGTCTTCAGCCTTAGCCCAAAGCCTGGCCCTTGATAAATGCTTGTTGACTGACTGGCTGTGACTGAAGAATCCAGAGTGCGGTGGCAGGCCCTGGTCTCTGCACATCCCTGGGCTGGTTTTCAGGAAGAGGAGCCCAGGGTATTTCAAGTCCAGGAGCAGGTTTGTGCATTGATAGGAGGCTGTGATGACAGCTCCATCTGTTACCTGGAACATGGACGGATGCCTCCGCAGCCAGTGTCTGCTGTTCAGCGACCGGCCCCCTGGGTTCTCCGCTCCCTTGGCGGGATTTGTGCAGAGCATCGTTCATGTCTGGGCCCTGGACCCCAGGGGAGCTTCTCAGCCAAAGGCTCGGGCCCCTCTTTGGGGGTCCTTGTGACAGAGGGGTTTGTCTCCTGAGCTTGGAGGTTGGTTCAGTCACATGTTCTGGTCAGTCTTTACGTGGTGGATGATGGAAGAAGGTGTGCTGGAGGAGGAAACAGTTCAACTCTTGGGGGTATCATTGAGCTTAGAGCCTGGCCTCAGGCCGCCGTATGGAGGGAGACTTAGCAGTGGCCTCTTGAAGGGAGGCAGGGGAAAGCACCTAAGGACCTGGGTTTGAATGCTACGTGACCTTGGGCAGGTCACCATCTCTGAGCCTCCTCCAGGATGAAAATGGTGCTGGATCCAAATAAGGTGTGCATGGCAGGCTGGCTCTTTCCTGTCCTTCCTGCCAGGCCTTAGCCCAAGCAAGAAATGGATCGCCACCCACCGCGCTTCTCTGGAGGGCTGAGAAGTCCCTGTAGGGGGGCATTGCCTTCATCTCTGAGTGTGGAGAAATGCCTAGGTTAGGGGAGCTTGCTTCCTGGAGAGAGGGTGATCCCCGGGGCACCTGAGGTGGAAGCTCTAGTCCTTCTGAGCCATGGTAAAGTTTGGGGCATTTATAGAGCTCCTGCTGTGTGCTAAGCACCCAACGCATACCTTACGCTTGTCATCTCATTGATTCTCACAGCAATGCTGGGGAACAGAGGCTCTGATCATGCCATTTAACATTTGGAGAAACTGAGGCAGGTTAGGGGCAGTGACTCACCCAGTCATCCAGCAGGGATTTGAATTCATGTCTCCCTGGCTCCAGACCCGCTGGCCTTTCCTGGCACTCTTCCATAGAGGCTGGACCTTGGCTGGTGGCGTTGTCCCAGCAGGGGTGCCATCACAACCAGAAGCTTTGTGGAGGGAGGAGAACTCAATTCTGGCCCCAGTCTGGGAGCCCCTGATGGTCCTAGCCCAGGAGCTGAGGCAATAGGGCCTGCGTTGGCTCTGCTTCCCCTGGAGGACATCACTTAACGTCTGTGGGCCTCATTTCCCTCTGGTGTGAGCAGTCAGCAGCTGGACAGAGTGGTCCCCGGGCCCTTCCCTTCCAGGGCTGGCGCAAGCTTGGAGACCTGAAGTGCGTCTCTCTTCTCAGCTTACATCTGCGTCACCTTCTTTTCCCAGGGCATCCTTTCCTCTGCTGAAGTCTCCACCTACAGTAAAGAATGAAAAAGAGGCGGAAAAGGCCACTGAGGAGAAAACTCCCCTTAAAAAGCAAAATCAGCCAAATGGGAAAGGAGGTCCAAAAGCTCACTTAAAAATCAGAAGGGAGCAAGTGGAAGCTCATGCTTCCGTGAGGAATCAAGAAATTATAAAGCAAAACCAAAAGAACGAAAACATAGAAGACGGCATAGAAATATCTTATCTCATTGGGAAAATAAATCCAGGGGAGATGACTTAAAAATTATTAGACTGGCTGAAAGCCATGATTTAAAGAAGAGCTTACACATCAAGAAATGATCGAGGAAAACTGCTTGCATAGGAAAAGTGGTGGGCAAAAATTGGAATTGAAAGACTACCAGTCACCTCCAGAAAGATCCCAAAAAGAAAACTGTGAATATTATAGCCAAATTCCAGAGTTCCCAGGTCATGGAGAAAAGATTGCAAGTAGCCAGAAAGAAACAATTCAAATATTGTGGATACACAATCAGGATAACATAAAATTTGGCAGCTTCTATATTTAGGGATCAGAGGACTTGGAATATGATGTTCTGGGAGGTCAGAAGAGCTGGGATTAAAGAATCACCTACCCTACAAAATAGTGTAATCACTTGGGGGGAAAGAATTGCCGATCAGTGACATAGAGGAAATGAATACATTCTTGAGAAGCCAGCGATAAACGGAAAAATTGACTTTCAAATATAAGCCTCAAGCAGAGCATGAAAAAGTAAACAGGAAAGAGAGATCCTTGGGGCGGCTAGGTGGCGCAGCGAATAGAGCACTGGCCCTGGAGTCAGGAGTACCTGAGTTCAAATCCGGCCTCAGACACTTAACACAAAAAACTAGCCATGTGACCTTGGGCAAGTCACTTAACCCCAACTGCTTTCCAAAAAGCAAAAAATAAAAATAAAAATTTTAAAAAGAGATCCTAAGGAAGTCTTTAAAGTTGAACTCTAAACATTCCTCCATAGCAAGATGGCATTTGCGGATGCCACAAGACCTCCCTTGCTTTTTGGGTAGTTGGAGGGAATATATATTTAGACAGAGAGCACAGAGTGTATTGAATTTGTAGGAACAATATCTAAAAACTAAGATTGACTAGTGGGAGAAGAACGTATTGAGAAGGAAAAAGGGAGAGGTGGCGGAATAAATTCCATGAAAGGCAAGAAAAAGCTTTTACAAAAGGTGGAGTGGAAGAAGGGGGGGGGGTGTAAACCTCCCGCATCAGACAGGCCAAGTTGGGTTTGGGAGTCTGTTCTGCCCTGCAGGAAAGTAGGGGGGAAGGGATAAGGAGGGGTGATCGGAAGCAGACACTGAGGAGGGAGAAGGTGAGAGGAGAGGATAGAGGGGGTGGGAGAGATGGAGGGAAGTGGAGTGGATGTGCTTTTCATGACTGCGCATGTATAACCCAGATCCAGTGACTTTCCCTTTCAATGAGGCTGAGTGGGGCGGGAAGGAGAGAATTTGGAACTCGGTTTTTAAAAGCGAATGTTAAAAATTGTTAAAATGTTTAAAAAATAATAATAACGACACACAGGCAGTGGGGCGTGGAAGTGAAGTGGGGAATCTCCTGTAAGCTCCCAGGAGGTTTTCTCAAGAACCAGTGGGGGCAAGATGGTGTGTGCAGCGCGGTGTGGACATGAAGGGGAAGGCTGCCCTCCCTGGTGGGCTCAAGCTTAGGACAGCCTGACACCCTGATAGTGGCCCCCCAAGGTGGCCACGTGCCCTCAGCCCGGCCCCAGCCATTCACTGTCTTTCTGTTTGCTTTCCAGTGATGTTGTTGTTCAGATAGTGGATGCCCGCAATCCCCTTCTCTTTCGATGTGAGGACTTGGTAAGTGCTGCTGGACAGAGGACTGTTCTGGCGGGGACTGGGGCCCCTTCTTGTTCATCCAGCAAAATTCCCAGTGTTAAGTGGCATTCTGGGCCTATCCCTGAGACTGCTTCCCTTGCCTGGGCTCAGACTGGTCAAGGCAGGGGCCGGTGTTAGAGCAGGTAGGCTCTCTTTGTCAGCCCAGATGCTGTTCAGAGCAAGTAAAGGCAGCATGAGCCCGCTTGGCAGGGCCACCCATGGACACGAGGCTTTTCATCTGGGCTGCTACAGCCCTGTTTGACCCAGAACAGCCAGGACCATTCATCTCCCTTGGCACCTGCCCTTCTCTGGCGTAGAAGGGGCCCAGGGATGAATCTGTGGAAGAAACTCCAAAGGTCATAGGTGTCCTTAAGATTCAGGAGAGTCGCTGCCAGCCCCTAGCAAAGGGATGTGGTGGAGGTGGATTTGGGTCTCACAGCTTCCTTCACCCAGAATCCTTTGGGCTCTAGCAGCCCCAGGAGGCACATGGGTCCCTCCTTTTGGCTGGTTGGCAGCTGCCCATCACTCCTGAGCTCTCAGTTTAAAGCATAATTGGACAGGTTTCCTTTTAAGGCTTTAAAAGATGGAGCTCTGGTCAGTGTGGTCAGATCTGAAGGCTGGGCCTGCTCCTGCCTGCCCAGCTCACCTGGATCTCTGTCTCATTCCCAGTGAGAAGGGCTCTCACCCTGTGCTCCTTTGGGATCCCTGGCCCCCCCAGGAGGCAAAGAGGAGGTGCTGATGGTGATGGGGGGGAGTTGCGTCCATCTCATTCCCTGGGAGTCCTTGGTGAGAGGTCTTCCAAGTGACCTTTGTTTTCCTAGGAGCGTTATGTGAAAGAAATCAGCAGGGATAAAGAAAACGTGATTTTGATCAACAAGGCAGACCTGTTGACTGAGGAGCAGCGCAGAGCCTGGGCCAGATTCTTTGAGCAAGAAAGCGTGAAAGTGATTTTCTGGTCTGCTCTGGCCGAAGGTGACCGCCTGAGCACAGGATTGAAGGTACCCAGGGCGCCTCCCCCTGCCGTTGGGAGTACATGAGCGGGCGGCGCCTGCTTCTCTCAGTTTAGGGCTCCAAGAGCAAAGGAAAGGTGCCGGCCACACTCTGTGCCAACAAAGAGACTGACAGCAGCCGTGATTCTTTGTGGCAAGTTGTGAAGGGTCCTCGCGGTGGCGTTGACAGCAGGCAGCACCATTAAAGGGCTGTAACTGAAGGCAATGACCTGGCCATCCTAGGTCAGGATCTCTTTGGACTTATCTTGGAAAGCAAAGAAACATTTAGCAAAAAGGGGCATCTGGGTGGTGCATTGGATAGAGTCAGGAGAACCTGAGTGGTTCAAATCTGGCCTGAGGCACTTCAGTATACATGCACGCACACACTCTCTCTCTCTCTCTCTCTTCCTCTCCCTCTCTCCCTCTCTCTCCCTCTCTCCCTCCCTCCCTCTCCCACCCTCTCTCCCTCTCTCCTTCCCTCCCTCCCTCCCTCTCTCCCTCCTCTCTTCCTCTCTCCGTCTCTCTACCTCTCTCTACCTCTACTTCTCACCTCGTTCTGACCACTCCCAAGCTTTCCCCTACCTCCTATGACGCTTCTCCAGGCTGGATTTCCCCATTTGCTTCCACAGAACATTTGGATAGAGGCAGGTTCCCAGGCCGCCCACTTTGGGGTCTATCCCCCAGACCTGAGCAGTGGAGCTGGGGAGGGGGGGTTGGCTGCCATGCCCCATGACTCCCCTGGACCATGGGGTTGCACAGCCCTGGTGTTTGTGTGGGGTCTGCTCTCGGCCCTGGCATCCCCCTTTCTCAGGCATGTTGAAGTCAGCTCTTCTGTTCTGCCCTCACGGCTTCCTCCTCTCGTCTCCCCCCACCCCACCCCACCCCCTGTTTCTCCTCAGGATTGTCCATGGCTGGACTCGGCTCCATTCCACAGCTTCTCTGGTGCTTCGTTGGGGGCAGGGCTTTGTTCTACATTTTTGGCTCTTTCCGTGAATTCTCCAAAACACTCCCTGCAATTCCAGAGGGTCCCTCTCCCCAGGCCAGGGGCCCAGACCCTTCCCTCTTAAATGCCCACGAGGGTGCCCAGGCTTGGTGGCCTCTGACCAAGGGCTGAGAACAGTGAACAGCTTGCGTAGATTCGGGTCCACTCGGGCCATCTCTGCTTTCCCAGCCCGTGCCTGGCTCCCTTGATGTGGTTTTTCACCAATGGCCATCATTGAGGGGCCAAGGCCTCCCTTCGACAGGTCCTTTGGGAGAAGAATCCCGAGCCTCTCAGTTTAAGAACACACTGCCTTCTTAATTACCCCTCCTTTCCAGGTCAGCCCTTTGCTAGATTAGTGGAGCTTTTCAGGTTTGATTTTCTTTCCTCTCGTGTGGAGACTGTTGTGTGTGATCCTTTTCTGTTTTTCGGGGGGGGTTTGGTCTGATTAGGAGCAAGAAGCTGAGGGTTCAGAGGAGGCTGAAGAGTCGGAAGATGAGCCTGAAGATGAACAGAGCGGTGTCGGCGGCTCAGAGGCTGAAGGGGATGGTCAGCGGCCCCCCAGCGAGGCTGAGTACGGGCCCGAGGACGACTGGATGAGTGAAGAAGGGGACAGTGAATATGAGGATTGTCCGGAGGACACAGACCTCTGGCAGACGTGCTCTGAGGACGACGACAGCCTGGAAGCAGATTCCTCCACCCGGGAGGTGCCACAGGGCCCGGCCAGGGACACCCGTGTGCACAACAGCAGCCACCTGGTGGAAAGGCAGGAGCTGCTGGACCTCTTCAGGGCAGCGCATTCTGGGAAGAAGGTCAAGGAGGGGCAGCTCACCGTGGGGCTGGTGAGTAGCGGGGTGAGCCTGTCACTAGGAGGGGGTGCCAGGGAAAGGGAAGTCTTTTGGGGGGCCCACTCAAATGTGGGCATCAGGCACACAACTGCATAAAAGGACCTGCTCGCTGACCAGCACCTCTCTCCCTCCCCGATAGTCGGGCTCCATAGGGGCCCCAGGAGAAGGGGTGAGCTCAGGGCCTTCCCTGTTTCTAACTGAGGGTTTGCCAGGCACTTCCCTCTCAACGGCTTGTCTGGGGCAGCATGGAAGAGTCACAGGAGGGCTGGCCAGGGAACCAAGGAGACCAGGCTTGAATCCCACCACAAATACTAGCTGTGTGACCCTGGGCAGGTTCCTGAACTTCTCTGTGCTTTAGTTTCCCTGGTTTCTCCAATGGGAGATGGAGAGTCAGGCTCGGTAGTTCCACTCTAAATCTGGGCCCTGGGGCTCTACAATTTCTGCCCTGCCCATCCCTGTCCCACCAAGAGTAAGTGCCTGGGGTGGGATTCAGACCCAGCATCCTGACTGTCCAAGCTGACGTCATGGTAACTTGTTCTGACAGTTGGTCAATTTAGAAAAGTTTTCCCAGACTACTTGGATCAGAGTGAAGGACACCCCCAGTAGGGCAGGGCAGGGCAGAGGGGGCATGGATGAACCCCTGTCATATTGTAGAACAGTATTGCCAGGCCAGCAGCCGGCATTCAGCAGTGCCCACTCTGTGCCAGGCCCTGACGATGCAGAGATTAGAGTGAGACTCACTGCCCCAGTGGGTTTGCATTCTGTCGGGGGGACAGCCTGTACATCCACAAGCATACAAAATAAACATGTACCCCCACCAGAAAAAAACCTATATGGTATTGGGGGGCTGCAGATGCTGAGAGCCAGGGCCTCAGGAGGTGCTTTGTGCAGAAGGGGTGACATTCAAGGGCTCATGAGTGTCACAGGCATGAGATCACTTAGACCAAGGGCTGTGGGGGGCCAGAAGGCCAGGCTGACCCCATAGAGGAATGTGTGAAAAATCTGTTGATTACGCCTGGGAGGGAAGTCTGGGAATGGCATGTTGGTGAATGGAGGGGGGCAGGCCTTCCTGTGAAGCCCAGGCAGTGGTTGGTGGGTTTGGCCACATCATGCCTTCCATGTAGCCAGGCTATGGGTGCCAGGCTCAGATCTGTGAATGTGCAGGACTGACATCTCAGGCACCCTCAAGACTCCTGTGTCTGCTCATACGTTGGCATCAAGCACGGTGCCTCGGGTGCCCCACCTGAGAGGCATAGAGAGGCCAAGGGTTTGTGCTGAGCCTTTGGGTGCCATGCAGCTCCCATCTCAAGTGGCTCCCCTCTCCAGGTTGGCTACCCCAACGTCGGGAAGAGCTCGACCATCAACACCATCTTTGGGAACAAGAAGGTGTCTGTGTCGGCCACGCCTGGGCACACCAAGCACTTCCAGGTACTCCCGGGGGCTGTGATGGCGGGCCTTCAGCCCTGCTCTCTCCTGGTCAGGCGCCGGGCAAACATGGGGCTCCTCTTTCAGACCCTCTATGTGGAACCCGGCCTGTGTCTGTGCGACTGTCCCGGCCTGGTGATGCCGTCCTTCGTCTCGACCAAGGCGGAGATGATCTGCTGTGGGATTCTGCCCATCGACCAGATGAGAGACCACGTCCCCCCCATTTCTTTCATATCCTTTTTTTGTTTGGGGGGAGATTGAGGTATTAGACAGGAGTGAGTCCTGTGTGGCTGCCAGCACCCAGGGGAGGGAATGGTGCAGGCTTCTTTGTCTTCTGAGGTGGCAGAGGCCTGGGGTCCTGGAGGGCCAAGAGTTCCAGAGGTGAAGCCACTCCTTGAGGCTACATCCTTTGTGTCTGCAGGGCAGCAAGTGGACAGTGGCTCTTGGGACACACCCCAGCTCTTGATCCGGGGGTCAAGTGCAGCCAGAGGCGTTGTGGAGATATTCCCCCAGGGCCTAGCACAGGGTCTCCCATGAAGGACAAGTTAGGGGGCAGAGGCCCGGGATGACCACAAAGGTCTAGTTAGCTTCCTTTACAAACTTACATTTGCCAGAACATCCCAAGACACGTTCTAGAAGCTACCTATGGGCTTCACATCATCCGGCCCCGAGAAGATGAAGACCCCAATCGGCAGCCCACCTCTGAGGAGCTGCTGACAGCTTATGGAAGTGAGTTCAGATCGGCTCGGGCTGGGGGGCAGCAAAGCAGTCCCAGGGGCACAAACGCGGGCTTGAGCCTCCCAGGCCCTGGTTCCAGTGCTGACCCTGACCAGGTCACACAGCCCCTAGAAGCCAACAGTCGCAGAGGGTGCCAAGCAGCATAGTGAAGGAGCGGTTAGTGGGGACGCACCTTGTTTCTCGAGCCTTTGAAGATCTTTCAGTCTTTGACTTTTAATGCTGTGTGGGGGCTATGGGGGCTGGGCATGCCACAGGCAGCTCGCCATGGAGGGAGCAGGCTGCTTTCTGTGCCCCTGCTGGGGCTGTCCTGGTGCCCTGATGCCCAGAAAATAAGGGAGGCCTATGCATGCCCAGGGCCCATCAGCCTGTGGGAGGATTTCTGGCCTGAACTGCTAATCCCCTTGGGTCTTTGTCTCAGGCATGAGAGGGTTTATGACCGCCCACGGACAGCCTGACCAGCCCCGAGCTGCCCGGTACATCTTGAAGGACTACGTCAGGGTACATGTGGTCTCCCCCTGATCTCACCTCTCCTGGGGTTGCCTGCCTAGTGGGGGGCTGAGGCTCTGGGGTGCCGAGGAGGCTATGCTGACGGCCCCTTCATCACCTGCAGAGCTGGGCACAACTCCCAGCTGCTTCTGGGATGTCAGGCCAAGAATCGATGGCCTAAAAGAGAAGTGTAGTCTGGTGCCTGGGGGTGCAAGATTGGACGGGCTGAGCCTGAGGTGTGGGGGTTCGAGGTTATTCTGGCTGGGGCTTGGTGGCTGGATGGGGCAGATGATTCCCTGGCCTTGGGCTGTGCTTCTCCAATTCAGGGTTGGGCTTTAGCCACATAAAATGCTGGGCCCTGGGTTTGTGAGGTTGGGCCCAGGCTGGCCGGCTTTGAGTCCTCCCCCCCCCCCCCCCCCACAGCAGAGGGGCATTTGGGTCATGGCTTCTGCCAACCCTCCCACAGTGACCAAAGGCAGCTCTGCTCTTGGGGCCCCCACCTCAGTCGGTCCCAGAACCAAGCCTGCCTCCGTCTTTCCAGGGTAAGCTCCTGTATTGCCACCCTCCTCCTGGCATCGAGCCTGGGGACTTTCAGCTGCAGCACAAAAGACTGAGGCGTGGCACGGGGAAACCAGAGACACAGCCACCAGCCACACAGCAGAGCCACCACAAGGCCAAGCAGATCGAGAATGTAGTCGACCGAGCATTTTTTCACCAAGTAAGATCGCGGGTGGGCCTCCTGGTGGTGAGTATGTGGGGGCCAGAGTGGACTAAGGGTGTCCGTCTGGGCTTTAAGTGGGGACAGTGAAGCCAAGGCTGGCCATGGATTGGGGGCAGGGGCTTGTGAGAAAAAATAGAGCCAGCAATGTGACTACAGACCCAGACAACTCAGGCATGTGCAGCCCTGGTCCGGCCCAGTGGAGATTGTGGCTTTTTCCTTGAGAAGGCAGTTTTTTCAGAAAACATGAGAAGTTGCTGCAGGGTGGGCCCTTCTGCCCATTTACTGCAGTCCCAAAGGACCCCATGGGTCCCTTGGCAGTGCCCACACACTCCCCCATCCTGATGTCTCAGGCATGGCTTCTTGTTCCCCAGGAAAACGTGAGGGCACTGACCAGGGGTGTGCAGGCTGCGATGGGCCACAGGCCAGGTGGTGCCCCAGACCCTTCTGCCATTGGCCGCAGTGGGGGCTCTGGGAAGCCTTGGAAGAAACACGGCAACCGGAACAAAAAGGAAAAGATTCGCAGGGTCACCAGGCACTTGGATGCGTGACCTCAAGCTTGACCTTGGTACCATCAGACATCTCTCCAGGTCGCCAGGCCATAGGGCAAGGGGGCGCTGCCTCCTGGGCCCAGATGACCAGTCTTGGATGGTGACCCTGCAGGAAGAGGTGGGGGCTGCTGCACCTTCCGCTCTTGGTGAGCTAGCCAATGGATGGATGGACAGACAGATGGCAGGGTGGGTGAGATGGAGCGATGTTCGGCTGTGTCCACACAGGCACAGTCTATGCCAGGGTCCCAGGGCCTGGCAATGGCATCAAGGAGCTGTGAGCTTGGCGTACCCTTCTGCTCCCACAGGGCAGCCTGAGCCCTGATGGAATTCAGTCACTTGTGGCGAGGCCTCGATTTGGCCAGTGGTCAGCTACGGAAGCGGAGATTCTGTGATAGATGCTACTTCTTTGGGTAGTGTTCCCAGCAGAACCGGGAGTGGATCTCAGGCATCACATCTCATCCACTGGTTCTGTCCAGGCTTCCACCCCCATCTCTCCAGGCTCTGTCCTCAAGGGGGCCCCTCTTCTCCCCTGCTTGGATTCTGGAGCCTGATCCACAGGGCTCTTCTGGAGCCAACCACACCTCGTCCTCTGCTGTGAAGGACAGCCCTCGGCCTCCTGCTGCCTCAGAAAGGGGTGCTGCGGTCCTGGTGGGTTCCAGAAGGGGCGGGTGACGGGACGCCGCTGTTGTAGGGCTCCTGAGCTCCTGTTCTTCATCTGTAAAGTGCTTCTCCAGCCCATTTGTCCCTTCTCCATCTGTGGGTGTAGTGCCCATCTCCTGCCTCCCCCCCAAGCTTTACCCTCAATGATCTGGGCTCCTCTGTGTGGTGGCACAAGCGGATGCCCTCTCTCACTGCCCGGGGAGCATCTGGCCATCTCCAGCTGAACCCAGGGACCAGCCCCCCATACTCAAGCACCTCACATCTTCCCCATGACTGACTCTGATCTTCCGAAGTCACTGGAGACTGCCTCTCCCCTCCTCGCCTGGGCGTGGGCCTTTCTGACCCAGTCTTTGGGTTTCCTGAGAACCAGGACTACCCTGTCTCTGTCTGCCCTGGTGCCTTGCCCCATGATAGGTGTGATCTCGTCACTTCTTAATAAAGTGCAAGCTGTGCCTTCTAGCTTGACTAAGCAGGGAGGGCGCCCTTCTTCCAGTCAGCTCAGAGGGTTTGGGGGCTGCTTCCCCCATCCCAGTGGAGTAACTGCCTGGCCCACAGGAAAGGTCCCAGAGGCATTGTTGCTGCTAAGAGCAAGGAATGGTGGAAGAGCAGCCAGAAATGATAGGGGGCACCAGAGGATGGGGAGCTCTGAGGGGCTCAGGGAGCCAGGGTCCTGGTGTCAGTGGGTGATGGCAGGTCTCTGAGCCTATGTTTGCCTAGAAAGGAGCCTTAGAAAGCACGGGGCCCAGCCTCTTACAGGGTAAGGAAGATGCCAAGCACCTTACAGATATCTCGCTGGAGATAAAGCACTGACCTGGGTTCAAATTCGCTCCAGATAATTCTCTAAATGTGTTAATACTTGGTCACTTGCCTCTGGGTCTCTAAAATGAGGAACTGAGTGGTTCTTCAGCTTAATCTGGGACCGCAGGAGGAGACAAGCCCAGGGAGGGCAGTGATGTCACTCCAGGTTACATGGGAACCTGCATTGGGCCTTGAACCCAGATTCTTTTGAGGCCAGGTCCTATGAACCTGCCACTAGGGGGCGTTCCTAGCAACAAGTGTGCTTTTAGGATGATTGGTGTGTCAGTGTTGGCAGTGGGAAGGAGAGAAGGCATTAGGACGGTGATGGGAGGCCCAGCTAAGGTGTGGCTGCAGGAAGGAGAGAAAAGTTAAGTGCCTTTCCTTCTCCAGGCTCAGTGGAGAAGTATTTCTTAATCCTGGGGCTACTGCTCTGGACCAGGATGCTAACGAGGCCCAGATGGACCCCAGTGCAGACCCAGCCTCTTCCCCAGGTTGGATGGGCAGCCTCAGGTGTGCCCTGCTCTCCAGCCCCCAGGTGGAAGGGGGGAGCAGCGCTCGTGTGTGGCCAGGCTGGTTGTTTCAGAGACTGGAGCAGCACTGAAGGCTTCCTGTGTGTGCTGAGCACAGGGATGCCAGGAAAGATAGAAGCTAGGCTTCCATTCCCGGGGCCTGCAAGAGGCCCTAGGGCTTGTGGGATCGGTCCACGCTGTCCACTCAGAGCTGGAAGGAAGAATGGCTGCCTTTCTACCCTGGCCTAAGTGTCTTTCCCTGGGTTTGAAGGTTTGGCATTGGGGAGATCCCTGCCTTTATGCATGTGGCCCACCCCCCTTCAGGCAGCTAATGGTCAGCGTTTCCTGGCATCAAGCCTGAGGTCATTTTGTGGCTTCCACCCGTTGGGGCCTAAAGGGGCCAGCAGAGACTGTCTTACCCAGGCGAGGAAAGAATACCATGCTGAGGTGGAGGCAGGACTGGTATTACCCCATGTCTGCTGACTCCAAACCCAACGCTGACCCTGTCCCCCAAGGCCCAGTGTCTGACAGCCTTTCATATGCCTGGAAACAGGAAGGGCGTCTTCAATGTTCTGTTGATGCCCCTGGCACAGACATGAAGCTTTCTGGAGCCATTCTGGATGCTTGTCAATGTGCTTTCTGAAATGGGGTCCCCAGACCTGGAGTCAGACTCCAGGAGTGGTCTCTGCAGGCACTCCGTTATCTCCTCCGATAACAGCATAGCCCATTCACAAAGAGGGTCTCACTTGAGTCCTGTAACATCCTTATGTGAATGTGGAGGAAGGACTTGAACCCACTTCTGGGCTCAGTTGACCTGGTCCAGGGCTCTTGCCCATACCTTGCTTCCTCTCCCAGTGTGCCACCTGCCCTCTCCCTTACTGGGCATGTCTCTCAGTGGCTGCTGGAATTGGAGCAGAGTTTAGAATACTTGTATTTATTAAAGCACATTTCCTATTCCTCATTCTCCACTAGAGAGTAAGAAAATTGAGTTTTATCTTTCTTCCTTTCCACTTAACTATTCTTGAAAGGTGTGGCCCCTTAGATATTTGATGCTTAATTACCAAGTACCTGGTGGCTTCAAAACTGCCCAGGGAGAGTGGAAAGAAGCAGTTCCCCTTGCAGGGAGGCCTCAGTAAAGGAGAATCTTGGACCCCTAGGCACAGCTGGAGAGCTCACAAGCTGACCCTTCTCCATGGGCATGGGTGAATCTGCTTGACTAGACCACTGACATCAAGGGAGCAGGTGCCCAGGTTGCTCTGCAGATAATCTGTCTTGGAATGGGGAAAGTTACTACTCAAAACAATGGAATATGGCCTTTTGAGGTGATTGAAGCCTCTTGGAATGGGGGAGTCCCTACAAAGCATCTTGGAGAGTCCCCAGTATGTACAACAGGTCAGCCAGAAGGACCAGGAAAAAGGCTTCCCCTCCTTTGCAGTGAGTGTCTTTAATTTGAAAATAAATATATTCATTTTTAACTTAAACACACACAAAAAGCCGTTTCTGTATACACAACACGACTTAAAAAGCCATGAATTTCTATTTCAGTTTACTTTAAAAAAAACAAACCTAACCAGGACCTGTATGAGCACAATTACAAAACCTCACAAATTAGAGTCAGATCTAACTAACTGGAAAAAAAATTGCTCGTGGCTGGGGCAAACTAATATAAATAAAAAGGACAGTTTTACTCAAATTACAAATTTAGTGCCATGCCAATCGATCAATCAGAAAATTACTTTATAGAGCTAGAAAAAATAACAAAATTCATTTGGAAGAACCAAAGGTCCAGAACATCAAGGCAGTTATTGAAAAGAAATGCTAGGGAAGGTGGCCTAGTTGTGCCAGACTTAAGTCTGTATTATAAAGCAGCAGTCGTCAAAACTACTTGGTACTGGCTGAAGAATAAAGTAGTGGATCAATGTCAATGGAATTGATTGGGTACACAAGACTCTGTAGTCAATGACTATGTTAATCTACTGTTTGATAAGCCCAGAGGCCCCAGTTTTGGGGATAAGAACTCGCTATTTGACAAAAACTGCTGGGAAAACTGGAATATAGTATGGCAGAAACTGGGCGTAGACCCTAACACCCTGACGCCCTTCACCAAAATCAAGTCTAAATGGGTGCATGATCTAGGTATAAAGGCTGATAGTCTGGGAGAGCAAGGGATAGTTTAGCTGTCAGATTTCTAGAAAAGGGAAAATGTTGTGACTGAACAAGAGTTAGCAGCATAAAATGCAAAATGGATTATTTTGATTGCATTAAATTGAAGTTTCTGTACAAACAAAGCCGGTGTAACCAAGATTAACAGGGAAGTGGAAAATTGGGAAATAATTTTTATAACCAGTGTCTCTGATAAAGGCCTTATTTCTAAAATATACAGAGAACTGAGTCAAATCTGTAAGAATACAAGTAATTCCCCAATTGATAAATGGTCAAAGGATATGAACAGACAGTTCTCAGAGGAAGAAATTTAAAATATAAGCATACGAAAAAGTGCTCTAAATCACCTTGATTAGAGAAATGCAAATCAAAACCATATCTCACCAGTCAGACTGATGACAAAACAGGAAAATGGTAAATGCTAGAGAGGATGTGGAAAAGTTGGAACAGAGGCATTGTTGGTGGAGTTGTGAGAGCAATGTGGAACCATGCCCAAAGAGCTGTAAATAAGTGCATGCTATTTGACCCAGTGATACCACTTCTAGGGTTGTATCCCAAAGAGATCATAGAAATGGGAACAGGACCCCCATGTACAAAAACATTTATAGCAGCTCTTTTTGTGGTAGCAAAGAACTGGAAATCAAGGGGATGCCCATCAATTGGGGAATGGCTGAACAAGTTGTGGTACATGAATGTAATGGAATGCTATTGTGCTATAAGAAATGAGGAACAGACGAACTTCATAACCTGGAAAGATACAAACTGATGCTGAGTGAGGGGAACAGAACCAGGAAAAATTTGTACACAATTACAGACACAACGTACATGTGAAGACCAACTTTGCTAGACTAGGCGCCTCTCAGCAATGCAGGGTTATAAGAAAACTCCAAAAGACCCATGATGGAAAGAGACGTCCACATCCAGAGAAAGAAAGATTGAAGCAAATGACCTGCGCTCTTTCTTTTTCTTATTTTGTTTCCTCTTTCCCATTGTTCACTCTGTTGGTTATATTCTTTCTTTACAACTTGACTAATGTTTAATGTGAAGGTATTTACAGATCCTATATTTGATTGCATGCCCTCATGGGGGGACGGGGGAGGAGGAGGACAAAATTTGAAACTCAATGTATTGTGGAGCTGAATCTTGTAAACTAAAAGTAAATAATTTTTTTTTAAATCATAAGAAAAAAAACCTAATAAAAGCTGGACTTCATTTCAAAGTTACCTGCTTTTCTGTTCTACCTTCTAAGTTCTCCTTTGCTCTCTGTTAGCTGCAGAGATCATCTTCCTTTTTAAAAATTATTTATTTTTTGTTTACATTATTTCCATGAGATTTTGAATTACAAATTTTTCCCCATCTTTCCCCTACCAATACCCCCAAAACAGTAATCCCACTGTAAAGCCCCTCCCCCAATCTGCTCTCTCCTATGTCCTCCATCTCCCCTCTAACTTTCTGGTAGGGCAGGATGGGTCTCCCTCCCCCAGTGCCTGTATATCTTAATTCTCAGTTGCATGTAGTTAATAATAATAATACATATACATATACATGTGTATATATATATATATATATATATATATATATATGTTTAACATTTGATTGTAGAACTTTAAATTCTAGATTCTTTTGGTTCCTCCCTCATCACCCACCCTCACTGGAAGGACAAGCAATTCCATACAGGCTGTACATGTGTAATTATGCAGAACATCTCCACAGTGGACATATTGTAAGAGACTGATTATATGTCCCTCCTTCCTATCCAGTCTCCCCCCCCTCCTTGTTCCATTCTCTACCCTGTCCTTGTCCCTTTACAGAAGTGTGTACTTCCAGCAACCCTCCCCTCTATCATCCCACCTTTCATCCCCATCCCCCCTACTCTCCTGTGTGTCAAGATACCCAGTTTAGAGTTTGTCATTCCTTCCCTAAGCCAAATTCAATGAAAGTAAAGTTGACCCTTTCCCTTTTGCCTTACTGTTCTTCCCCTCCATTGTAACAGTTATCCCTTGCCTCTACTTTATGGGATGACTAACCCCATTCT
>CM053600.1:205961800-205976399 GCA_028646575.1 Pseudocheirus occidentalis
AGAAAGAAAGAAAGAAAGAAAGAAAGAAAGAAAGAAAGAAAGAAAGAAAGAAAGAGGGAGGGAGGGAGGGAGGGAGGGAGGGAGGAAGGAAGGAAGGAAGAAAGAAAGAAAGAAAGAAAGAAAGAAAGAAAGAAAGAGGGAGGGAGGGAGGGAAGGAAGGAAGGAAGGAAGGAAGGAAGGAGGGAAGGAGGGAGGGAGGGAAGGAAGGAAGGAAGGAGGAGCATTTATTAATGCTCACTGTGTATATTTAAAGGCTCAGTCTATGGAGGTATTAGAATTCTAAGCTGGCCAAAGCTCTGGTTTTCCAGTAGCAACGTTTGGCATGCGAGAGCTGGATAAAAGGGAAAATGAGCTTTGCTGAGTCGCTGCTTCTGAGTGGTAATGCTGGAGAAGACCTTTGGAAGTGACTTGGACAGCAGGAGATCAGATCAATCAATGCTGAAAGAAATTAATTCAGGCTCTTTATGTCAGATAGTGAAGTCAAAGCTTAAGTGCTTTGGCCACATCACAAGAAGATGGGACTCCTGGGGAAAGACACTGATGTTGGGAAGGACAGAGGGCAAAAGGAAAGAGGGTCAGCAGAGGATGAGGTGAATGTGAGCTTGGACAGACTTGGGGAGGGAGAGGAGGCTGGTATGCCACCACAGGGTCACAAAGAGTCAGATATGACCCGATGTCTGAACAAGAACAATGAAGAAGTAGGAGCAATGGGCAGAATTTGTAAAATGGCTGATTTAGGTTTGATATCAATTCACGAGAGCTGTGCCCAGGCAGGAGTGGCTCCCAAGGGAGATGATGGACTCCCTCTGACCCAGCAGAGGCTCGTTTTGATGCTTAGACCCTCCATATGCCTCGGAGGTCTTGGGGACCCTTTCTGAGTGTCTGCTGCTCCTCCGGGAGTGTTTTGGAGAATCTCCAAATTGAGCAGGACATTTGGAATCCCAATTAATCACTCCACTCTGTCCTCCAAGTGCTCACAATACAAGTGGGGAGAGGCAAGTCCAAAGAAGCCTGGATTTGAGGAGCTTCCTTGGGTTAACAAGAAATGGGCTCTACCAACATGTGACTCTCCCAAAGTCCCTCCTGCCATCCAGCTCATGCTGTTTGCACTAGCTGCTTAGAACCACAAAGATAAGTTCTTTATTTATTGCCTGGTGCCTTAACAGACCCATTATCTCTGTCTCAACTCAGCCTTTTTAAAAAATGGGTACAGCGATGTGCCTTTGTTTCCTAATGTGTTCTAAGACTTAATTAGCTGATTGATGTTTACAAAGTGCTTTGTGGAAAACCCCAGTGACTAGTATATAGACTAGGGTGAGGCTACCCACCTCCGGGTCAGGCGTTGCCCTCCTAAGGGGTAGGTACCCTCACTACTGGGGGTGAGGAAGACTCCAGCTTCCTGGCAAATTGAACCCAAAGTAAAGAAGAGACAGGAACAGAAGAGACAGGAACAGAGTCCCTTGAAGCTTCTTGGCCAGACTAAACTGATCCAGGGCAGAGGGGTAGCAAAGATAATGGGGAACCACCCAAGGAAGAGTAGAAGGTCCTTGAGACACAGTCCTCCAGACCTCTCTTTTACCTCTAGAAAAAAGGTTTTCTCTTTTTTGTGAAAGGAACATATTTCTGCCGATCTCATTCTGTCCAAGGACAGAGCATTTCAGAGCCAAATGCCAAACCCCCGTGGGTCTCCTCATCACGTGTCTCCTCACAACAGTCCAATGGCAAATCCAGGAGGACCCTGGTCAGCTCACATTCTAGTAAGACTGGAAAAAAAAAAACTTGTTTCAGGTTCTGACAGAGGCTGAAAGGGGTTGAAAGCACTGCTGGTTTTCCCCAGGATATGGACACAAATAGGAATGTGACCATGAACATGAAGAGGAGGAGGAGGCCTCATCCAATTTCAAAGCCTTTTTTCTCTTCCTTATTTTTAGCCCTTCAAAACAAGGTCAGGATTCAGACGCCAGCTGTATTTCATTGATTTTCAGTATCTACCCAGCAGCCTCTCGCTGGGGATCTCCAAGCACCATAAAGCCTAATTAATAACTTGGAAGCATCCTTGGGAGTCAGTTTGGGGACTTCCCTTTCAGGCAAAGTGACTGAAGTGCCAAAAGCCCAGAGACTAATGCCCGAAATCCCTCCCCTGCTTTGATGGGGGACTTTTTAACCACATCATCCAAAGTCCCTAGAGAGACTGAAGCCTGTCAGCCGATAGAACAAAGGATCTGAGAGGATTGGTTGGAGCAGAGACTCTGTTGTGATTTCCCTGCCCAGAGCTGAAGCCCACAAGTCCACACCATCTCCTCGAGGAGGCTGGGTGCTGAGCAGAGCTCCTTCACCTGCCTGCCTCAGCGATGCAAGCAGGGAAATGGCCATTTGTCTGCTGGGATGCTTGATAAATCGGACATTTCCTGGGGATCAGGAGTGGGAAGGGGATGAACCCAGGGATTTTTAAGGTTTCACCCAGTCCAACAGTCCTGTGGACCTCTGGTGCCTAGGACACCTCCAAGCCTTAGTGGTAAAACCCAATGCAGTCTCCTATTTCTTGTCATCCTTCCCTGGAAAATAGGAGTCTCATACCAATCATTTTCTTTCTTGGAGGTTGGGTTTCTATATGGCAAATCAAGACATCAGCAAGATGGTTTAAGCACCCACTGTGTGCTAGCCATTACGCTGAGGGTTTGGGACACAAAGTGAAGCTAAAGATGAAGGAATGGGACATAGGTGGCTACTGGGTGTCTTTCCGACTTAGCCAGTCAGTCAATAAACATTCATTAAATATCCGCCGTGTGCCAAGCACTGTGCTAAGCTCCGGGGATACCAAAAGAAGCAGAGACAGTCACTGCCCTCAGGGAGTTCACAGCATAATCAGAGAGATAAACACACATAAACAAAGCAGGCTCCACAGGGATAAATAGGAACTAATTAAGAGGGAATGCCATGGAATGAAAGGCTTCCAGTGGTGTGACTTAGAGGAAGCTGGGAGGGCCTGAGCCTGAGATGAGCCGGGAGAGCATGCCAGGCATGGGGAAAAGGCCAGAGTCTGGAGATGGAGGGTCTTGTTCATGGAACTGCCAGGAGGCTCACATCACTGGATCAAAGAATCTGTTTAGGGCTGTAGGATGTAAGATGACTGGAAAGACAGGAGGGGCCAGGCTAGAAAGGGCTGATGAGGGCCTGCCCTGGAATGAGAGCAATGTCAGGAGAGATGGCACAGAGGTCAATCGACAGGCTTGGCAGCAAATTGGATTGAGAGATAGTGAGGAGTCCAGGAGGGTGGGAGCTTCAGAGTGGGAGGAGGGTGTTGCTCTCTGTGGTAATGGGGGAGGTAGGAGTGGGAGGAAGGGCTGGGGGAAAGAGAAGGAGCTCTGCTTGGGATAGGTTGCATTTAAAATGTCTACTGGACATGCAGTTTGAGATGTATAAGAAGCAGTTGGAGATGCGTAGCAGTCAGCAGAGAGACTGGGGAAGAAAAGGTAGATTTAAGCAACGTCAGCATAGAGATGGTCATTAAACTCATGGGAGCTGATAAGAACACCAAGTGAAGTAGTAAAGGGAGAAAAGAGAAGGGGGCCCAGGACAGAGCCTGAGGGGCACCTACAGTTAGAGTGTGTGATCTGGAGGAGTATCCAGCAGAAGAGACAGAGGAGGAGCGGTCAGAGAGGGAGGAGGAGAACCAAGAGAGAGATGTCCCTAAAACAGAAAGAGAAGAGAGCATCAAAGAGAGAAAAGGGTTATCCAGTGTCAAAGGCTGCAGAGAGGCCATAAAGAGAGAGGACTGAGAAGAGGGCATTAGGCAGAGCCAAGATGGCAGAGAAAAGTCTGGAGAATGCCTAAGCTCTCCCCAGCTTCCCTTAGAAACAACATAGAATCATGCCTTCTAAACAGATTCTGCAGGGACAGAACCTATCAAAGGATGGACTGAAGCAATTTTCCATCTCAAGATAACTTAGGACTTAAGGAAAGGTCTGGGTAAAAAGACAGTCCGGCCCAATGCAGATGGTGCCGGGAAAGCTGGCAGAAGGCTCTCAGCCACAGCACAGAGCGGCAGCTGAAGATCTCAATCCTGGCTCAGCAGACCAGCTACGAGGCCTCCCACCCCAGCTCAGAAGGCAGACAGCCAGCCCAGGAACCCGAGGCGCCGACGTGGCGCGACCCCGTCACTCCAGCACAGCATGGAAGCCGCCGGCACCAGAGACCTCAGAGCAGAAAGCCAGAGACCAGGCTCCTGGCCCCCAGCACAAGATGCTTAGGACACTGCCCCTGGCACCCAGTGCCCCGAGAGCAGAGGTCAACTTCAAACGTCACTAAATAGGCTAAAAATTGAGTAAAAAACAGAAAAGAGCCCTGCCCGTAGCAAACTACTGTGGCAACAAGGAAGACTAAAAGGCAAACTCAGAAGAGGACAATGTGTCAATGTGCCAATGTGCCTATATGGGGAAGAGGAATTGGCTCAAGCCCAAAAGGCCTTTGGGGAAGAGCTCAAAAAGGATTTTAAAAATCAAATAAGAGAGGTAGAAGAAAACTTAGGAAAAGAAATCAGAGTCATGCAAGATACTCCTGAGAGACTTTTGGGCAACACCCAACTCCCTTCACACGAGTCCTTTGCATCCCCAGTGTGGGGCTGGGGTAGCTTCCTTTGATTGGCTGCCAGCACTCTCCAAACTGGCAGGACTGAGCCAATGGTTCTCTCACTGCCAATCACATCGTAGCTTCTAGTCTTCTGTTCCTAGCAAAGATACCAGGAACTGGAACGATGACGGGGAAGGACTTCCTTCTCCTGCTCCTGTTCTTCTACCGTCTCTGAGGAATGGGCCTGGGATATTAATTTCTCTTCTGCCTTATTTATCCGCCTTGGTTTTAGGGGCCTGAGATGATGCCCACGGGACAGACAGATTTTGATCCCTGGTGACCTTGAAACCAGGCTTGCGATCAAGATATTGCAACAAGTCAGCCCAGCATGGAACCCTGAGAAGCCAGGGTGCCTGGACCTTGAGGCCAAGGGGATTTGGAAGATGAAACTGGGACCATATTACAGCTGCTCTAAGATCCAAACCTAATCCTCTTCCCCTCCCCAGAGATTCGGATGGATAAGCAGGGATAAGAATTTTGTACTTTCTACATGTTTGTGAAGAAAATGTGTATATTTATGATTATGTCTTCAGAAATAGATATTTCTTGGTCAAAAACAATTTGACTTTAGTAATTACTAAGTGGAAGTGGGGTACAAAAGACCCCCCTCTCGAACCAAGACCACACCATTGGGGGCTGGGGACATTTGCAGAAGGTTTTAGACAGACACCAACCCCTTTTAAAGGCACTGGAAAACCTGGGAAAGAATGGAAATCTTGCCTACCTGGTCTTACAGTCAGTGGACACCGAGGTGGGCTTCTTTACAGGCAGAAAAGATACAGGACAATAGCAGAGATTAGAGAATCAAGAGAAGCTTTGTTTTTCTGAAGGACGAGAAGCCAGTGCCTTTGTAGGCAACAGGGAAAGCAGAGAGTGGAGGTAAGGAATCGATCGGGAAGACTTCAGGAATGTTTTGTGCAAGAGACCGGATAGAATGGGATCTTTGGAGCAGGTAGAGGGGGTTAGCCTGGGCAAGAAAGAGCGCTACCTCTTCACGGGAGACGGGTGAAGAAGGAGAGGGTGGCAGAAGGACGACCAGCGGCAGGAGAAGAGGAAAGGGAGCCAAGAGCCCTCTCATGGTGAGTGACCTCAGTTTTGTTCTGTACAGTATGAGATGAGGAGCTCGGCTGGCAGAGTAGGGAGAGGAGCCGTGGGAGTGTAATACGCCGGCAACCTGGGACGTCTTCGGCAGCGTGGGAGCATTAACGCTCTAGAGCTTCTGATTTCTAGCAATAGCTAAACCTTCTTCCATATTGTGGAAGAATTGACTGTATTGGTGTGGCAGGTCTATCTCACTCACCTCGAGAATCTCCGATTTAACTTGGATTCCATGGAGAAGGGAGGTCCAAAGTTCGAGTGCCCATACCGTGGCTACTCTAGCAACAGATTGAGCAGAGACTGAAAATCAAGTCTCAAAGAACTGAATTGAGCGGAATACATACACACACTCTGACAACCATGAAGGAGCTCACGCGGGCTCCAGTCGCTCAGTGAATGACAAGTAATCTGACTTAACCTGTAACCAGCAGTGTGACAAAGCGCATGCACTGTTGGAAGACGGGTTCAAATCCTGCCTCAAATGTGTGCTGTGTTTCAGGTTCCTTATCTATAATATGGGGATGATAGTAAAACCTCCCTCCTCACAGAGGTATTAAATGAATCAAACAAGATCGTGTGTAGAGGGCTTTGCAAGTCTTAAGGAGCCACATAAATGCTGACCATCTTTATTATTCTTTTGTTTGTTTGGGGGTTTTTTAGAGGGGGAGGGCAGGGCAATTGGGATTAAGTGACTTGCCCACGGCCACACGACTAGTTTTTTGTGTTAAGTGTCTGAGGCCAGATTTGAACTTTGGTCCTCCTAACTCCAGTGCCGGTGCTCTATTCACTGCACCACCCAGCCACCCCCATCTTTATTATTTTTAATATGAGGATCTGACTTATGCTTGGAGCCCTTCAATGAGGGAGAACCAAGCTACATATCCAAGGCTTGACCTCCTGTGCACAAAACATGAGTTTCACAAAGAACACATGTAGCAAATAGAAAATAAGCCCATTTATCCAAATCAATAGCAAACAGAAATCAGAGAAAGTACACAGAGGAGCAGATAAAGCAGAGAATGTACAGAGTGAATGAGCTCTCCCATTGGGCTCAAGAGGGTTCTAGATCCCACCCAGAGGCTGCTGTTGGGAGCTGGGGCTTGGGACACAAACAAGCGTCTTCCCTTCAGGGGCCTGGACAAGGTCTAGAGCTCGTCTTCTATATGGCAGCCAGAAACCAGGGAACCAGATGTTCCATCTCTCAAACTTTCAACAAGCAATGAATCTCCATCAATGAAAAAAAATTCCCATCGAACTTGTATTTATACTCCGAACACAGTGCCTACCATTTAGTAATGTTTGTTGACTGACTGGCAGATTGCTGGTCTATTTTCCCACCTCCCCTGATGACTAGAGTCCAGTCTACCGAGGCCCCCAATACCAATGCTGTCACCAGACCTTTCTCCGCTTCTCAGAGAGGCAGCTTTGATACAGTACTAGGTTAGTTTTTGTTTTTTTTTTCTAGAGGCAGCCAGGTGGTGCCCTGGATAGAGCACTGGACCTGGAGATCAGAAGACCTGAGTCCAAATTTGGCCTCAGACATGGCCCAACCACATGACCCTGGATAAGTCACTGAATTCTTTGGTGCCAGTTTCCTCGTCTGTAAAATGCCAATTGTCATAACACCTCCAACAGGATCACATGAGGAAATATTTATAAAGTACTTTACAGATATCAGAGTGCTATATAAATACTAGTGACCATTAATGACCTTCCCATTTTGCTCTCCTTTTCCAGACCAATTTCCTCACTTTAGACCTACTTTTGACATCACACCCCTGCAATTCCATCCATCTCCATACCCATTAACCCCTAGGCTTGCTTCACGGTTCACAGAGGAACCTGAGCTTCCCCACACCCCAATCTTCTGCCTGCATCCTCAGTCCAGCCTCTGTCCCCCAGCCACTGTGGTACCCTCCCCCAGGCTTAGCACCCCCTTACTGCCATTGTAGGAAGGAGGGGCAGCTTGAGGTGTGATTCCCAAGTGTCCTTCCCCTGCCCCCTCTCAGTGGTTCCTCTCCACCACTCCTGGGTGACCCAGTGCCCTGTCTGCTGCCCAAACCCCCCATTACGACATTCTTCCAACATGAGACCCACTCCAGGTTCCAAAATTAGACTCCCACTCCCCAGTCGTTCCCAGTTCAATGATCTCCACCAGGTGTGAGAAAGAAAACATTCTCATGAATGGTGTCTGAGGTACAGCATCCAGAATGAGGAAGCAGTGGGGGGCTGAGCCTGTAACACCATGGCAGGTCTCAGATGGAGCTGCAGGAATGTTCTAATAGCAGGAATAAAACAACCTGATAAAGAAGCAGAAACAGGCAGATAAAAACATCTCGAACGTGGATGGGGGAGGCATCAGCACTTCATCTGCAAAAGATCTGGGACTCGTAGCAAACCAAAAGCTTACTTCATCCAAGTCAGCAGGGTGACATGGCAGCCTTCAAAAGACTTGCCCAGAGCCACACAGGTGATAAGTGTCTGGATGGGATTTAAACCCAGGCCTCTCCTGACTTGAAAGTCACCAGTCTTTCTACTCCCCTGAAGCTCAAACCACCCTGGTGCAGGACAATGAAATCAGAGTGGGGACTGCATGGCTAGGGGGTGTGAAAAAGCTGCCCTGAGTCGTTTAAGGCTCTCTTACTTAAGGCACCCTTCTCTCTCTGCTGCCTGGGAGCCTCTCAGACCCAGACCTAGGGAGGGCACACACAGCCAGCTCTGATCCCTATAAACAGATGACAGGGAAACCAGTCAGACTTCAATTATTAATATTTCTCCTGAAGTGGCTTCTCAGTCAACATTTAGGAACCTACTGTGTGCCAGGTAGGAGAAAAAACCACTGAGAAAGGTGGAAGGCTTGACAATAGTGACCAGAAGCTCCTGTGATGCCCTGCAGAGCCTGGGGGGGGCAGTTGGTCTCTCTGTCATCCCTCTTCTGTGCCTCCTCCCCAAATCAGTCTGTAGATGGTTCTCATCTAATATACTATATATTTGTTACTGTCACCAGCAAAATGTAAGCTCCCAGAGGGCAGGGGAAGTTTGGGGTTTGACACAGTGCCTGCCACATTGGAGGGGACATCATAAAGGCTCGTTTGCCTACATGAGTCAACAAAGGACCTCAGAAATAAGGAGCAGTCAATTATCCCACCAGGCCCAAAGAAATGCCTGTTTCCTGGGACTGCTCTGGATGGGGGGGGGGTTCCCCTAAGATCATAGCCATCCAGGGAGAAACATTAATGCCAAGGCCAGAATGAGCAGATCTGCAGGAACTCTGGGAGGGCTAAATGGTAAAGGTCTCGAGGCTATATCCCAGGTAGCCCAGGGCCAGGCAGCCAGGGCCAGTGCAGGCGACCCAAAAAGGGTAGCTCTTCCTAAACTAAACCGGTGAATGTAACTGCATTCTTTTAAAAGGCTGCATAAGCTCCTGGCTAATTCTGTTTGAAGCTTTTGTTGGCAGAAATCCAGGATAGTCTGGATAACTCACTCATTAGCCCGCCATGCCACTCACGAGGGGCAGGGATCATTGCCAGCTACTGCCAGGGCCACTTTGGCCCCAAGTCTACTTCATACTCCCTGGTAAAGGTGAGATAAATGGGCAAGCCCGAGTGAACCTGAATTAACATTTCCATTAATGCTCATGTGCGCCACGCACGCACGAACGCGCGCGCGCACACACACACACACACACACACACACACACACACTCATATACACAGATTCTTTACCCTTAGTCCAGGCTAGTCCTGGGTTCCAAAGACCAGAGTTCTCTCAGCAGCACAGCCCTTCCTTCTCACATCCAGCCCTTCAGGAGCTCAGGGTCCCTCCCACTTTCCAGGAAATACTCTGTCCTCAGGGTCAGTACAGAGGGGCTCTGCCTGTGCCTTCAGATCCCTCCAAGAGATGCCAGCTGGAAGGGGGTGAGGGTAAGGAAACGCCAGTCATCTTGGCCACATGCTGTTGAGTGGCTGCCCCAGCCCTAACCCAAGGAGCCCCAGAAGGGATCAGAAGAGACAAAACCAGGCTTGTGACTCACAGAAGAAACAAAGCAGTTGAGTCCAGCAGAGACAAGAGGGAGGGAAGCTGGGGTTGAGGACAGAGGCAGCTGCTCTGGAGAGCTGGGGTTGGGACATGACATGAGCAATACTCCAAACCTGTCTAGAACATTCAAATTCACTTATTTCCATTATGAGATTCTTCATTGGGCTCCAGTCTCTTCCCTCCCTAGGAGGGAAGACCCTTCTTCCAAAGCGGGTCTCAGGCATTCACATCCACCCCTGACCTCCTCCAGGCAGCTCAGTGAGCAGAAGGCCTGGCCTGGAGTCAGATGGAGTCGAAATTGAGTAAGGAGAGTGTAAGGCTAAGATGCCTACAAGTTGGGCAGGGACCCTGGGCTTCTCTTCACTCCTGCTTGCCTCAGTTCCCTCAATTGCCAAGTGGGAATGATAATATCACCTGCCTCCCAGTGTGGGATCATATGAGATCATATTTGTAAAAAAAACAAAAATCTTATGGGGCAGCTGGATGGCGAAGTGATTAGAGCACCGGCCCTGGAGTCAGGAGGACCTGAGTTCAAATCCAGCCTCAGACACTTAACACTGGCCGTGTGACCTTGGGCAAGTCAATAAACCCCTACTGCCCTGCCTTCCCCCCTCCAAAAAGCAATAAAATAAATAAAATAAAATAAAGCTTTTATCACAGCGCTGGAAACACACTAGTATCTGTCATTTCTGTGAAGCGGCTGGATTTGACTTTACATTCATCTCTGCTGAACGCTGTCTCACAGTATTCATTCCAGTGTTGTATGGGTCCTGGCTCCACCCTCCACTACCTCTGCTCTCCCTCTCAGCTGGGTGCCATTTGCAGATCGGAGGAGCTTATTATCTGTGCCTATAGACAAGTGTTGGATTAAAGTGCTAAACAGCCCAGGGCTCTGTCTGGATACCTGAGGCCCTCCCCTGGAGACCCCCTGGTCCACTGACAATGAGCCGCTGGCAAGGCTGCTATGACAGGCTGAGATACTTGAGCAAAAGCTCAGTTCAAGCCTAGGCAGGTTCTCTCCACAGCGCTGCCCTTTCGCTGGCAGAAAAGGAAAGGGGCTTCGTCTTAGAGCCATCCTTGAAAGAAGCCAGTTGGCTCTTTCCGGCGCTGGTTCTCTTTCCAGACCTTTATTCACCCACCGTCTCTCAACCATCTGGTTCAGGATATTACCAGGAATTTAAGTCACGCTAACCTCCTGTTTTGGACAATCAGGACTTTGGCCCTTCCCCAATCCTGTCGTGCCTCTTCCATTTTTCAGGAGCTTTCATTGACCCTGGCTGAGAAGGAGTTTAAACATTAGAAACATCTTCTCAACTGCACTTAGTCCCCTGAGCCTGACCCGGACAGATCATTTCTGTAAGGATCATTCAGGCCAGGCTGAACACAAAATAGAGGCCCCTCCCTTTGTGGCATCTCCCTCTATAGAACTGATGCTCCTGAGAATGGGGCCAGCTGTACTTGTCTCTGAAGCCTCAGGGCCCCATTGATGAGTAGGTGCTTAGCAAGTGTTTGCTGATTGACCTATCGAACCTCTGCTCCCAAATAGGTCCTTTTCCTCAGGCTGAAGGAGAGTCTATCATTAGACATTCATTCCTTTGGATCACAAAGGCTTTTGCTTTTTCAAGGCTCCCCGTCAAAAGACAAATGCCCCAGAAGAGGTTAACACCAAGAACAGTTCCTAGTGCCTGAAAAAATGGCCCTGGGATCCCTGTGTTGGGGTCAGGAGGACAGAGAGTGACTCGGGGAGAGAATGAAGGGTGCTGGCTACCTTTAAGGGGGAGCTGTTGACTAGCCATGGAGGCACCCAAAGAAGGATTCAACAGTGGGGGACCAAGAAAGCCGATGGCATCCTGCATGCACAGAGGACCATGTGTGTGCTGCAGTCGCTACATAGCTAGCAAGGGAACAGTCCCACAGTCCTCTCCCCCGACCAGACCATATTCGTACTAGCGGCCTCACACAATTCAGGGTACCCCATTTTAGGAAGCACATTAGTAAACTGGAAAGCAGGGTGATTCATGGAAGAGAAGCCTGGGAGGAAGGAGGGAAGGGCAGAGGCAGGGGACCTTGTAGCTCAGGGGGATGATAACATCCACCTTACAGGGTCATTGTCACCCTCAGATGAGACAATCATGCAAGCAGCATCAATTAAGCACCTTTATATCAATGTAGTGAAACAGGCCTTGCTCTCAAGGGGCTTCTATTCTATGAAGAAACAACAGCAACGCAGGTTGGTCAATGCAGACAGGCTAAGAGAGGGTGTCAACACAGTCCTTAGAAGGGAAGGGATGCAGGTGGGGTGGGAGGAGGGGCTGTGGCAGCTGAAGGAAATGAAGGATTTCAGGTGGCCAAGGAGAGGAAGGGAGTGGCCTGGTCAAGGGGGTGGGCCAGGGCAGCTGGGGCAGCTCTGATGATTATGGAAGTGTTTGAAGGGCTGGGCTAGGAAGAGGGCTCAGGCTTGCTCTGCTTGACCCCAGAGGAAAGGGCTAAGAGTAATGGGGGGCCATGGTGGAGGCAGGCTCCCTCTCCCCCCAAGGAAGGAAGATTTCCTAATGATGACAGCTGCCCCACCATGGGAAGTGCTCCCTCCAGAGACAGGCGGATCCCCCCCAGGAGGAGCGGGAGAAACCTTCGTCCTGGATGTTGCCGAAGACATTTTTATTCTAGTTTTGACAGGACTAGTTGCCACTGGGGTCCTTAATAAAAGACCATGCATGAGGCATTTTCCCGGAGGAACTAAATCTGGCTTCTTGGCAACAAGCCTCCCTCCACTCTCCATCAATGGTGCTGTGAGGTTCAGAGGAGGTTCTACCTGTAAAGAGCCCGTCAAGGTGCCTGGCATGTAGGAGGTGTCGAGGGTCCCAACCCAGGAGGGATCATCTCCTTGCCTTTCCTTCAGTGGGATTGTTCCCATCTCCATTCACCCCCCCACCCCTAGGGGCTGTGTCCTTGGGTGTGAGACTAAATTCTCACAATGGCCTCTGTTGCTTGGGCACATCCCTAGCATTTTTTGCTGAAGTCTGGGCTTATCTTGGGGGGAGTGTAAGTGGCAATCCCCACACACACCACAGTCTCCCAAAGGGGATTTTCAAAACTGCCCGGGGTGGGGGACCAGAGGCCAGGCCACAGACCTGCTGTGGTCCCCCAGAGACCCAGAAGGCAACCTCCAGGCTTTACTCAAGGCTTCCTGTGTTCAGTTGTCTGGTTCTTCCCAGGGAAACCCACCCCCTCTGCAGATAAGGAGATTAAGTCTTAAAGAGAAAGACAGGATTTACTCAAGGTCTCTCGCTAATTAGAAAGCAGGTCAGTGAAGACCTGGGCTCAACCTTTGGTACTCACTGGTCATGTGACTCAGCAGCCAGGGGCACCACAGTGTACAGAGCGACGAAGTCCGGAAGACCAAGCTTCCTGAGTTCAAATCCGACCTCAGATACTTACTAGCTGACCCTGAACAAGTCACGGTTTGCCTCAGTCCCATCTCCTGGAACGGCTATAAGCCCATGAGCTAATCCGTGGAGAACACCGGCAAACGTTAAAGCTCTGGCTGAAAGCCAGCTCTCCTCTTCCTCCGTTAGGCACCTGTCAGGCGGTGAGAGGCAAAGCTTCTACCAAAACTCAGGTTGTGGCACTCCAGGTCCAGGAGAAAGCTCCATGAGAATCCAAGCACTAGGGAGAAGCCTTTTCCAGCTTAGCAGGCCACCTGCAGGGAACAGAGGGCTCGAGGTGAAGCCAAAGACCCTGGATTCAAAGCCTATCTCTGTATGACCCGAAAGGACCTATTTAACTGAGGGAGGCGCCGAGGGGCCCTTCCAGCTCACACTCCAAGGTCCTCAGTGACCATGCTAAGCTAATCCATCTCGACCTCAGCCTCCTCCCAGACATTGCACCTCCTGACTCACCTCTGTCTCCTGACTTTCCCGGCTTCCCCAAGAAGCCCTTCCCACTGCTCGGTCTTAGTGCCCCTTTGGAGAACAATCCCAGCTCGCTGTCTGGAGCTTGCTTGCTTTACGGATTGGGCTGCATGTTGTCCTCCCCCTGCCCCTTGGACACTGAGCTCCTTGAGAACTGGGATTGTCTTTTGCCTGCTTTGTATCCCCAGAATTCAGCACAAGTCAGGCACACAGCAGATGCTGGATAAGCGCTTTTTGATTTGGCCATGTGTTAGTTAAGACTTTGGCTGAGATGAGAACCTGGCCATCACACCCTTCTCTTCAGAGCCTAAATCAGTCCTGGTTTGGATGGCTCCCTCCAAGTCAGGGATGCATCCAGGTGGGTCCAGTGTGCCTCTTCTGATGTGCCTTCCCCCTCCCCAAGACGGGCTTTCTCGAGCACCCTGGGCTCTGTGGGGTTTGCCAACCTAACAGCACCACTGCCTCTCTTAATGAGGCCCTGCTTAAGATGAAGGGTGTCAAGCTATGGAGTGTTCCCCCATGACCTTGAACAAGAGCTCTCTTTTCTCCAGGGATTCACACTTTACACAGCACTTCCCCCCCACACACACACACAGCCTAGCCCCCCATTGTCCTAAGCAGGGAGAGAATTATTCCCCAAGTTTTGCAAACTGGGAAACTGAGGCACAATGGCATGTCCAGGGTAATGCAAAGTAAATGTTAGAAGGAGGACTCAAAGTCAGGTCACTTAATTCTTATCCAATGGTTCCAACTGTCGGGGTCTTCTCCCCTAGTAGCTGCCTGCAGCCTAATAAAAAATCATGAAGAGGAGGTGTACAGAGGCACCGAGACCGAGATGCATCATTTGTTTCTTAAGGTTTCAGGGGTTCGGGGCTTTTTTCATTTTGGTGGGTGCAGGTCTTAGTAGGGTTCATTGAAATAAC
>CM053600.1:205976499-205989250 GCA_028646575.1 Pseudocheirus occidentalis
GAACTTTGATTGGAAAACTGGATGGAGTCACTTCTCTTTAAGAGGCCAAGGCAAGGTTACCAGATCCATACCTCTCCATGCATAAAAAGCTCTTAACACAAACCCTTCTAGGTTGCATTTGCAGGCCTAGAACACCCTGCTTAACAAACCCTTCAGGTACAGGGCAAGAGCCCTGACCAGGCCCCAGGCCCTGTCAGTGCAAATGCCCACAGCCTGTTACAGGGAAATCCATTCACTCCTGATGCTCCAGCAATTGCCTGGGATTGTCTCCTCTAGCACCAGGCACAATGCCAGGGCAAGACTCTTGCCTTTGCCCAAACAGGGCACTAAAGAAACTTACCCATTCCTGGGAAGAGGGGGTGGGAGGGAAAGATTCCTGACTTTGTGACCATGTGGTCATTCTCATTGGTTTCAAGTTATGGTAGAAGGCAGGGTTAGTCTGATAAGTCTGTGAATGTGATGCTGTGACTTCTGCTACCCAAATGGCCTGGAAAGCTGGATGATTCCGGGGGCTGTATGGGCCAGGAATTGTCATAATGCCATCGAGGCACCAGGCCGGCCTCCACTCTGGGCTGCTGCAGCACAGAACTCCATAGAATGGCTCAGGGGCTCTCTAGCCCAAGGCTCTGCCTGCAGGAGTTAGGGAGAGACTCAGGAAAGGCCAGCATTGGGGCAGATGGACATTTGGCCAGAGAAGCCCCACTATGGCCATCCTGAGTGGCCCACAAAAGAGCCCAGACAAGAGCTTCAGCCTTCCCTTTGATCCCCCTTTTCTTCAACTTTTTTTCATCTAAAACCTCTCTTGTGACTCAGCAATGTTGTCCCTGAAAGCCAGGGATGGCAGATGGACTGAGCAGCCTTCCTTTAGCTTTCTCTACTGGGGGTTCCTTAACTGGGAGCAGGGAAAGTGTCCAGAGACTTGGTTAAAGTCGATAGAGAGAGATATAAGTATATTTCAATAGAATTAGTTTCCTCTGTAATACTAGATTTTTTTTTCAGTTAAAAACATTATTTGAAAAGTGTCCTGAGGCTTCCCCAGACTGCCAAGGGGTCAGTTAAGAGGTCCCAGGCAGGAAACAGAAAGGGTTTGGCTAAGACTCTTCAGCTCTTCATCCCCCTTACCATCACCATTCAAGTGAATGCACTTTGCAGGTATGGGTGCGCGTGCACTCACACTCACTCACTCACACACACACACACACACACACACACACACACACACACACTCAGTTTCTATGTGATATAAGAATTAGGTGGCATAGTAGAAGGAGCACTAGACCTGGAAGCAGGAAGACCTGAGTTCAAATTCAGACACTTATTCAATGCTAGACAAGTCACTTGACCACTGTTTACCTCAGTTCCCTCATCTGTCAATTAGGGACAACAATAGTCCCTGCTTCTCATGGATCTTACAAAGCTCAAATAAGAGTAAAGGTAAAGTACTTTGTAAACCTCCAAGTGCCAGATAAATGCTAGCTCTTAGAACAAAACAGCAGTCAGAACTTGTTGATTAAGTGCCTACCTCCTGTGTGTCAGGCATTGTGCTTGGCTGCAGTCAGAGAACCTCTTACCCCTTTCAATCAGTAAGATGAGACATGCAGGGGCCAGCCAGCCAGCCCACCTGGATGTCTCTGGCCTCTCAGACTCAACATGCCCAAAAAGAAAGGGGCTGCATGCCCTCCTTTCTTCCAGGTTCTCGGTTTGGGCTAAGGGTGCCGCTGCCATTCATTTGGGGACCCACCTTGGGGAACTCGAGGGTATCCTCAGTACTGCCTTCTTCTGGACTCCAGTGATTCAATTGTCAATCTTTGTCTGAACTACTTCCTTGTCTCTCATAAATGTCTCTTTCCTTCTCACATGGGGCCATAGGACTTCTCTGGGCTCCCCATCACACCTCCCTTCTCAGGAAACTCAGCCTTGGGAAATTTCATTATCCTGAAGATTGAATCTACCTGATGTTTGGATCCCATCCATCGACTCTGCTCCCGCATGGACCCTTTGACTGGAAGGGTGGGATCATGGGCTCTTGAGCCTTCAGCTAAGGAGTGGGCTCAGCACAAGCTTCTCCCCATTTCCCACCAGTTCCACTGCTTTGGGACATCTGTGGACTTCATCATCCCTTCTCTTCCCCTTCCCTTCCCCAGGGGTGTGTGTGTGTCTGTCTGTCTGTTTATCTGTGAGTGTGTGAGTATGTGTGTTGTCTTTCCTCATTATACTGTAAGCTCCTTGAGGGCAGGGACTTTCCTTTTTCATTTGTATCTCCAGCACTTAGCAGAGTTTGGGGTACACAGCAGGCACATAATAAATGTTTTGCCTGCCTGAGCCCAGCTCAGTCCCTTGTCTGAACTGTTTGCAATGGCTTCCTAATGGGGCTCCTGGCTTCCTGCCCTTCCCCCTCTCCACTCCATCCTCCACTCAGCTGCCAAAGTAAACTTCTAATGCACAAGGCTGACTGTGTCACTTCCCTGCTCAGGAAACTATGGTGGCTCCCTTCTGTGTGTTGGCTAAAATGCCAGCTCCTTGGCACAATAAGTTCTGCACAATCTGGTTCCAACCTAGTTTTCCAAGTTTATTTCATGTTAGTGCTCTTCATGCACTTGACATTCCTGTCTAACTAGCCTTCCTGTGGTTCCCAAAACTTAACATTTCATCTCTTGCCTCCAAACTTGTACATAGGCTATGCCTTCTGCCTGGTATGCCCTCCTTCCTCTACCTCTTAGGATCCTCAGCTTCCCTCCAGTCTTCCCTACCCTGTCACTTAGCCTTTTCCTAACACCCCTGGCTGTGTCCTCTCTTCTTCTTCAAGTGATCTTGGTTTCACTTCTCTGCAATACTGTCTCTCAGTAGAATGGGAATTCTTTGTGAGCAGAGCTGGAGATTTTGTGTGTGTCACAGGGTTAAAACTTAAGTATTTAGTAACATCACTAATGTTCTCATTTGTCTAAACCCTTAAACCAAGACACTGCCTAGTTCTTCACTTACTAGTAAGAGGCTGCCTGGACATTCTTTTGAGCAAAGTAGAAGGTGAAATCTAATTAGTAGCCTCAGGTACCACCCCCTTTCCCCACCCCCCACAGGAAACCAAGACTTGGCACCTTAGCCCTTTCAGCCCCAAAGCCCAGGAGCAGAGACAGAGGGGAGGGAGGACAGGCAAAGGAAGGGAAGGACAGGGGGAGGGGAAGGGGAAAGGGGAGGGGGAAGGAGAAAGGGGAAGGGAAAGGGAAAGTGGAGGGGAAAGGATTTTATCTCATCTCTTTTCCAGGGAAACATGTGAAAGCCCCTAAGGCTGCCAGATCCCTGAGCTGAGACCATGGTTCATGGGCACCACAGCCTGGAGTGTGTCCTGTCCTTTTGCCAACAGTAACCAGGTGTGAATCATGTTGCTTCATCCTCCAATTCCAGAGGTCCCTTTAGACAACACCCCTCTGTGGTCTGCAGCTCTGAGTTATAAGGGAGGAAAAACTCCATGCATTGTGGAGGCCAGCTCCCCCTCTGCTCTGGGACCCTAGGAATGGGCCTTCTCAGAACATACTTGGCACAGTCACTCCCTGAGTCCTTCCTGAGCCCCAAGGCACATCAGGCTGGAGAATGTGCCTTCAAGAGCAGGAGGGGGGCAAACCTGAGGCCCCAGATAAAAAGGAGAAGAAAGAGAAGAGAAAAAACAGCCACAGAAGATCCAGCTTGGATCGTGTCTTATTACAACACCCAGCTGAGCTGCTGTAGTCAAAAGAGACATCTGTTGGGAGTTTACAAGAGAAACAAACATGCAGAAAGCCTGACAAACTTTTTAAAAAGCAATAACCAGCAAACCTCCCAGGAACCCCTTTTTCACATCAGCAGCCTTGTCAGAAGGTGAGCATTTTCTGACTGCTGAGTTCTTGAAAGGGCTGGAGCTTTCCTGAGCCACCTGCCCCCTCCTATGATTCACTATGAAACTTGAAATGTGCCTCAGTTTCCCTCTCTGTCCCTGCCCACCCTGGCAACCTAGTGCCTGTCCTTAGACGATTACTCTGAATCTAAGGTGTCTGTCTCTCCACTTAGCAAGGGGGGAGGAGTCAGCCTCTCCATTTAAAAGCAGCAGTGCTGGCCAAATAACTTCAAAAGCTTGGGGGGGGGGGGAGGAGAAAGAGATAAACCCAACCTACTACACAGCCTCCAAAGGAGAACAATTCTAGAAGCTTGAAAGGAAGGAATACAGGTGGGAAGGTCCTGGGCTGGGAGAAGCCTCACCTAGCCCCTGCCTTTGGCTGGCTTCTCTCCTGGCAGCCACCTCCATGGAAGCCCCAGGGCTGGCGCAGGTGGGCCCCCCCCTGCCACTACATCCCCCGCCTCCTGGCCACCCCCCCAACAGGGGAGCAGGAGTTCCTCCATTAAGTTAGCCTCTTTATTATCTCCACTTATGTGCAAACAAAATTAGAACATTGCTGTTCTTAAAAAATAACCAAGTGTTGGAGTCAGTTTTCTGTAAGGACAAGGGAATCACTTTCTTAAAGTTTCCTTTTGCACAGCAAAAGATTATAAACACCTAGATCTGAGAACACTGCTATGTACAAAAGAGATGTCTGCAAAAATACTTCACAACAGTGCAAAAATAGTTTACAGGAGATCATGAAGTGAGGTCTTTCTGGGGAGGATGATTTCTTTTCTTTTTTCTTTTTTTTAAAGGAAAACTCCTTGTTAGATATTGGGTTTCTGTACTGTAAACAAAATGCAACTTTTTTTTTCTTTCATCTCCCCCAAGACAGTTATTTAAGGAATTTGGCAGATTTTCAAGGGTCTGAGTCTGAGGTAAACAACCCAAGCTCATGCACCAAAGAGAAGGTGGGGGAGGGGGAGAGACCCAAGATCTTGGCGTGGACACACACACACACACACACACACACACACACACACAGGTTCGCTTTAGGAGATAGAAACAGACGTGAAAATGACCCGAAAACTCCTGGCCCTTACATTACTGTCTGGGTAAAGGAAGTTAACCCCTCCTATGTCGGTTCCCCAGTTGCCGTGAAAAACAGGAAATTCTCAGTCATCCGGAGATGACAGAAGCCTTCTCTAAAACAATTGTGTGTTCTCTCTTCCCCCTCCCATGGCTGACTGCCTTCTCTTGAACTTCAGATTCTGCCCATGTCTGTGTGTGTCTGTCTATGTATGTATGTACCTCTTTGTCTGTGAATGTGTCTGTGTTGCTGCTGCTGGGACATGACAAGAACAAGAAGATGGAGGCTAGCCAGCCAGGACCGGAGCAGTGACAGGCAGACAGAGTGATAGGCAGACAGGTAGATAGGCAGGGTTGTTTAAAGAGTGATAGGCATGATCATATTTCTCTCTCTCTCTCTCTCTCTCTCTCTCACACACACACACACACACACACACACACACACACACACACACACACACACTTCTTCCCTCTCTCCCCCTCACAAACAAACAGCTCGAAGAAGTTGGCGGATCTCTGACCCAGCTCACAGCCAGGCCTCCCAGCTCATTCTCCCACCACGTACAGCCCCCTGAGGGAGAACCAACTGAACCGGGCTTCCCGCCCAGCCGGGCCAGCACCGCCTCGTCCTCAGAAAGAGGAGGCCAACGCCTAGGTATCCGTTGGCGGCTGACGCCTGCTGGCTCTCCTAGCCACTGCCGCCCAGGACTCAAAGAGGGCTGGTGGGAGGGGGCTGGGAGGCTCCCAAGCCCGTGCACAGTGCACAAGCAACTAGACGGGGCGTGCACAGTGGGAAGCAGGAGCAGCGGCCAGCAGCATCTGCAACAGACCGGGAAGTGGTTGGCCAGGGGGGAGGGAGGAAGGGGAGGGGGGGCCAGCAGCAGTGGTGGCGGCAGGAGGGGGGGGGGGGCTACCGCAGTCCAACGTCGCCCCAAACAGCAGCCTAGATCGAGCTCAGCCCGGGCCGTGCTCCGGCCCGACCTCATCCAGTCCGTTGGCAAGCCCTGGCGAACCCCCTGCGTCCTGGCAGCCGCTCTCTATGGAGCTCTCGCTGCCGGTGCTCTCGCCCGACAGCAGCCGGGTGACACGCAGGTCGGCCCGCAGGCTCTGCAAGTCGTTACCAATGCTGAGCTCGCCGAGGTCACTAATGAGTCGAGAGAGCCCGCGCTTCCCGTCGGCCGAGCCGGCTAGCAGCAGTGCGCCCGGGCGCCGCGGGTCCAATATGTCCAGGAGTTCTCCACATTCCGAGGGTGAGGCCCCGAGGTGAGGCCGCAGCTGCGCCTCCCCGTCCATCTCCACGTCCTCGCCCTCGCCGTCCAGGGTCAGATCCAAGTCCAGGGCCAGGTCGTCCTCGTCCTCGCCGTCGTGGGGGTGGCCAGGGTCCTCGTCCAAGTAGCTGAGGAGATGCTCGCGCTGCTGCTGCTGCTGTTCCTGCTCCTGCTGCTGCTCCTGCTGCTCGCCCAGCAGGTCCTCGGTGATGGAGCCCAGCTTGGGAGCGCTGCGGCTGCGCTCGACTGGCGGCTTGTAGCAGCTGGGCCCGTGCAGCAGGAGTTTTCGAAGGGGCACCAGCGGGATGCTCTGCTCGCCCACCAGCTGCTGCTGCTGGTGACGCGCGTCGTCCCGCCGCTTGAGTCTCTTGAACTCTGCAAGGGCCGTGGCCGACGTCTGATAGAGCAGAAGCGCCATGGCCTTGGCCTTCTCGGCCTTGGACACGAGCACGGCGTGGCAGCGCAGCATGACGGCTTTGTGCCTCAACTCGTGCCGGTAGATCCAGGCGAAGACCTTGGGCAGGCGCGGGTCGGCCACACAGTAGGTGACGCGGTGCAGCAGGTAGAGGTGACCCGGACGCTTGAGCGCCTGGTCGTCGGCATGCACCATGCGGATGCCCTGCGCGCTTATGGTCAGCTTCATTTTGGTGCCGTGTTTGCCTGCCTCGCTCTTGCCCCAGATCTTACCTACGGCCAGGTCGGTGCAGCCCTCTCCGCGGGACTGAATGGTGGTGGCGTTGCCCAGGTACAGCACAGTGTACGTGGGGTCCTCGCTGGTGATCTTGACCTTTTTCCGTTTCGACTTGAACATGCTGCCCACCCGGGTGAGGGCGCTCTCCGGACACGTCTTGGCCAGCGATGTGAGCGCCGAGTAGTTGAGGCTCACCGCATAGCCCTTGGCCTTAGCCGCTTGTTTGGGGTCCTCTTCGATCAGCTCGAATTTGTTTCTCTTCCACGGCAGCATCTCCCCGCTCTCCGCAGCTGGGGTCGGAAAGGCAGGCGGACTGGCAGAGGAGGCAGGTGGGCCAGGGGCAGAGGGTGAGTTGAGATTGCCCTCCCCTCCCCCCGGACAGAGGGAGAGAGGGAGGGATGGGAAGGACACTGGCGACCTGGCCCCTCTTTACTGCATCTTGGCCCTCAGGAACAAAAGAGGGCCCTGGGCTGCGGGGACCGGGATCCGCGAGGCTCCCGTCGGCTCTCCGGACAGGAGGGAGGCATGATGCTTCTGCCCACCCTGGCTGCCCTGGCGGCGCGGAGGGGCTCTGGGCTGCGGGATCTCGGCTCAGCACTGCTTCGCTCTGCGGGGCTTGCGGGCTCAGCTCAGCTCCTCTCTACTCTGAGCTTAGCCCAGCTGGGCTGTGCTCTCCTCCAGCGCTGAACTGGACTGTGCTTTTCTCCAGGGCTCTCTACTGTCCTTCCCTCCAGGGCTGGGCTGAACTGGACTGGGCTGCTCTCCCCTCCCGGGCTCCGTGGATCCCCAGCTGAGGTGCTGCCGAGCCTCTTCTCCCTGCCCTCCCGGCCGCCTCCCTCCCCGGCTCCGCTGCGCCGCTCCCGGCTCGGGCTCGGGCTCGGGCTCCGCTCTGACCTCCTTCGCTTCCCCTGCTCACCTCACATCCTTGCGGCCGGGAAAGAGGTTCAGCGGTAAATATAGGCTGGCGCGAACCATTGAGCGGCGAGGACAGGGGTGGCCGCGGGAGGAGCCCAGCCCGCCGCCTGCCGCTGAATCAGTTTCAGTCCCGGGCGCCAGCCCTAGTGGTTTCTGGTCTCTTAAAGGGACCTCACCCGAGCATTTCAGCCGCGGAGGACAGGACTCGAGAAGCCGGCACTGGCCGAGGCCCTCACCCCATCCCAGGCCCCCCAACAGTCGGAGCCCCGGCTCTGCTAACACGGAAATGCCCCAGAAGGGAGAGCGGGAGAGCTGCCCTCCGACCATCTGGATTCGACACTCGCCAAATGTAAACAAGTTATGGGGCTGAGGGATGGTCTTCTGGCCAAATCTTGGCCATGTGGCCGAGCTGCACTTGAGGAGGATGGGAGTGGGGGGGAGGAGGAGGAGAAGGAGGAGGAACGTGACAACCGCGGCCCAGGCCCCGATCCGAGCTTCGGTCACGATAATGAGGGAAACGTAAAAGACCGTGGGATGATGTGCTCTGGAGGCTACAGGTTGAGCTCCTGACTATTTGTACCCAACCCTGTGCTCTAACCCTACTGCCTTTCTCTCGTTTGCCCCAGCTGGAAGCCCCTGTGTGGCCCGTTGCAGAAGCCGGGGAGAGCTGAATGCGACGCCTCAGACACCAGTGGCATGACGCTGGGCAAGCTTTAGCTCATCGGCTCTTCCTCAGGCGCACTGCTTTCTCCAGGAAGTCTTTCCTGATTCTTCTGAACCGCATCTCCCTCCTTCTCAACCACTAGTGTCCTTCCTGCTGAGCGGCGCTATATATTGTTCTGAATATCCTTATACTGGGTCGTCTTGTGTCCCCCATAGAAAGGAAATTCCTTGAGGGCTGGGGCCGATTCCTTTTTGTCCTTATGTCTTTAGGGCCCAGCACACAGTAGGCCCTTAACCAATGGTTGTTTATTCATTGATTGCTAGCTCACAGCGAAGAGAGATGAAATAAGATAAAGGCACACTACAGCAGGAGCCTCCCTCCCTTCCCTCACGATTGTGGGGGCCTACCTGCTTTTGGTGGGGCCGAGATTCTCATTTGTGTCACCACCGAGCCAAGCTTGGGATAGATGTGCACTCTTAGACTCCAAATCCCATTTTTCACTTGCTGGGCAGAGTCTGGCCACTGCCCTTCTCTCTGAGGACTTAATTCTGCCTCCCTGAAGTGAGAGTAACTAGCCAACTGGACCAACTGGACCAACTGGACCAGCCTTTCCGGCCTCCTCACTTCCCTTTAAATCACTCACTTGGTGCTACCTTGCTCTGCACAGACTGAGGTTTTCCATACTAAAGGAGACCAAAACGCTAAGATAACCCAGTGGACTTTGTTAATGCGCTTCCCCTCTCCCCCCAGCCCCAGCCCCAGCCCCCAGCCCCCAGCCCCAGCCCGTTTGTTCTGAAGGAGGTACACCCATTACCTAATGTTTACCCTAGGGTCACTTCCTTGGAGGCCGGAGGGCCAGCCTCCCCTACAGTCCTTGACTTTTGTGCGGGGCCACCTCTGACTCCAGTCCTCCTAACCTTGGACCCCACCTAGGCTGCAGAGTAATAGGAGGGGTAGGGGAGCAGGATGCTCATCTTCATATTCAGTTGATAATCTGATTCAGCCCAAGGGTGCTATTTTAAGCTTAAAACCAGCTACTCAAAGTATCTGGCACAATGGTCTATGCAGTGGGCCGTGGTTTTGTAATGAGGCCAAAAGGAAAATCCCCTGACAGACTCCCCCACCCCCAGAGGACTTCCTTGATACCCCATTGTGGACACTGGCTTCTCCCTACTTGTGGACGTCATGTGGACAGAGCTGTGATTTCCCATGCCGAGGCTGCCACGATTTGAGAGAGACACAGAGCACAGGGAAACCACAAAACCAGCCCATTAGGGGTGGAGGAGGGCTAGACCTGGCAAGTGCCATAATCTCTCTCAACTTCAGTCTAACACAATATCTGTGTCCCTGGACTGGGGTGAGGCTCCAGTGAGAGCACTTTGCGGCAGAGACATCAGGTGTTATCCCTGTCCCTGGTCACCAAATGCAGTGAGTAGGAGACAGAGTTAGGGCCTCAAGGAGAGGGGCATGGGGGAGGGGTGGGGAGTTCTACTAATGCTTGTCGTTATTATGACCTAAATAAGGATTTGTCAGGTAGGACCTGGAGAAAAGGTGGTGAGTTTTCTCACTTGCAGATTGCTTTCTTCTCTATGACCCAGTCAGGTAGGTGGAACAGGGCTCATCTTCCTCACTTGACAAGAAGAAGCTGAGGAAGAACAAAGAGGGAAAGAGATTTGCTTGGACCCCACAGCCCCTCCTTCCTGTTAGTCCAGTTTTCCCTCCTAGTTCAGGCTAACAAGGAAGTAGCTTAAGCACACAGCTTCTCTCCCCCCAAAGTGTTTCATATCATGGGAAATGGAGAAAGAACTGGGGAGAGAATCCCAATTCCCTTCCTTCCAGAAGCCTGGAGAGGGCAGCTAGATGGCATTGTAGACAGGGCACTGGCCCCGCAGGACATGAGTTCAAATCTGGCCTCACACACTTGACGTTTGCTAGCTGTGTGACCTGGGTATGTCACTCAATCCCCACTGCCTCAATAAAAAAAGAAGTGTGAGGAGGGGAGCGGGCAGTTTATTTCCAATGAAAGCGAAACTATGTTCCCCAGAGAAGGTCTTTGAGAAGCTATTTTTAAAATGAAAATAAATCTGCAAAGACTTCACTGCCAGATACTAGAATCCAGGCATCCCCCTCTCTAGGCCTCAGTCTCCTCATCTATAAAATGGGTTAGAATCAATAACCTCTAAGGTCCCTTCTGGCTCTTAAATTCTGTTCTGTGCCTTCAGAAAACTCCATACTAATCTGAATAATAACTACACAAGGAAAAAGCCAGTGGAAATCCTGAGAACGTCTGGCCAAGAGACCTTGAACTGAACTGTATCTTTTAAAATCAAGGCTGTATGCGCAATTGGCGCATATTTCTAAGGTCCCTGGAGGTCCTTAGGTCTGCAAGAGAAGAAGGGAACAAGGAGGAGAGGAGGGAAGAAGGAACAAGCTTCATTCAAGACATGAGTTAGGCCTGCTCAGAAGGAGCTCCCATCTTGGTTTCCCAAGGTGGCCATGAAGAATGCCCTCTTAGGGGGATGCCCTCTTAGGGCTGGGTAGCTAGCCTGGTGCTCCTGTACCCTATGCTACTGCTTCAATAGACCCCTCCAGTCTGTTGGCACTTGGCCTCCCAGCTCACTTTCAGACTCCCATAGCGGTCAAGGCCAAGTTCATAGGGTTCCAGGGGAAAGCTCCAAGATGGTCTTGTGATCTTAGCTTCAGATGGAAAGGTCAGGTTTGCCTTGAGCTGGGGCTGGGGAACCACCTCTGCCGTTTGGCCCTGCTGGAGTGAGGTTGAAGGCTGCCAAAGAGGCCAGTGTTCAACTGGGAAACCCAGGACTCTGTTCAGCAAGCCAGGCCCTCTGCAGTAAGGGAAGCAACAGAGCCAGGCTAGTCTATGGGGGAGCGAGGGGGAAACTTCCCTTTGTCCCCACGCCCTCTATTGGCCTCAATCAGAACTGCTGAGCAGCTGCCGCCTGAGCTGAGGCTTTGATCAAAGGTGTAGATGAGGGACTATCTCCTGGTCTTTTCCCACATGACACTCCCCAGTCATGAAAGTGGGCATCAGACTCTTCCTCCATTCTTTCCAAAGGGTACCAGAAGCACAGGATGCCCTAGCCAAAATGGACCATGGGAGGGAGCCCAGGGACAGGAAATAGTTTGTCCAAGGTCACAAAGGAGGGGGATGCAAGCCTTCTCCCCATTCTGGTCTATTGCACTCCTCAGCCCCTGGGAACAAGGTCTGATTTCTTGCAGACTTGTGTTTTCCAAAGACATGAATGTTTCTTGAATGAATTATGAGTGAAAGAAAAGTTCTTAAGTATCTACTAGGCGCTGTGTAATTATTCCCCACAAGAGAAGTAATGACTTTTGTTAGGTGTCGCTTATCAGAGCTGGATCTTTATGGAATCATCATGTTGTTTTATTTCTCCAAAAGGTCTTCAACCGCTCCCCGGTCTGCTCTTAAGCCGAGTATCAAAAGTTCTCCTCAGAGCTCCTTCTGAGAGGTTCCTGATGCAGGCAGATTCTGAATAAGCCTGAATGAGCTAAGCCCCCAACCCTCTGATGTTGGGATTGTGGCCACCACTTCATTATTTTGACCCTAAAGTCTGGGAGACGGAATGCTGGGGGAGGGGAATAGGAGAGAGTTTTTGTGCCAGTCAGCATGGGCCCCAGAGCCAATCCACACAGTGGTGGGACTCTAGGTCTCAGGGCTGAGTGGAGGACAAGCGGTCACAGCCGTGACTGTTGCTGATATTTGGGACTGGGCAACTGAATAGCCTCAAGCAGAATCCTTGCCCAGACAGGAAGCTGGGACAAAACTAGGACCATGATGTTAATGTTCTGGCAGCTTTGTGAAGGAATAAGTAACATTGCCTTCTAATTAGCAAGCATTTATGAAGTACCTATTATGTGGCAGGCACTGGGCTAAGTGCTGGGAAGAGAAAGACAAAGGAAGACAGCCCTTATCCCCTAGGAGCTTAAAGGAGGGCCGTGACATGCAAAGAACTCAGTAGGAAGAAGACATATTGGGATCCGTATAAGGATTATATTCATTGGATTGATTCTATTAACTACATTAATATTAATATTATATTATGGGTAGTTGACCATATTTTCCCCTGGAACAATATGCTCAAATCAACTACCCAGCAAAATTGAGCATATTGTTCCAGGGGAAAATATGGTCATTCAATGAGGTGGAGGACTTTCAAACATTCTTGCTGAAAAAAACATAGCTGAACAGAAAATTTGACAGGCAAACACAAGAAGCAGGAGAGGGTAATCATGGG
>CM053600.1:205989750-206014834 GCA_028646575.1 Pseudocheirus occidentalis
TTTCTTTCTTTCTTTCTTTCTTTCTTTCTTTCTTTCTTTCTTTCTTTCTTTCTTTCTTTCCTTCCTTCCTTCCTTCCTTCCTTCTTTCCTTCCTTCTGTTCAAAGAGTATTCACTGGACACCTGGAATATGCCCAGCACTCCTCAGTTGGATGTAATTGAGTTCTTGGGCCTTGGGTTCAAATCTTAGGTTCTTCAACTGATGATCTCTATGAGCTGAGCAGGTCACTATGCCCTCTGGGTTTGTTGCTCATGTTTAAAGTGAGGGGCTGGGACTAGGAGGCATCTACCAGCCTTTCAGCTCTCAGATGCATGATCCAGGCAGAGGGATGTGGAATGAGAAAGAACAGGAGGAGGGGGAGGCCTGCTGGAGCTCCTGGGAAAGGCTTCATGGAGGGGCTGGCTCTTGGGAATGGGCAGAGGAGAGGGACAGCCATGGCAGGTGGGGGCAAGAACCCTCATGGGCTCAGCTGGCCCAGGGTCAGACACAAACATCAGCTGACTCTTACTACTTTGTGTCAGAAGCACATCCTTATGGTTGGCTATAAAATGGTGGATCAGAATCTGTGATTTTCCTTTAATCTTCATTCTTAGCCCATTCAGAGCTCAAGCTCTGCATCCAAGGTGCCCATTAGTGGTAAGAGTTAATTATCATTACACTGAGCCTTTTCAAAGCAGTCCCCAAAGACGCCTCAAAATGGGGCTGTGCTATGATCTCATTTTGCAGATGGGCAGACTGAGGTACAAAGATAGTTGAAGAGGAAGATGAAGCTCCAGAAGCAGTTGGTGACTCAGCCCCGGAGAGTGAGTCATGTAGACTTGTGGGATGGGGCATCCAGGTGGGGTAAGGCTGTAGGTGCCTCATCCCTGATGCTTAGCAGGGCCTGGGGAGGCATGTGGGTCCTGGGTCTGACTCTCTTGCTCAGTAATTCTGCACTTTTACCAAAATGTCCAAGTTTGGGAAATTGGCCTCAGTTTACCCATCAAAGATATGGACGCATTGTCATTCTTCCATAAGGAGGTCGGGATGCCAGTCCCACCTCTTCACTGCCTACGCTGGTCAGTAGAGTTAATGCTGCCTCCAAGCTTGGACTCACGTTTCTATTACAGAGAGGATGTGCAACACAGGAGAGAACACAAGGGATTCTATTTCTTTGGGCCTCTGGGGCATCTGACCATCCCCTTAACATGCGCAGGGTGAAGTCTTTCTCAAAAGGGGGGAGGGTCTCCCTCTATTAACCATCCCTCTCACATAGAAGCCATTCAGACAGAGCATCTGCGGTTTCCCAGGAGGGACTTCCCTTGAAGAAAGCCTTACATGGGGAAATCAGAGCCTCAAAACCAGAAAATGGTGGCTGCTCAAGTCTTCTCATGAGCCCTAGGGAGTCGGGGGGGTTTCTCAGATGCTCTGGAGACTGCAGCTGGGAGGGGGGTAGGGAACAGCTCCACTACTGTTGTGGGGGGAGCCCTGCTCACTGCAGGGTCCCCTCAGGAGGTCTTATTGACCTCCAAGGCTCTTTCTCTAAGGCAAAGAGGGGTGTGATCAGCCTGGATTAGAATGAGAGCATCCACACTCATGACAAGGGGGATCATCAAAGAAGTCACTTTCCAAAAGTGATTCTCTCTTTACAAAAGGATTCATCCCAGGGTGACCTCACCACGCTGTCTGGCAATTTAGCAGCTACCAAGAGCCTCCATATGTCAGCTGAGAGGAGGGATGATGGAGTTGGGCAGCTGGCAAACATTTAATAAGCACCTACTGTGTACTGAGCACTGTGCTAAGTACTGGGGATTCAAGGAAGGCAGAGAGAGCCCCTGCCCTCTGTGAGCTTACACTGATGGGGGAGACGACACACAGACCCTGGGCAGAGCAGACACCTGAGAAGGGGTGGTATGAGCTGGGGGTGTTGGAGGCCTGGGAAAGTCCTGGGCTGCAGTGACCAGGGGCCATTGGGATCGGTCAGAGCCCTGAGAGACCTCGAGGGACCAGGCGATTTACCTCTTAGAACCCTAGGAAACTGTGCAAGACTGTCGGGACCCAAGGGCTGCTGATCTCCTCGGGTGGGAGGGGTCTCATTCACTCACTTAGTCAATGTTGGATAATCCCTGTGCCAAAGCCCAGCAGTCGGGGACTTTCTCCTCAGAGCTGGACATGAATGCCTGGTCGTGCACCAGGGGTGGCTTTGGCCTTCTTCAGGCCCCTTTGGGATTGGTCAAGCTTCAAGTCTTCCTCTGGACAAAGCAGGGAAGATGAATGAGTGCACTCCATTTCAGGCCCGTGGTAAGACAAGGAGAACTGGTAGAAGCCATCACGTGGGTCTCTCTCTGTGTGTCTCTGTCTCTGTCTCTGTCTCTGTCTCTGTCTCTGTCTCTCTCTCTCTCTCTCTCTCTGTCTCTCTCTCTGTCTCCTGTCTCTGTCTCTCCTGTCTCTGTCTCTCTTTCCCTCCCTCCATCCCTCCCTCTCTCCTGTCTCTCTCTATCACTTGCTCCCTCCCTTCCTCTCTCTCTCTCTCTCTCTCTCTCTCTCTCTCTCTCTCTCTCTCTCTCTCTCTCCCCCTCCCTCTCTCTCTGTCTCCTGTCTCTATCTCTCCTGTCTCTGTCTCTCTTTCCCTCCTTCCCTCCTTCCCTTCCGTCTCTCTCTATCGCTCCCTCCCTTTCTCTCTCTCTCTCTCTGTCTCTCTCTCTGTCTCTCTCTCTCTGTCTCTCTCTCTGTCTCTCTGTCTGTCTGTCTGTCTCTCTCTGTCTCTCTGTCTCTCTGTCTCTCTGTCTCTGTCTCTCTGTCTCTCTCTCTCTCTTCCCTGTCTCTCTCACTTTCCTCTGTCTCTCTGTCTACCTCAGTGCAGCTGAGCTATGCTGCTCCCACTGGCAGAGTTCCTTCTCTTTTATTTGCTCCACTCCCTGTGTGGAGTGATTTCTCTTTTGCTGCAGTCTGGATGAATGGGCTTCTTGGTTATTCACTATGGACTCTCATTGTATATCTCTTTTTTGGTGGGAAAGGGGTCGAGAGTGGGTAAGAACTTAGGCCCTCTCCCCACCATGACAAATCAATCAGAGTCAGCCTGGACCTGATCGCATAGTCTCTAACAATACTTAGTGGGGCAGAGGGAGCCACGGTAGCCAGGTAGCCCCTCCCTCTCGGAGGGGAGCAGAGCGGTGGTCCCTGGCCCCAAGCCCCTGCTTCCCCCCCTGGCAGGAACGAAAGCCTACCTTGGGGAAGGATGAAGGGAGAAGAGGCTGGAGAGCGCTGCCTCGTCTCCCTTGGAGGCTCCTCCTTCTACACAGCTGGGCCCACTGTTATCACATTTATGAAGCACCTAGTATGTGCCAGGCACTGGGCTAGGCACTGGAGACGCAGAAAGATGTACAAAGCCCCTGCCCTCAAGGAGCACACAGTCTAATGGGCGACGCAAGATACAACAAAGCAAGCGCTGGACAGGATGAAAAGGAAAGAAATAACAAAGGGCCGTCCTCGGACAGCTCAGGGAAAGAGGATTTTAGATTGCACTTAAAAGAAGGGGGGGGGGCAGTAAGGGGACGTGGAGGAAGAGGCTTCCAGGGAGCGGGACTGCCCCAGACGATGCCCACAGCCTAGAGGCACGCGGTCCTGTTTGTGGAACAGCGCGGGGAGGGAAAGGGGTGGAGGGGGCCAGGAGAGGGAGGGGGCGAGGGTAGGTGTAGGGAGGAGAGAGGAACGGCGCGGGGAGAGGGCAGGGGGGAGGAGGGTCACTGGATCAAAGAGCACGTGTGGGGGAGTCAGGTGCATGAAGAATAGAAATGTGGAAGGGGGCGGGCAATGAAGGACTTTGAATGCCAAGCAGAGCATTTTGTATTTGATTCCAGAGGCAAAAGGGAGCCCCTGGAGGAGACCAGGGACAGTCCTAGGTAGGGAGCCTCAAGGCGGGAGAGACTGGGCTGCCCTCCACAGTCAGAAGGAAGGGGTGGGGGAAGGGGGGAGAGAATGAGTCCAGGTTTGGACAAGTTGAGTTTCAGATATCCATCCACTGGCCATGCAGTTGGAGATGTCTGAGAGGCAGCTGGAGATGTTAGACCGGAGGTCAGCAGAGAGCCGGGGGCAGGATGAGCAGCTTTCACCAGGAGGTTCCCACACCCCTGCCCTAGGCTTAGAGCTAGTCCTTGCCCACAAGGAGCTCACCCTCTACTGACAAAGATCCATCCCTAAGCACTGACTAAGAGCTTGCTCACCACCTGTTTCGTCTGGGGCCACAGTTTCCCCATTTGTAAAAGGACTAGAAAGCACTTTGCTGGCCTCTGAGGCCCCTGTCTTGTGCACCTATGGTCCTGGGAGCTACCTGGCAGGCTAAGGGGTTAGAAACAGCGGTTCTCAACCGTCCTAATGCCACGACCCTTTAATACAGTTCCTCATGTTGTGGTGACCCCCAACCATAAAATTATTGTCGTTGCTACTTCATAACTGTAATTTTGCTACTGTTTAGAATCGTAATATAAATGTCTGATATGCAGGATATATTTAAATTGAACATAACCCGCAGGTTGAGAACTGCTGGGTTAGAGGATACTACAAAAAGCTGTATGCAAGACAACCCCTGCCCTCAAGGAGCTTGCATTGTATGGGATAAATAAATACTAAGTGATCTGAGGAGGCAGAGAACTCTCCCATGTGGAGGGATCAGGGATGACTTCCTACAGAAAGTGCAGCCAAGCTCTGCTGGAAGGAAGTAAAGAATTCTAAAAAGAGAAAGTGAGGCCAAAATTTATTTAAAAAAAAAAGGAGTCATTTCCCAGTTGACAAATGATTAAAGGATATGAAGAGGCAGTTTTCAAAAGAAGAAATCAAACTATCAATAGTCACATAAAATATTCTAAACAACTATTGATGAGAGAAATGAAAATTGTAACAGCTCTGAGGTACCACCTCACACCAACCAGAATGGCTGACATGACAGAAGAGGGAAATGTTAGAGGGATGTGGGAAAAGGGGGACACTAATACACTGCTGGTGGAGCTGTGAGCTCATCCAACAGTTCTGGAGAATCATTTGGAATGATTCAGGAAAAGGGCTATAAAACTGTGCATACCCTTTGACCTAGCAATACCACTGCTAGCTCTGTATCCCAAAGAGATCAAAGAAAAAGGACAAGGTTCCATATATACAAAAATATTTATAGCAGCTCTTTTTGTGATGGCAAAGAACTGGAAACTGAGGGAATGGCCATCAAGTGGGGAATGGATGAACAAGCTGTGGTATGCAATTGTGATGGAATGAATACTACTGTGCTTAAGAAATGATAAGCAGAATGGTTTCAGAAAAACCTGGGAAGATTTGTATGAACTGATGCAAAGTGAAGTGAGCAGAACTAGAAGACCATTGTATACAGTAATAGCAATGTTGTAATGATGACCAACTGTGAGAGCCTCAGCTACTCTCACCAATACAAGGAATGAAGATAACTGGAGGGACCCATGATGAGAATGCCCTCTGCCCCCAGACACCCAACTGATGGAAATGCAGACCAAAGCGTATTGTTGTCCAATTTATTCTCCCCCCACTTTTGCAATGTGGCTAATATGTAAATATGTTTTTCATGAAGGAAAAAAAAGAAAGAAAAAGAGGCAGGAGATTATTTCAGGCACAAGGAACATCCAGTGCAAAAGTACAAAGGTGAGACTGATGGAAAGACAAGTTTGGGGAGCAGTCTGGATGGAAGCCAGAGGGTGTTAGGGGGAGTGAGAAGAAACCTGTCTGAGAGGGTGAGCTCAACCCAGCCCAATGCACCCTGGGAGCGTTTAGAACAAAACTGACTTTACACGAATTCTAATGAAGCCTTTTAGGAAGCTGTCTGTTGCATCAAATGAGACCTGTTGAGACCAGAGGGCCTTTCTAAATGTGTTAGAAATCAGTCAATCAGTCAATCAACAGGTGTTTATTTCTGTAAGACTCCTAGCCCAGATGATTCATCCTTCGTTCTCTGCCAAATATATTTTTAGTTCTTTTGAATGGCAAGAGGCTGGCCCCTCCTGGAAGGTTGGCAGCCTCATATTCCTGCTGCCTCAGAGGCAGGTGCTTGTTCCCAGCTCAGCATTGGGCATCCAGCCTGAGCTCTCTGGCTCCCCGAGAAGCCCATGCAGGACTCAGGGCTAATGTGGCCTAGGAACAGGAAAGCCCTGGGTGAGACCAGCCTGGGATGCCAAGGAGGAATGAGTGAGTGAGGCCAGAGTCTCTGGGAGCCAGCGTGGATGCAACAGCAAGAGGGTGTGGTCTGCGCCATGCCTTAGGTGGCAACAGCTTTGGAACTTGGTTTCGCTTCCTGTTTCTCATTTCCACAGGGGCCGCTCCTTGGAGATGGGTCGTCCACATTCCAGACTTGGATACTGCCAGCCTGGGCTTTACAGAAGAGAGTCCTGTCCTGTGCCTGCTCTGCTTACTGCTGGTGCAGCTGCCCTGGGGTTACATCAGCCCCAACTCTGCATGCCTTAGGCTTCACAATAGCAACTTGGAAGAGCCTCGGTTTCTCAACTTGTAGAATAAAGGTGCTTTGACATCCTCTGGGTCTAGGACTCCATTCTTGACAAACTGGAGTCTGGGATAGGGGAAAGACTGGCTGGCGTGAAGCCAGAGGTGGGTGGGTAATCTGCTCCATGCCTAGCCTTTCCTAGTCCCCAATTCCTTTGTCTACATGTGTCTTTATCTGAAATGGTTTCTGTGCCTCTGTGAAATAACACCATTTGTATTTTTAAAATTCACTTGCTAGAGTGTGTGTTTTTACCCCAGTAGAACATAAACCCCTCCAGGCCAGGGGCTGTTTCACTTTAATCTCTGTATCCCCAGTTCTTGACACAGGTCAAGTCAACAAGCATTTATTAAGCACCTACTATTAATAGAAACTGTGCTAAACACATTGCTTAAAAAAAACAAGTGCTTCATAATGTTTATTGGGCGAATGAATGGATGATGGATGGAAGGATGGATGAACAGATGGACAGATGGATGATGGATGGATGATAGATGGATAGATGATGGGTGGATGAATACCTCCCTCACAGGGCTGTTGTGAAGATCAAAGATAATTGAGAGTGTGAAAGTAAAGAGGTCTATAAGTGACATTCAGCTCAGGGATATAAACCTTTTTTCTTTACCCTACCCCACCTCCCATACATTCTGGTCTGATGCTTCCCCTTGGTTCAGTTGTCACCTCTATGCAGATGATTTCCAGGTCTAGGCTCTCCCTCCCCAGAGCTGCCACCCCACCTCTCTAGCTGTCAGACGGCTGCTGGGTATCTCCAGCTCAGCATCTCCAGAATGGAGCCCATTGTTTCCCCCAATGCATACTTTCTCCTGACGTCTCTGTTCTTGGCATCTCACTACCAACCTTCTGGTCATCCAGATTCATGACCTTCAAGCCCCTCTCAGAATTCCTTCTCCTTCACCCCATGTTCTAATGTTGCTGTTTCTATCTCCACGACATCTCTCTCATCATCTGAACTGAAGTGGCCTCTGACCTCTTGGTTTCTGGAGATGAACAGAGCGGGCTAGAGACAGGAGAGTCAGGAATCAAACAGAAGTTTAATTTCAAAGTGGGGGAAAGAGCTTGCAAGTGAGGACACATGTACTGGGGTGGGGTCCCACCCTAGAGGGGAACCCACCTTAGTGTGGCCAAATCTCAATACTTACACCTACGGCTATGCATTGAGCTGTACATGAGGGGAAACAGTGACAGTGTGATAAGTTTGCTACATCCCAGGACTTCGTGGCCAGAACACGGGTACTGCAGGGGCTTGTCTGAGCTCAGAGAACACCTGGCACTGGTCAAAGCAATAAAATAACTCTGTGAGGGATTTTGCTGTGGTTGAGATCATCCGGAGGGTGGGCACAAAGGACAGTTGCTATACTAAGCCAGGCAGAGCTGCTTGCTGAGCCTTAGCTCTAGAAAAGGGTCTGCTAATATCACTCCCATCTGTTTTCTTCCCTCTCCTCTCATAGCCACCACCTTGAGGCCCTCATCAGCTCTCACCTGGACTGTTGTAATGACCTTGTGTGGGTGCCCTTGCCTCTGGTCTCCCCTTTCTCTAGTCCATCCTCCAACAGCCAATCACTCACAGCATCAGGATCTAGAGGAGGAGACACCTTGGAGCTCATTTAATCCAGCTCTTCATTTTGCAGGGGATGAGATGGGCCTAGAGAGGCCAGGTAACCTGCCTGAGGCCTCTTAGACTGATGGGAGCAGGACCAGTCTTTAACTGAGGGGTCTCTCCATTCCAAATACAGTATTCTTCAGCAGTAGCAGCAGCAGCAGAGGGTCCCAGATGAAGGAGGGGATGGACCCCTTGTACTCTGCCCTACACAGAAGCATGGCAGGAGAGGGGGTATTTGGTTCTGGTACCATATTTTAGGAGGGATTCCGATAAGTTGGGGGTGCCCAGAAGAGGGAAAACAGGAGGTAAGGAAGTCTGGAGGCCATAATGTAGAAGGCTTGGTTGAAGGGATCCAGGCTTTTTAACCTGGAGTAGAGGTTCAAGGACCAGTTGGGTGTCTTCAAGTATTTGAAGGGCTGCCAGGGGGAAAAGGGGGAGAAGGCAGAAGCAGGTGCTTGGGGGAACTTCAAGGAGGAAAACACCTCTAAGAATGGGAACTATCTCAGTGGCTTGGGCAACACCACAGGCCCTGAGCTTCCTTCCCCTGGAGGCCTCCTGACTGGATGGCCACTGCTGAGGAATATTGTGTATAGGGGGAGATCCATGCTTAAGTACCCCTTGGCCTCCTCAGCCTCTGAAATCTCGTCCAGGGCTGGGCATCTGGACAGTTTTTATTTTCATTTTTAAATTTATTTTTATTTTTTAAAATTGTTTTCTGGAGGGTTAAAAAAATTATTTAACAAAATCTTAAACTGTATTATAAAACAGCAACCATTGAAACTACTTGGTACTGGCCAAGAAATAGAATGGTGGATCAGTGGTATAGGTTTGGTACATAAGACACAGTAGTCAATGACTAGAGCAATCTAATATTTGATAAACCCAAAGACTCCAACTTCTGGGATAGGAACTCACTATTTAACAAAAACTGCTGGGAAAACTGGAAAACAATATGGCAGAAACTGGGCATAGACCAATATCTTATATCATATACCAAGATAAAGTCAAAATGGGTACACAATTTAGATACAAAGACTGATATTACAAACAAATTAGGAGAGCAAGGAATAGTTTGCTTGTCAAATTTATGGAGAAGGGAAGAATTTATGACCTAATGGAAGCTAGAGAACATTATGAAATGTAAAATGAATAATTTTGATTACATTAAATGGAAAAGGTTTTGTACAAACCAAGCCAATGTGACCAAGTTGGAAGGGAAGCAGAAAGCTGGGAAACAATTATTTACCACTAGTGTCTCTGATAAAGTCCTCATTTCTAAAATATACAGAGAACTGAGCCAAATTTATAAGAATATAAGTCATTCCCCAATTGATAGTCAAGGATATGAACAGGAAGTTTTCAGATGAAGAATTTAAAGCTATAGTTATATGAAAAGATGCTCTAAATCACTATTGATTGGAGAAATGCAAATTAAAACAACTCTGAAGTATCACCTCACACCTTTCAGGTTATATGACAGAAAAGGAAAAGTATAGATATTGGAGAAGATGTGGGAAAATTGGAACACTAATGCACTGTTGGTGGAGTTGTGAACTCTTCCAACCATTCTGGAGAGTAATTTGGAACTATGCTTAAAGAGCTATAAAATTGTGCATTCCCTTTGATCCAGCAATATCACTACTGGGTCTATATTCCAAAGAGATGATAATAAAGGGAAAAGGACCCACATGTACTAAAATATTTATAGCAGCTCTTTTTGTTGTGGCAAAGAACTGGAAAGTGAGGGAATGCCCATTAGTTGGGGGACAGTTGAACAAATTGTGGTATGTGAATGTAATAGAATGCTATTGTGCTGTAAGGAATGATAAGCAGGTGGACTTTAGAGAAATCTGGAAAGACTTATATGAACTGATGATGAGTGAGGAAAGCAGAACCAGGAGAACATTGTACACAGTAACAGCAACATTGTAACAATGATAATCTGTGAATGACTTATGTGAACTGATGCTGAGTGAAGTGAGCAGAACCAGGAGAACATTGTACACAGTAATAGCAACATTGTAACAATGATCATCTGTGAATGACTTATGTGAACTGATGCTGAATGAAGTGAGCAGAACCAGGAGAATGTTGTACAAAGTAATAGCAACCTTGTAGCAATGATCAGCTGTGAATAACTTATGTGAATTGATGCTGAGTGAGGGGAGCAGAACCAGGAGAATGTTGTACAAAGTAACAGATGACCAAATCTGAAAGATTTGGTTCTTCTCAGTGATGCAGGGATTTAAGACAATTCCAAAAGACTGGTGATCTAAAATACTTTCCATATCCAGATAAAGAACCATGGAGTCTGACGCAGATTGAAGCAGGCTATTCTTCACCATTTTGTTTTGTTTTGTTTTTCTTTCTCTTGGTTTCCCCTTTTGTTCTGATTCTTCTTTCACAACATGACTAATGTAGAAAGATATTTCATACGATTGTACATGTATAACCTATATCAGATTGCTTGCCTTCTTGGGGGGGAGGAGAAAAAATTTGGAACTTAAATCTTATAAAAGTGAATGTTGAAAACGTTCTTTACATGCAATTGGGGGGGAAATAAAATGCTATTAGAAAACCAAATCCTTGATTGAGGTCTGTCTCTGTCCCAGCCCCTGTGCTTGGGCCCGAGGCCTACAATCCTGGAGGAGCCTCAGTCCTTGCCCTTGGAAAATGGATTGTTTCTTCTCTCTTTTCCTCTTCCTCCCTCCTTCAAATGTCTCTTTTCTTCCTCTCCTCTGCTGTATAAACTCAGGCAAACATTCACTCCTTGCTTGCTTACTGAATTAAAGATCAGAATATATTTTCTGTAGGTGTGTGGCTCATAAACCTGTTTCTGCCATTGGCACATTTCCCAGGAATCATTCCCTGCTCTGACTAGTCCTTGCAGATGAGACTTTCAGGGAATTATTGCTTTGAGTGACTAGAATATGGAAAGCCTTCATGGGGTGTTGGGGGGCAGCCAGGGAACTGGGGGCTCTGAGCCAGGTGCTGGTCATGAGACCTCCAGTCCTGCCCTGAGCATCTCCTTTGTGTCTTTGGTGGCAGCTTGTCTACTCCCCCCTCCCTTTTTGTTTGACAGAGAAAGAAACTGAGACCTGGGGAGGGAGTGAAGCTTGCCAAGGTTACAGAGTCGATCCAACCACAAGAGCTTAGATCCAAGCCTTCTGATTCAAAGTCAATTCTCTGTCCTGCTTAGTCTCTTGGATTTATAGCTGGCAGGGACCTTGGGCACCATCAGTCCTCCCCCTCCCCATCCCAGTCTTAGAGATGAGAAAGCTGGGGCCCAGGGAGACTAGCCAGCAGTCACGGTCAGACCTGGCCTTTCTCCCGTGCCACATGGGATGCTTCTATAGGGAGTCAGGGCAGGGTGCCATGGGAAGGGAGAGGAAGGACCCTCATGAAAACAAGCCATGATCAGACCTCAGGAGTACTGGTCGTGGAGCAGGAGTGCCAGAAGCAGTGAGAAGTGTCTTATGTGGGAGCAGAACCTCGATGTGAGCCCCTCCCCCCACTCCAAGGTTCTCTATGGCCATTGGGGTTAAGTATGTGAGCACCTCATCGTCCATTCTGTTACCAGACCACACTAGAGCCACTCTGATGTGCCCTGGCTGTCTTCCCTGGCCAAGTTTCCTGAGAAGTAACCTCCCCTTCTCTCCCTCTTCTGCAATCAGCCTTCCTACATCATCACTCCATGCAGACTCTGGTCTTCTGCCTTTTCTCCAGTCCTCACCCTTCTGGCGCTTTCTGGAGCCACTTTCTCCTCTTTGATATTCTCTGCTTTCTAGACTTTCAGGATCCCTGTTCTCCTCCTGCCTCTCTGACCACTCCTCCTCTGTCTTCTTTGCTGAACCTTTATCCAGATCATATCCACTAACCTTGGGCAACTCCCAGCCCTTCCTAACCTGCTCTACCCCCTTCCACCTCTCCAGTCTTTTCACACTTAACTCCCCCATGTTCTCTTGGGCCCAGTGACCCCAGCCTTCTGGCTGTTCCACCAGGACCCTCCATCCCCCAACTCCCAGAGTTCTCTCTGGCCCCATGTCTAGAATTCTCTCCCTCCTTGCTTCTGTTTCCTGGTTTCCTTTAAGATGGAGCCCAAATTCTGGAATGCTTGCAGTAGGAGTTGTATTTGTCATCTTTGACTCATTTCATTGTTTTGTGGTATGTGTGGGTGAACTAGTTTTCTGCCCCAAAGCCAGGTTGCTGCTACATCTGCCCCTCCAGGTAAGCCCAAGGAGTTAGGAGTCTCTTCTCTAATGCCACCAGCCCGAGCCTTGTTATCTGGGTCCCCCCTTATTGCTAGGGGCTAGTAACTAGTACCCTAGCTCCATTAATCTCTTAATACCAGTTAGCTTTTACAAATGATGGTTCACTTCAGAGAGATAGTAAAAATAAGTGTACAAACATTTCCTCACACTTTGGGGTTATAATCCCTCCCAAGGCTACCTGGATCTATGTGGGGCTGGGGTAGTGGAATTAGGTTCAGAATTTAGCTCAGTTCTTCCATAGGTTGGTCCCCCAAGTTTATGTCCAGAGGGGCCATGGTCATCAAATCAATCCTCCTCTACACTTCTCCTGACCTGTACCAGAAGGTCACTCCTTGCTCTTTAAGGCCTTGATGCTGTAAAACCTGGGCTGGAAGGCTGGGCCAGTGTGCCACCCTTCTGACCTTACAAACCCACAAGGTCAGAGACTCCAATCTCCTTCACCTAAAAAGGAAAAGGACAGAAGCCTTGGCCTCAGAGTGAGGGGCTTTCCCAGGACCACATGGTCTCTGAGGGGAGAAGACCCCCTCCACTGACCTCTGCCCTTACAGTGCTATCTCTCATTGGAAGATATGAATAGGGAGACCCCAAATGAGACCAACAGAGGCTGAGCTAAAGACAAAATGACCGAGGAAGCCCTGAAAATGATCACCACTTGCTTAGTTGACCAGCATCAGTCATAGAACCTTCTCTCCCAGGCATCTCCACCCCAGCAGGCTCCCAGCCCCTCCCCATGGAGAGCTGTCATCCAGAGCCCTCTGGGTGTGCTCCTGCCTGGCCCCATGGCTGTCTCAAGGCAGAGGCTGGGGCTTCTTGGGCAGTGACCTCCCCCAAAGGAAAAGTCAGTTCAACCTTTATTTAAAAACCCAAACCAAACAAGGAACCAGCCCTTTAATGCCAAGACCAGTCAAGGCTAATGTGACATCTGGCACCCCTGGACTTGGGCATGGGTTCTGACTATCTGTGCTCTATTCCCATTCCCTGGATTGGGAAGGCCACCTTTGGAGGTTTCCCTCGAGGTCAGATTTCCTTATTTCTCAACATACTGCTGGTGGTTAAGAGCAACCGGATTCCTTCCTGCCTTGTGAGAATAGAGACTCTGGATGACCCAAGCAAGGTCCAGGCAGGACCCCCTACTCAGAACTGACTGGAACTGAGGAAGCCAGGACGCCTGAGGAGCACCTGAGGAGCCTCCTCACCCCTTCCCCCAAGGGGTCAGAGACAAGACCATTCTTCACAGAGATCTCTGCCTGGACATACACAAGGAAGTAGAACCCAAGTGGAAAGAGCTAGTGGCCTGCCACGAGGGAAACCCTTTCTGGGGGTATTCCATGGAGGCCCAAGACCTCCCACCCCCACAAACCACAGTAGCATGTAGACCCACTGGTGTAGTGGGGCTTTCCAGTTTACGAAGTACCCACTTTCTGACCTGCTCCAGGCCGAGTCTTATCTGTTAGGACCATACCCCAACCTACAAGCCACTAGGAACCTGGGAATTGCCCCAGGATTTCTCGGCTAGGTTAGGGGAGCTTTGGCCTTATCCTTCTGGGGCCCAAGCCTCTGCTTCCTGGTGTGAGAATCCCCTCTTCCTCCTGCCCTCCAACTGACTCCCCTCTAGGTATCATGTTCCCCCATTAGAATGTGTCCTGGGGAGGGGGGAAGGGAATGTCTTGTTGTCTTGTATCTGCATTTGAGGCATTTAGAACAATGCTTGGGACAGTAAGTGTTTGATCCGTGATCTATTTATCATCTTTATCTGTCTGTCTGTCTATCTGTCTATCTATGTCTGTCTATTTGTCTATGTGTCTCTATATTTATCTGTCTATCTCTCTGTCTGTCCATCTGTCAGTCTCTGTCATCTAGCCCTGCTATCTCATTGGAGACTCCAATGGAGTCTGGATTCATATCCCACCTGTGCTGCTCACCACTTGTGTGACCTTGGGCAAGTCACTTCCTGTCTGAGGCTTAGTTCGCTTATTTGTTAAAATGAAGAATCTGGACTCTCAGTTCTAAATCTGTGATTAGCCCTAAAGGGGCTTAAACCCTAAAGGATAGCACAGGTATAGTTATCTCAGCTTTACAGAGGAGGAATTTGAGGTTGAGAGAGGTAACAGGACTTGCCCAGGGTCACATAGCTAGTAAATTTTGGAGGCAGGATTTGAACCTGGGCTTTCACAACTTTCACAATTCAAGTCCAGAGAGCTGTCCATTGCCTCACACTGCCATATTAGTGATAGTGAGACTCCAGGAAGGCAGGGCTCTGCCTGATCTAAAGAAGTGCAGTTGGACCACCCATCACCCCAGTGGAACTTGCTACACTTCCTAGGCTTCAGCCTATCATCTGTGAAATGGGCACAATGGTGTGAAAAGAGTGTGGTGAAGATGAAACCTATCTCTTCTTCCATTTCCATTTTTTTCTATCCAGGTTCATGTATCTATCTAGGTTTATATCTCCACATCTGTGTCTAACCCCAGCCCATGTCAATGTCTCTATCTATATCTGTATCTATATCTATGTCAATATCTCTGTCTATATCTGTGTCTATATCTATGTCAATGTCTATACCTACCTCTATATCTATGTCAATGTCTCTGTCTATATCTGTGTCTATGTCTACGTCAATGTCTGTCTGTATCTACATCTATATCTATGTCAGTATCTGTCTATATCTACCTCTATATCTATGTCAATGTCTCTGTCTCTACCTATACCATGTCTATGTTTACATCTATTTGTTATTTTTCAGTCATATCCAACTCTTCATGACCCCGGTTGGGGTTTTCTTGGCAGAGATACTGGAGTAGTTTGCCATTTCCTTCTCCAGATCATTTTACAGATGAGGAAATTGAGGCAAACAGGGTAAAGTGACTTGCCCAGGGTCACACAATGAGTAAGTGTCTGATGCTGAGTTTGAATTCAGGTTCTCCTGATTCTGGGGCAGGCCCTATACATTGTGGCACCTTGCTGTCCCCTATCTATACCTATATCTAGGTCTCTATATAATTTACAAATATATTTATTTCTAGGTCTATACATATACACACCTATTTGTATGTATGTGTGTATATACACACAAATCTATACCTATATCTGTCTCTACATCTAGGTCTTTATCTCTAATTATATCATCTATATCTCCATACAATATTACCTCTATTTCCCTTATATAGTCTCAGGGACTAAGACTGAGATAATGATATATGTACATTTGGCTACTAAACATCAGTCAACATTAGTTAATTTGAGTTTGATTAATTAGCCAGTTCCCATTCCATCATGTTTATCAACCATTAATTTGAGTACTCAGGGAATAGGGGCACAGAATGGCTCTTTTGATGGAAGCATAAATCCAAGAGTTTGGGGTATTGGGAAAAGGGAAGGAAGTTGGGGAGGTGAGCTTTAGAGTCTGAAGGCAGCTAAGGAACATGGGAGTAGGATACATGGGAGGGGATACTGAAGGAAGGAACTGGAGGAAGCCCACGATATTGGAACGGGCAGTGCTGGAGGTGGGCTCACTATGCAGAGTTTGTTACTAGAGCCTGAGGACCTGGTACATGACAGATCCATGGAAAAGGGTGATTGATATGCAGGGTTGCACATCCTGGAGAGGCAAAGGAAAGGTTTTGCAAAGTCAGAGAGGGGTTCCCAGGATGGAAGTAGGGAGGTTTGTCTCCGGCCAGAATTCAAGGTAAGAGTTTTCCTTGTGGACAGATATATGGTGATAAAGACTGGAGGAGGAAGGGCAGCAGGAAGGGTGAAGGTTGAGGCCTCACCTGCTTCCATTAGCTTTGGGTGTTACTCAGCTACACATGCATTCCAATTAAAACTTGAGACCAGAATTGTGCCAGCCTCCAGGCTTTGGGGTGGGGTACAGATTCCTCCTCCTCCAGTGAGTTTTGGGAGTATAGGATTCCCCGTGGGAGTTAAACTAGATGTCAAGAAATTTCTAACTCTGAGTCAAAGTGCGCTGGAACAGGGGTCAGCAAAGTTTTTGGTACAGGGCCAAAGAGTAAATACTTTAGGTTTTATGGGCCTAGAGGCGAAACTGAGGATATTATGTAGGTATTTATGTGATTAGAAAAAAGCAAATTTCCACAAATGTTTTACTGATGAAATTAAAAACATCAATAACAATTGAGTAAAATGTTTTGTTATATGACTACTAATGAGAAGAATGAGCAGCTAGGGGGTGCCATAGTACACAGAGCTCTGAGTCAGGAAGACTCAGCTGCTTGAGTTCAAATCCAGCCTCAGACACTTACTAGCTGTGTGACCCTGAGCAAGTCATTTAACCCTATTGGCCTCAGTTTCCTCATATGTAAAATGAGTTGTTGATATAGTCAGTGCCATCTTGGGCTGAGCTTCCAGGAGCACCCCCATTTCCCCTGCCCAGTAAGATCTCCTCAGAAGTACTGTGTTCATTTCTGGGTTCCATGGTTTAAGAAGGGCAGTGATCGTCTGGAATGTGTCCAGAAGAGGTAGCCAGGACCCACATGGATCCATTGAAAGAACTGTTTAACCTGGAGAAAGTTCAGGAGAAAGGTGAGAACCATGCTCCTATATTAGAAGGCTGTCACAGGGAGGAGGATTAGGGTTATTCTGTCTGGTCCCACGGGCAGAACAGGGGACAATGAGTGGATGTGGCCAAAGGGCCCATCTGGATTCAATGTTGAGAAGACCTTCTTAACCATGCAGCCCCCAAGACCTGGTGGGCTCGAGCAGAGCTCTGACTGTGCCTTATTAGACATGTTACTGAAGTAGTGGGGGATCCTTTGGTGGACAAATTGGGTTAGGAGACTGTTGGAGGCCCTTTGACTGCCTAAAGTTTGGATTGGTGGGCTTCAGGAGGTGTTGAGCATGAGCAGAGTGGGGGGATGAGTAGGGCCACCTAGAAAAACAGTGAAGGCTTGGAGGAGGCCAGTACAGGTTCAACTGAGGTCGATTAAATAACCCAAGTGTTGGGGAGGAGAGGTGTGGCCCCAGATCCTCCAGGAGCCAGGTAGGTGATGCCAGGCAGTGTACCTGGGGCAAAGAGAACTGGAAATGCAGCTTGGACAGCCTTGCCCCACATTTCATTGTCTGCATTCTCTTCTCTGGCAGAGCTGGGACCTGGGTGCAAAAGGCACCACAGCACAGGGTCAATACAAGGAATACTTTCCAACAATGATAAACACACTGCCTCATGAGGTAATGAAGCTCCCTGTTACTAGAAATTAGTCTACAGAGTCTAGGTGGACAACTTCCTGGCATGTCTTATGTCCCGGAGTAATTAATCAGGGGTCAACGGATCTTTTTTAAAAAATAACTTTATTTAATTTTTAAAATAACTTTATTTAATTTTTCCTTTGAAATCTTTTATATTTACTTTATGTACTTAACAACATGATTCTGAGAAGGGTCTGGCTACAGGCTCCATCCAGCTATCAGAAGGGTCCGTGACCCCAAATCGGTTAAAGCCTTGGCCTTGGGCTTGGGAGCAGAGCTGGAAGGGTGGACTCAGGGGTGTCAGACATGCCCCTGGGGACTAGTGAACCTCACAGCACACCTCTGGCCAGAATCAGATTAAAATGTAATTGGAAAATATTTAACAGAATAAACCAAAATAAACCAAAACATAATATAATGTTCAGTCTCTTCCTTAACCCACACTGCCCCTGGGACTATCTTGGCAATGATCTTGGAGAACTCTGTTCCCTTCTCTGGTGGATTAGGGCAAACAGAGATGAAGAGGGTCACACAGCTAGTCAGCATCTGAGGCTGGATTTGAACTCAGATCTTTCTGATTTCAGACCCAGCACTCTATCCATCGATTTATTTAACTTCTCCTTAATATAATACAGAAAATGTTAATTTGTGATTTTCTAAGTCAATATGCAACCTGCAGGGATCCTATCCTTCCGCAGGATTTCTATGGGAGTTTGACACCAGTGTGGACTGTCAATCAGTCAATCACTCAGTCAAGCCAACATCTACTGTGTGCCAGGTTCTGTCCCAAACAGCAGGAAGATGCAAACAGAGACAAAAGCAAGCCAAACACAGTCTAACGAAGAGACAATAGGCAAACAGCTATGGACAAAAAGATACCCCGCCCCCTCATATATCACAGAGTAAATTGGAGGTCGTCTGATTGTCTTAGAGGGAATGTTTTAAGTAAGATTAAGGGAGGCTTGGGGGACTTCAGCCGAGACTTAGAAGAAGTCAGGGAAGCCAGGAGTCAGAGAGAAGGGAGGGCATTTCAGGTATGGGGAACAGCCAAAGAAAATGCCCCTGGTCAAGAGATGAAGGGTCTTGTCTGAGGAGCAGCAAAGAGGCCAAGTATCCCTGGAGCACAGAGTACTCAGATGGGAATAACAAATAAAAAATCTGGCAAGGTAGGTAAGGGCAGGTTATGAAGGTCTTTGAATGTCAGAGGTTTTTGTATTTGACTCTGGAAGTGATAGGGCGTCACTGGAATTTATTGAATAGGGGATGACCTAAACAGACCTGGGCTTTAGGGAAATCATCAGTGACTGAATGGAGGATGGACTGGGGTTGGGAGAGTGGGGAAAGATGCTGCAGAGGTAAAATTGACAAGAGATTCCCAGTCCCCTTCAGAGAAGTGAAATCTACAAGAAGTGCTACAGACGGGAAATATACAAGTGAGCTCCTTTTGGACATAATTAGTTTAAGCTGTCTACTGGCCATCCAGGTCAAGGTATTCAAAAGGCAGTTGGAGATGTGAGCATGGGGGCAGAATAGGTCGATTTTTGATTCATCAGCATAGAAATGATAATTAAATCTGTGGGAGCTGATGAGATCACCAAGTGAAGTAGTATAGGGGAAGAATAGAAGAGGGCCCAGGACAGAGCCTGAGGGAGACCTACAGTTAGAGGTTGTGATCTGGAGGAAGATTCAACAAAGGAGACAGAAAAAGGGGCAGTCAGAGAGGGAGGAAGAGAACCAGGAGAGAAAGAAGAGTGTCCCAAAAATCTAGAGAGGAGAGAGTATCAAGGAGGAGAGGGGTGATCAGCAGAGTCAAAGGTCGAGACAGGTAGAAGAGAATGAGAACTAAGAAAAAGCCATTGGATTTGGCCACTAAGAGACCATCGTTGACTTTGGAGGGAGCAGCTTTGGAGGAACAATGCTCAGCCTCTGCAGTCCTTTTTCCATGATAAGATTTTTACAATTCTGGGACCAACATAAAACATTTCATCAAGGCCAAGCAACCACAAGCTGCCTTTCCCTTCCAGAAACAGTATTTACACATGCTAGGGAAAGGTGGCCTAGCCAAACCAGATTTTTATCTCTACTACAAAGCAGCAGTCACCAGAACTACTTGGTACTGGCTGAGGAATCAATGGAATTGATCAGTGGATCAATGGAATAGATTGGGTACACAAGACTCAGTAGCCAATGACTATAGTAATCCACTGTTCGATTAACCCAAAGACCCCAGTTTTGGAGATAAGAATGCACTATTTGACAAAAACTGCTGGGAAAATTGGAACATGGTATGGCAGAAATTGGGCATAGACCAATATCTAACATACACCAAAATAAAGTGTAAATGGGTGCATGATCTAGGTATAAAGGTTGATACTGTAAGCAATCTGGGAGAGCAAGGGATAGTTTACTTGTCAGATCTATGGAGTAGGGAAGACTTCATGATGAAACAAGAGCTAGGGGGCATTACAAAATGCAAAATGGATAATTTTGATTATATTAAATCAAAAAGCTTCTGTAAAGCAAAGCCAATGTTACCAAGATTAAAAGGGAAGTGGAAAATTGGGAAAGAATTTTTACAACCAGTGTCTCCGATAAAGGCCTCATTTCTAAAATATACAAAGAATTGAGTCAAATCTATAAGAATACAAGCCACTCTCCAACTGATAAATGGTCAAAGGATAATGAACAGGCAGTTTTCAGAAGACGAAATTAAAGACATCTATAAGCATATGAAAAAATGTTCCAAGTCACTGGCGATTAGAGAAATGCAAATCAAAACAACTCTGAGGTACCACATCTCACTGGCCAGAGTTGTTAAGATGACAAAACAGCAAAATGATAAATGCTGCAGAAGATGTGGAAAAATTGAAACACTAATGCATTGTTGGTGGAGCTGAGAACTGATCCAAACATTCTGGAGAGCAATCTGGAACTGTGCCCAAAGGGCTATAAATAAGTGCATACCCTTTGACCCAGCAATGCCACTTCTAGGGTTATATCCCAAAGAGATCAGAGAAGTGGGAAGAGGACCCGTATGTGCAAAAATATTTATAGCGGCTCTTTTTGTGGTGGCAAAAAATTTGAAAACAAGGGGACACCCACCAATTGGGGAATGGCTGAACAAGTTGTGGTATATGAATGTAATGGAATACCACTGTGCTGTAAGAAATGAGGAGCAGACGGACTTCATAATAACCTGGAGGGACTTAAATAAACTGATGCCGAGTGAAAAGAGCAGTACCAGGAGAAATTTGTACACAATCACAGACACAACGTACGTGTGATGACTAACTTCCATAGACTGGGCTCCTTTCAGCAACACAAGGTCATAGGACAACTCCAAAAGACTCATGATTGAAAGAAATCTCCACACCCAGAGAAGGAGATGCAGAGTCGGAGTACAGATTGAAACAAACTGCTTGCTGTGTTTCTTTTTCTTGTTTTGTTTTGTTTCCTCTTTCCCACTGATCGTTCCATCAGTTACAATCCTTCTTTACAAACTTACTAGTGATTAATGGGAAGAGCTTTGTAGATCCCGTATCCAAGTGCATGTTGCAGTGATGGGGGGGGGGAAGGGAAAATCTGAAACTCAAGGGACTGTGTAATGAATGTTGTAAACTAAAAGTAAACAAACCAATTTAATTAAAAAAAATAAAATGTACTGGGTAAAATGTCAAAAACCAAACAAACAAACCAAAACCCAACCAAAACCCCAAAAGTCACAGTATTTACAACCAGCTCCTGAATGAGAGCATTCCTGTGTGGCTCGTGCTCCCTGCTCACAAACGCCAAGACCACTCACTTCAAACACACTTCCCCTAGACACAGAAAACAGAGCCAGCAGATACAGGCCCCGTTCTGGGCCTGTTTCCCTAGAAGGCTTCCTAGTGATCAGCCCTTGCTTCCTCAGCAGCTTGCCCTGCGTTAGCATCTAAGCCAGGTAGAGCCAACAAGAGCGTGGGGGAGCCTGGGCTCTCTGACCTTCTGTAAAGTCAGTCAACCAGGCTGTAAGGCAGCTGGCAGCCAGACTGTGCCCCCATGGTGTTCAGAACATTCCTGAGTCTAGGCCCTCTCGGGGCAGTGGGAGAAGGACTTGAAAGAAAAAGAAAACAGACCTTGGCCTAGAGGAATTTATCAGCCTGTCGGGTGGGTCATGCACCCAGGAGAAAAATGTAAGGAAAGGCACAAAGTCATATGCCAGCACATGCCCACTAGTGCCAAGTCCTCCTCAGTAGTCAGTCATTGACAGTGCTGCCCTCAGGCCAGTTCCTTGCTGCAGGTGGCAACATTTATGAGTCCAGATTCTGTTGGGGGGCACAGGCTCAGAATTTTACAGCTACTGTGTCGGGAAGGGCTCAGTGGCCACCTGGACCAACCCGTGTCTGCATGATTCCTTCTACCTCATGGCAGCCTCTCATGTAGACCCAACCTTGGAGGGAGAATCACTGCCACTTGAGGCACCTCATCTGACCTAGGACGATTGCTAATGATCAGAAAGGTGTCTTTTCTTTCACTTATACAGTGTCCCTAAATTGTTAGTGCAGCTTAAACTATTAAAACTTAAAACCTCAGTAAGACTCTTGGGACATCCTGTGTTGAGTAGAGATCTGCCAGTGTCCACTGCTATCCATAGCTCCTGGCGCTGCTCTCTGGAGCCAAACTGGAGGAGTCCCTCTTACTGATGCCGCCAACCATCCACCGCTCCCCTCCCCCCAACTCTCGAGGTTTCTCTATTCCAGGCCAACATCTCCACTCCCTTCACCCAGCTCCTCTTTACTCTTTACTCCCGAGGTTGGGGGTGTGTGTGCAGCAATAGTTTATTAAAGCCTTTTTAAAATACAGCATCCAGCATGAAACCCAGGCTTCCAGACGCTGTCTGACCAAGGCTGACCAAATCTCAAATAAGGGAGTTGGCCTGGATAACTTCCTTTGGTCTTTATGAACCTGAGGGATATAGGACAATCACCTGGCTTATCACTCTTAAATGCCCACCTATTTCAGTCTATTTCTTTATTTGTTAAATAATGCCTCCCCACTCACCCTCACCACCATTCCCAGGGAGTCTTCCCTCATTTAAAAAAAATTTAGAGAAACGTTAAAAACCCAAGCACCCAAAAAACCAGCTCAGCCAGACCCATCTACCCATCCACCACTCTGCCCCAAACGGCCCATTTCCCACCCACAGCAGCCAGCCTCCCTAGGGGAAGGAAGGACGCGCTCCTCCATCCCTGCAGGGGAACAAGAGTGGCCCTTGTGGCTGTGTCCGAGGAGCCTCCTTTGTTGCCGGTCACTGCGTCCATTGGTTTCCTGTTCTTGGGCCTCACTCCTCTCTTTGTCTAGAAAGTTTCTTCTTCAATCACCTTCCTCTTCCTGGGATTTGGGAAATTAGGTTCATCGCAGACAGCTTGAGGGTGGGCAGGAAGTACTGGGCGAGAGCTCTGGCAGGCACAAGACCTGCTGTGAGGAGCTCCAGGTGTGCCTAGTCAGGAGGCCTTCACCTACCTGTGATTGAGCTCTTGAGCCTGGGAGTGGGGACAAGAGCTTCAGGGTCTGTCGGGTGTCAAGCTGTACTGGAACGCTGGTGACGTTTAGGGCAGAGAGACCTTGAATGACTCTGCTGATTACAACTGTCCTAGTGTTTTCAAAGATGCTCGACCCATCTGTTCCATGGCCCCCTTCCTCCCAGGCCTTCACTGGTGCTCTTCCGAGAGAATGGATGTGACCAGAGACAACTGGGAGAGCAGTCAGGACGCTCCCGGATGCAGATTGCAAGTGCTGTCCTTTGCCATGACATACATGGACATGGTTTTATTTTCTTTATTAAAGAGAAAATTGGTTTCTAATTCCATCTTTCTTTTTATTTTCTGCATCTCAGTGAACAAGCAGAGATTGGGTAGATTCATTGCCTCGGCTGGGAATGCTCCTTGGCTCAGAACTCAGGGAGGATCTGTATGAAGAGGGCTTCATACAAGTGATCGTGTCTGGAGCAAGGGGGACTCCGAGGAGCTTCCCATTTAAGGGGAATGCTAGGACTCCATGCTTTGCACAAATTCTGCATTCATTTATTTGTCTGTATATTCCTTTATTTATCCATCCATCCATGCATCTCTCTCTCACACACCCTCCCTCTCTCTCTCCCTCCCTCCCGCATCCTTCCCCCCCTCTCTCTTTCTCTCTCTCTCTCTCTCTCTCTCTCTCAGCTGTTCATGTATATGTGTGCAGGATGCGTCTCCTGATAGACTGCAGGCTCCTTGAGAGCAAGGGCAGTTTCTTTTTTCCCTTTGTATTTCCAGAGCCCAGCATAGCTTCTGCTGGACAGCAGGTGCTTAATAATTGCTTTCTCATTGCTCTTCTAGGACCTGGATTGTAGTAGCAGCCTGAATGGATGACTTTTGGCCTCCATCTCACACTTGACCTGATGGCCTCTGAGGTCCGTCCCAGCTGAGGAATTCTGTGATTTGCACCTGTCAGAGCCGCCTCAGGAAGGGTTGGCACCGTGGGCAGCAGGTCACTCTGCTTCGGTCAAGTCACTGGGACCTGGGGCTTCCTGACCTGGGTCTTCCTTTCCTCTGCTTTCTAAGTCTATATTCTTATCCTAGCTCGGGGTCTTTAACCTGGGCCCCGTGATAATGGAGAGGAAACAAAATTAAATCTTCCTTTTTACTCATCTCTACCTGAAATTAAGCATTTGCTTCAATTATTTGACAAAGTGATTCTGGGGTCCCTAGGTTTCCCTAGACTGTAGGGTCAGACTCTTGAGTGAGGTCCACCCTCATAAGTACCCGAGGCTAGACTGAGCCCTGGAAGGGACCTCAGAAGCCAACCGGTCCAAGCCTTTCATTTTGCAAAGGGTAAGAAGAATATTGGTGCTTACATGGTCCCACTGTGTGCAGGGCAGCGTGCTGAGCGTCTTACCAATACGATCTCAGATGCTCTCAGCAATTCTGGGACTGGGGGCTATCGCTATCACTGTTTTTACAGATGAGAAAAGTGACTTGCCCAGTGTCATACAACTAGTATAGGCATCTAAGGCTGGATTTGAATTCAGGTCTTTCTGACTCCAGACCACCTTCTCTGTCTGCTTACTGAGCTTCCCGGTCTGAGTCAGGAGGCTTTTCCTAGGAAATGGTGATAACCAGACTCAGTGCCTACACTTTATCCACTTTCCATCTTTCAAAGCAAAATGGTTATTTAACAAGGTCGGAGTTAAAGTTTGGCATTTTACTCAGGGTCTCCTCATCTTGGTCCTTTCTTCTAGATGGGTGTTAAATTTTGTCATTGTTCCTGTGCGTCAGCGCCCTGTCTGGACACAGAGACTGCTACCCTGATAGCTTTTCCTGCTGACCTAGAGTTAGCTCCTCCTCCTCCTTTTCCTCCCCTCCTCCCCCTTCTCCTCCTTCTCTTCTTCCTCTTCCTCCCCTTCTCCTCCTCCCCTTCTCTCCCTCCTCCTCCCCTTCCTCCTCCTCCTCCCCTCTTCCTCCTCCCCCTCCTTCCCTTCCC
>CM053600.1:206015334-206049617 GCA_028646575.1 Pseudocheirus occidentalis
TTTGGTGTGGGAGCTCTGAGTTCTGGGCTGTCTTCCTCCCATTCCATGCTTTGACCCTTTTTGTCCACAAAAGAGGATTCTCGAGTTTTATTGTTGTTCTTATTTTGCTTCCTTTTCCTCATGTTGGCCAGTCAATTAATTGGTTGGTTTTTTTTAAGCTCTGTGAAACTCTGCTTGGGGGGGGGGGGAGGGAAGCTCTGTTCCAAATCGCTGTGGTTTTTCCAGCTGCCAGAGCTATTGGGGGGGTGTTGCAAGCCCCCCCCCCCAGCTTTGGCTTGCTGAAAGCACACCCCAGGACCACCACCCAAGACCACGATCCAGATCCAGGCTGCTCAATGCAAGAGCATTTGGCCCTGATCAATCAGTTCAGCCCCCCTGCGGAGTCGTCCGCAGGCCAGGGGCTCTGAAGCAGCCTGGTGGGGGCCGCTGCCGCTGGTTCCAGTAGTTCTCCTCCCCCCACTGCTTCTTTGCCCTGGGGGCAGATTGGCTGAACTGCTTTACCTCCCCCAAATTAATTTTCAAAGTTTCACTTTCACTAACCATCTCTGACTGGGATTTGAAGATACCCTCAGGCAGGTGCTTTAGATCATCTCTGAAGTAGACTTAAGCTGCCTCTTGTGAGTCTCGGCTCCTGGCCTCCCTGGGGCCTGGCCTGGCCGTGGCTGCGGTTTTGGGCTGGGCTGGTCTCTGCTCTGGTGCGAGCTGCCCCTCTCCGGTCCAGTCCTGTTCCTCAGGCCTTGGCAGATGTGGAGGTGCTGGAGGCTGTAGCTCCTCTCCTCTGTAGACTGGCTGCGGGCGCGGCTTGGCTCAGCTCAGCTCAGCTCCTTCCCACTGCCCTGGGCGGGGCCACCATCCCAGCCGAGATGAGCCCCTGCTACTGAGCTGCCTTCAGCAAGAGATGTGTTTTCTGTATTTTTGTGTGAGTTTGAGAGTCCTAGGCTTTGTCTGGGCTCATAATTTTATGGGTGTTTAGGGTGGCGGTGTGGGAGCTGTGGGACCTTGCTGCTTCTGTGCCACCATCTTGGCTCTGCCCCTCCTCAATTCCTCAGCAGTGTCTTAAGAGTACCTTCTCTCTGAATTCCTCCTCTCTCTCCATCCCAGCAGGCACACAGTTGCCTCTTGTAGCCATGGGTGACACCATTAGTCTATATTCAGGCTGCCAGAAGCTCCTGGGGCCTCCCTAGCCACATATCCTCCCATCTCTGAGTCCCGTGTGCTTGTTCCCCCTTCAATCAGGGCTCCCCTATGGTTTCAGTGACTTCCTTTGAGGAATTAGGCCAGAGCTTTCGGGGAGAGCATTCTCCCCCAAGAAAGGGACAGTGAGAACTTCCCAGTGTTTTTGGCTGAAGCACCTGCCTCAGACAACTTGTCCTGTCCCACACAGGGATAGGTGTGGAGAGGACCATTCCAAACCCCCACTGTGCAGGCTGTGTGCCCCTCACAGAGCACAGACCAGGCACAGGCACCCTCCTCTTTGCTGCATGTGAAAAAAGTGTGTGTGTGTGTGTGGAATCCATATTTCCCCACTCTGCCATGGAGTGGAAGACTCTGGGGGAGAGTCTGGGAGGGATGAGCCAGCTGTTTGAGAAGAAGGGGGTCAAGGTGGGGAGAAGGGGAGGGAGGTCCGGATGGTATTATAGCCAGGTATGGTCCATCTGTCTTTGACTTGCCCAGTCCCATCAGCCTGGCCCCTCCTCAGTCCTACCTGAATGCTTCCGCAAGGGACAGGTAGGGCTGGGTTCCTGATCACTGTCTCTGGAAGGTTCCTCCTTGGGTTGGCTTTCGGCCCGGCCCCATATTGGAACATATGTGTGTTAGCAAAGGTCGCGCCTCCCTGAGTGCGGGATCCTCTTAATCAGGACTTTGATGAAGCTTTTCAACCACAGAGGGAATAGAGGAGTGGTAACCTGCAACCATGAAGGGTTGGCCTCCAAGGGCTGACAGCACTGTTAGCCTCAGCTTTGATTTCAGTATTTAGGGGCTTCTTCATGGAGATTAAAGGCTCCCCCAGGCAGGTTGTTCCTGCTTTTTCCTCTTTTCAGTTTAAGAAGCCAGTAAGTGTTCATTTTCAAATGCCTACTATGTGAGAGGCCCTGTCCTGGAAGCTGAGAATAGAGACATGGAGTGAAACCCGGGGTGCTTTTCTCTACTGCACAATCACCCCTTTCCTCTACTCCTTGAGGCCCTTTCTAGCTGTGCCTGGGTCTCTAGAGCTGGGCCTGCTGGTGCCTTAGGTAGCCCTAGGGAGCTGACACAGTGTAGAAGGTTCAGTCCTCCCTGATCCTCCAGCCCCCACATGGAAGCCAGTGGCTTGCCCCCCCTTGCCCCATGAAACCAAGCCAGCCAATGGGAGCTCCCTCAGTCCTACCTCCTCCCCCCGCCCCATTCTGCTCCTCTTATCTCCTCAGCATCCCTGCTCTGCACTTAGCACACAGACTGACCCACAGAAGGTGCTTAATGCATGCTTGGGATTTGGCTGGTTGAGTCTCATGGGGCTCTTTCCCCTCTCCCCCTTAGGTGACCTCCCCCTCCCTAAGGTGTTGACTCTCTCCCTGGCCCTCAGGCTCCTCAGTGCAGATACCTGAGACCTTCGGAGGTTCCCAGCCCATGGGCCTAAGCAGTCACCAGATCTAGCCTTCCCACAGAGATCTCACTCATTTCATTAGTGGTCAGTTTGCTAATGAAAACACAGGTGCCCCCTTGGGTCCAGCTGCTTCTGGCTGGGTGTGCTCCTGGTCACATCCTCATCCCATGAATTTCCCACATTTGTAAAAGTGATTAAAAAAAAAACAACAACCAGCTTTCCCAAGGTCACCGGCAGATGCTAAACCAGTGGGAGAATTTGGAAGGTACCTGCAGCCTCTAAGGAGAGACAAAGTCAGCTGAAACTTCCCTAGGCAGGCCTCTGAAAAAGCCATATAGCTGACTGGAGAGGCCCAGGGCTTGCCAGGGGAGGCCAGGAGACTGAGGCTCGGCCGGCTCTTTGCTTCCATCAGACAGCCCTCCCTGCTCTCAGAGGGACCTGGCCCTGCCTTCATCTGGATGCCCAGCTGCCTTAGGCCCATTTTCCAGGACAAGGCACGACTGAGGTTGGTTTTTGTTGGTTTTTATTGCTCCTGTGACATGCTGTGGGTCCTCTCTATGATTTATCTGACACCAAGGCCTTGGCTGGGAATGCATTCCTTGATTAAATTTGTCCCTATCAGGAAATGCAGGATGAGTCGGCTTCCTGGAATGCGCTGAGGCAAGGAGCAGGACTGGCTGTGCCCTAGTGCACTTGGAGAGTGGAGCCTGATTTCATCCCTCCAGCATTGGCTCTGGCCCTGAGGATTCCGACTCTACTCCTTCCTGGGTGATTGGTGTGAATGCCTGGGGTCACAGGATGATGCCCCAAAAAGGCACTGGAGGAAGACTTGCCTGGGAGGGAGGGGATCTGTCTGTGTCATTGTCTGGGGAAGGATGTCTTAAAAAGGCCTCACACGTGCCTTTCAGATCCGAGCACTCTTCCTGGGCTGTAAGGGAGCATCTGAATTTTCTCCCGATGCTGGTCCTCAGATGGCTGGCAGCTGACCCTTTCCAGGTTTTAGCAGAGTATATTGTAAACAGCCTTTGAGTATGTGGAAGACAGAAGGACAGTGAAAGGCCAAGTTCTGGAGCACCATCCCTTTCTCTCTCTGTCTTCTCTTGGCTTGCCATTCCACCTCCCTGAGGCATTATCCCTCTTCCTGGCCCTCAGGCTCCTGGTCCTACAGTGAGCCCCACTCTCACAGCTTGGTTGGGGTGAGTGTCAGGGAGTATGACTGGCTGCATGCTCCTAGGCAAATTTACAAGGCATTTAAGCTTTTCAGCCTGGCTTCCAGAGGCTTGGAAGTTCATTCTTGGGAGACCTTGAGGATGGAGAAGACAGACCAGGCACAGGCACTCACCTCTTTCTTGCATGTGAAAAGAGAGGGGGGGGTTGGGGGGGTGGAGGAGGAATCCACATTTCCCCACTCTTCGGAGAGCTGGAGCTGGGGCAGTGATGGAGCTGAAGGGCAAGCAGCTTGAGGTTCAGGCTCAGCCTGGGCACTCCCCAGCACAGGGGCATGACCAGAGAGGAGCTGGTGGAGGATTTCTGGCGGAGGGGACTCCAGAAGTTCAGTCATCAAGGATGTGACAAAGTGCTGCTTCTCTTTATATGAGCAAGTACTTATCCGATTTGTCAAATACGGTGAAGGCTGAAATCTGGAGTGCCCTCAGGGAGGCTCCTCTCCTTGCTTCCAGCTGCTGCTTCCAGCTGATACGCCCAGGAGACTCCCACCCTTCTAAAGGCTTCACTTGGCCCTGCCAGTCCCTGCAGATGACAGATCCTCTTGGACAGCCAGACACCTAGAAACTCTGCCTGTGCGTCCTGTGTGCCCGGGATGCTTTGCTTCTCTCCCCCTGACACTTCTCACCCCCTTGTCATCTGGCTTTTGCCCTCACTCTTCGGCTGAGACTCTTTTCTTGGAAGTCCCTCGTGTGGCAGATGGTCTCGTCTACATCTGTCCTCACCCTTCTGGGCCTCTCTGCTCCCATGGGCCATTCTGACCTCCCCATCCTCCTCCCCTCCAACAGTTTCAGTGCTGTTCTGTCTGGGTCTGGGCTTGTTGGGAACCTCTTCTCAGGCTCCTTCATTCCATCATAATCCTCCTCACGCCCCTGGGGGATGTCTCCAAGGCTCTGTCCTGGGCCCTCTCTTCCCCTCCTCTCCCTTCCCCCCTTCCCTTTCCTCTTTTCTCCCCTCTCCTTCCCCTTCTCACTCTCCTTCCCTCCTTTTCCCTCCTTTCTTCTCCCCGCTCCCCTTCTTTCCCCACTCCCCTCCCCTACTTTCTCCTCTTCTCTCCCCACTCACTTGGAGACCTCAACTCCATGGATTCAACTCCAGTGGTGAGCTCTGTGTAGATGATTCTCAGATCACTATATGCAGCCCTGGCATCCCCACTACATCTCCACTTTCTGCTGAATCTCCATCTGGCTGTGTGGCAGGCAGCATGTCCAGAACTACAAGTATCTTTCCACCCCAAACCCACTCTTCATCCAAGCTTCCGGATTTCTGCCGAGGCTTGTCACCGGCCTCCCGGCGAGCCGGGTTAGAGAGCGGGGCGTCGCCTTCTCTCTCCCTTGTCCCACACACCAGGCAGATGCCACGTCTGCCTGTTTCTCGCCGCCCCCTCCCTCCGGTATCGGTGCCTTTCACGTCGCCAGCTCCCTCGTTCCTCACCCTCTCCTGGACTATGGTGGTCCCCTCCTAAGTAGAGTCTCGGCTTCCGTTTTCCTCTGCTCCGATCTAGCTTTCGTAGAGCTGCCAAGATGACCTTTCAAAAACATGCCTGACCTGCTGAAGAGTCCTTGTGGGCCCCCCATTGGAGCATAAAATGCAAACTCCTCCCGTTGGCATTTCGAACTCTTCCCACTCTGGCCCCAGCGCGTCCCTCTTCATGCCTTCCTCGGTCCAGCCCGAACTGACCGGCGGTTCCCTGTATATGGCGCCCCCACCCCCATCCCACCTGCTGCCTTCTCCCTTCGCTCTCTCCACATTCCTAGCAAGCCTTTCCTGGCCCCTTTACACTTCTGAAAATGACCACGGACCCACTTCTCTGAGTGACCCTATTGCATCTCTTCAGGAGATTGGATGCTCTTTGAGGACAAGGAGGAACTATTTAGCCTGTCTTTGCAGCCCCAGAACCTAGCACAGTGTCCTTCACAGAGCACGTGCTTAGAGATGTTGGATGAATTCGACTGAATAGAGAGAGATGTTTGCAGCTTAGGACCCCTCCGGGCTGTGCCTAGGCTGTCCAGGACTAATACTGTTGGAACAAACCTTGAAGATTTGCTGAGTGATTTCGGTACAACGTCTCATCTCAGCCTCTAAACAACCCTATGAGTCAAGAGCTGCCAATATTTTAATTCCCATTTCATTGCTGGGAGCACTGAGGCTCTGAGAGACTAGATGATTTACCCAGGGTCACACAGCTAGTTTGACTCTGGCTTGCTTTCTCAGCCTCTGGTGGGAGGTAGGGGAGGTAGGGGTGTGGTGGCTGATTGTCCACTTATGTGGAGAAAGAAGCTCTCTTCCAGGCCTGATGTTTGAAAAGAGACTCCATTAAGGAAGGCTGGTAACATTGGCCTATTGGAACATTTCTTTCTGAATTTATAGAAGGACACCTGGAGCTTTCCAAGGGTTTTAACCTGGCTTAGCAATGCTATTAGAGGGCATTTTAAAGAGTAAAGGTCACCTGTTGTGCTAGTGACTGACCCCTGCCTACCCTCCCCATGCTTTTGCTAGTTTGGCCAAGGAGCCCATTGTGCCTACAAGCAATCACCATGGTCACCTTTCCCAGGGTCTCAAGGGACCACAGGATGAGAATTGTCCTTCCAGGCTCTCAAGAACCAAACTGAGCTCATTCATTCTGACATGCCATAAGGCTGGCAATCACCAAGGGCATTTGGGGAAACTGAGGCACAGAGAGGTGGACCGATCCAAGGCCACACAGCAAGATGATGACAGAATCCAACGTAGAGCTGTTCAAAGGTACAACTTGCTAGTAAGTGAAATATGTCCCTGAAGCAGACAGACTTAAACCAAGTTAGCAAGACCCAAGCTGATACCAAGTGATTGCCATGTAAGGATGAGAATAGGGAAGGAAGTCCCTAAAAGTCAATTGGAAAATGTGGTTCAGGATTGAGAAGTGGAAGAGGAGGAAGACCACCAACACAGCATCTGTGGAGAGAGCTATGTTCATTATTTGTTGGCTATAAAAAGGCAACTCAATGAAGCAGAATCTGTGCTTAGACTCTCCCCCAATGAGAAGTCTCCCATGCTGGTGATGAGAAGATAGAAGAGAGACACTCCCTCCCCCCAGCCCAGAGAGCTCTTTTTGAAAACCCTCCATTACTGTCCAAAGACACAAGGCTTTATGTCCTCCTTATAGGTGTTCATCACTATCTTAGAGGATATTCCAGACTGAAGAGGGTGTCTCTGTGGCCAGTGAGGCCCTCCAAGTGTTCTTTGTGGACAGCAATGGTGTTAGTTATACCAAATTCTGGAACCTTCAGAGCTTCCAGAAAGGTCCCACACCTGCTCTTTGGAAGAACCTGGACTAACTATCCACACAAGATCAACCAAGTGGATGAAGAGCACCCCTTGTCCAGACTGGGATGTGTTTGGATGAGCAGCCCATTGAGCTTGTCCATGAGAACCCACATCTTGGGCAAGCACTGAAATGGATGAAAACTTGCATCCATAATTACACAGAGAAGAGATTGGGTTGGTCATTATCTAAAAAAATCAAACCATGTTTTCAATGATCTCATTTCTTGGACACAAAACTTGTGATTGTATCACTAGTCACTAGTTATATCACCGTCACTACTAGTTTTAGAATTTTACATTCTTCAATACTGTGCAAGGTATGAGTCATGCTCCTGTTTCTGAGCAACCTTAATTATAAACCACGCAAAGGGCGAGAGAGAGAGACATGTATTGGGTGTCAATAGGCCACGTGGACTATACATGTGCAAGAAGTGACTTCATGGATAAGTCTAATGAGGAGTGGGCTGCTGCAATCTGCACCAATAGATGGAGTCCTGATGTCAATCGGATCACACATCACAGGTCTGTCAGCATGTGAAAAGCTGGGATCGGTGATTGGCTCCGATCCCACACAGCTTGGCCCTGACCTTTCTTCACTTCATCTTATCTTCCCCTGTCATTTCTCAGGACACAGCTCTGAGGTTTAGTCTGTCCCTAAGGAATCTCTAGGTTAACTTTACTTCCCTTCTAGAATGGAAATAGACTCCTGGGCACTTCCACCTCCTCCAGGCGCCAGGTGCCAGGCGCCAGGTGAGCTCTTGTCCTTCCAAGGGTGAGGCAAGGGCCACCTTCTCTCACCTTCCACTTCCCAGCTCATGGGCTTGATCTTTGTGGAATTCTTGATCCAATGTCTTATATCTTCTTATATAAATTTAATTCTGAATTGTTTCCATGAAACTGGAGTCATTGGAATCTCCCTAATTTTTCTGCTTGGTTGACCCTCTTACTCTGACTCCTACTCCATGAGTTGTTAATTCTGTTTTTCAAAAAGAACACGTCACCATTGAGTCTTGTTGGAATTCTCCCCATGCTCATCTTGGTGCTGAAACCCGCTGAGAGCGTATGGAGACACTGTCTATAGCTGAGCACAAAAGGCACTTAACAGAAAATCCATATTTCAGTCACAGTAGTGAGGCAGTCTTTGCTTTCTTCCTATGGGACCAGTGAGATCAGCCCTGTGGGCTGAACAGGGACAGGAAGACGTCATTGTACCCTCTGTCCTAAGTTGTCTGGAGATCTACTAGCCCTCCACACAGGGTCATGGCCAAGGGGAAGCAAACCCGAATTTCTTGGGATCCAACGTCTGGCCATTCCCGGGATTTTGGAGTGGAGCAGGTCGATTCCTTCACTTCACAAATGAGTAGACAGACTCCGAGAGGGGAAGGGACCCAGGGACCCAACTCCAAGTCTGCAGCTGCCCAATCCAGTGTTTTTTGACTCAACACTCACACCAATGGGGAAATTAAGAAGAGGTCTGGCTTAATTTTGCCTTTGATATCTGCTAGTTTTATAACTTTTAACACTACTTACTTTAATAATTGATTAATCAATTAATACTTTTTATAACTTTAATACTAAGCCATGTCTGAGCCTCAGGTCCCTACCTGTAGAATAGCCCTGCTAGGTCTTAGCTCCTAGGACTGGGGTGAGGACCAGAGGAGACCCCCTCTAAAGTGTTTTCCAAACATTGATGTGCTGTGTAAACACCTGCTCGTTATGGTGAGGGTCACTGTGCTGATTGGCCGGGTTATGTTCAGAGCTCTGAAAACAGCAGGTCCTATGTCTTCCTTCTGTAGATACAAAACGGGCAGTTACTTAGAGACAGGCTCCAAGGAAGATGAGGCTCTTCCCTAACGCTATTAGCGCCTCTTCTAACATTCACAAAAGGCCCATCCTCCTTCTTGTCCCCACTGAGGCCTCCTCACAGGGGGCAGCCTCTCTGGCTCCTCCAAGGTCCAAGCCCATGTTACGGTGGGTCAGATAGAGCTGGAGAGGCTTGGGGTGGCACCTGCATGGACTCTGCAGTCTTTGGTCAGTGACTGGCTCCTGGCCAGAAGGAGGAAGCATGTGGCTGCCTGAGGCACAAGGCCCTGTGGGCTGCACTGGCTGGGTGGGGCATTGCTTCCCCTTAAATCGTGGCTTTAAAGTATGAAAAGGCCTGTAAGGAGCCAGATCTCTAAGAGGATCATTGAAGGACAACTCCCGCTTAGTCCTGATGGAGGAGGGAGAGAGAGACAGATTTCTGTGCAGGCCTGATGGGAGGAGGGCACCGGGCAGCTTGAGAGGAGGGAGGGCATGGGAGTGAGCCGGCTGGGCCTCCTCCTTCTCCTCCTTGTCCTCCTCCTCCTCTACCTCTCTTCCTCCTCCTCCTCTTCTTCCTTGCTTCCCTCTTTTTTCCTAGCTATGGAGCTGGAAGAGGCCTGAGGTCATTGAGTCCAGCTGCTTTCACAGCTGAGGCAGAGATCCAGGGCCCCAGGGCCCCAAGTGCCCCTGGCAGAGGGCAGGATTTGAATCTTCTCCTTCCCCCTCCCCCTAAATGGAAAAGAGTAGGGCTTGCTGTCGGGGCCCAAGTGCCCAGACTGACCGTGGTCCCTGTCCTAGATAACGGAGCTTGGCTGGCAGCCCTTCACCGGGCCAAGGCACAAACTATTGCATCATCTCTCACACCCCAAGCTCTCCTGCAAATGCCCAGAGACCCCAGTGGCCCGGATGCCGTCTGGTGGTCTGCATTCTTTCAGGGCAGTGGGAGAGAGGCGTGAGCTTTACTTCATTGGTGAAATAGGTCTGCTTCCACCCCATCAGTCAACCAACCAATCATTCAACCAGCATTGCTTCCAGGCGGTGGAATCTGCAAAGAGATGGATGTAGGCTGGAGAGCAGGAAACCTTGCTAACAAGGAGAGCCGTTTAGAAGCAGATGGGGCTGCTGCAGAGAGTGGGGAGCTGCTGTCCTTGGCAGTCTCCAAGTATGGTCTGGTCAGCATCTAGTCAGGGATGTCCTGGTGGGCTTGGTGTGTGAGTTGGATGCATCCCTCCTGACATCCCTCCCAGCCATCAAGTCTGTGATTCTGAGGTATGATGCACCACGCACCATACGTGTTGTGGGGATGGAACACCCCCCCCCAATTCTTTGCCACTACAAAAAGAGATGCTACAAATATTTTTGCACATGTGGGTCATTTTCCTTTAAAAAATCTCTTTGGGATACAGACTTAGTAGGTCACTGCAGGGTCAGAGGGGATGCATAGTTTGGTTGCCCTTTGGGCATAGTTCCAAATTGTTCTCCAGAATGGTTGGAGCAGCTCACAGCTCCACCAACAATGTATCAGTGTCCCTATTTTTCTACAGCTCCTCCAGTACTGGTCATTATCCTTTCCTGTCATATTAGCCACTCTGACGGTTGTGAGGTGATAACTCAGAGTTGATTTAATTTGTATTTCTCTAATCAATCGTGAGGGCAACTAGGTGATACAATGGATAGAGTGCTGGACCTAGAATGAGGAAAATTTGAGTTCAAATTCAGCCTTAGACACTTACTAACTATGTGACCTTGGGCAAGTCACTTAACCTTGTTTACCTCAGTTTCCTCATCTGTAAAATGACCTGGAGAATGAAATGGTCCACGGTTCCAGTATCTTTGCCAAGAAAACCCCAAATAGCATCATGAAAAGTTTGAAACAATGAAACAACAAAAACAGTCAATAGTGATTTAGGGCATTTTTTTTCATGTGACTGTTGAAAGCTTCGATGGCTTCTTCTGAAAACAACAGGCAGATAATTATGCAAAATCACTGAGCAGATGCCACATATGAGCCTGGATTACTCGAGTTATTGTCTGGGCCTTTTGAGGCCAGATGTCTGGACCCTACCTAAGTTTTAAATAATTTAGTCATAAAAGAGAGAAGAGAAATGGGACCGTGGCTAAGGGGGACGGATGGATCAAGTGAGGGCTCAGTTTAGACCTTTGTATTTCTGTAAGCACAGGAAAAGACTCCTAAGTTCCTCAGCTCCACTGCTGCCATCCAGAATCTCCCTTCTACATGAAAGCACTCTCATTGCAGAGAGCTAACATGCTTTATTTGGGAGCATTTATTTTGTACCTATGTGAGTGTCCAGAGTTCTTGATTTTCAAAATGTGCCTTAGGAAAGTTGGGGTCAGTTCAGTCCTTAAAAGTGAATTATGTTGCACCTAGAGAAGAACATTTGTGGATGAAATATTGTGTCTGAGCTCACATCATTCTTGGTTTGGCTGAGTCAGGTGGGACCACAAAGGAATTGGTCCGTGACTAGGCAGGTACATCCCAGCCATCCAGGGGCACATAATGAATGCTCTCTTGGAAGTCTGGGGATAAGCATATCAGAAAAATAGTCATTTTTCACTAACTTCCAGGGAATACATAGGCTTTTGGGCCTGGGGAATCACCATTCAGATCTCTGGCTTTCATAATTCAATGTAGCCTCTGGGGATTTGGCATCTCTGAAGGACTGGGGTCAGACACCCCCCCCCCCCATTCCCATTCTCACTATGATCCCTCTTGGAACTCCATCCTTCATTCCCCAGGAAGGCCTTCGCTCTCAGGCCTGCTGGTACCCCCAGTCACTAGCATGTGCCAGCCCCGGGGGCAGGGGAGCTTGGGGTCATTCAGAAACATATTTACTTTCTTAAAAACCATCTGTCCCACATGGTCAAGTCATGAAGCACTTGTAAGGTCCTACTGTGTTCCGGGCATGGTACATCCAAAGATGTCCATCCTGAACAGCCTGGTGCCTAAGCTCCAGGGCCCCCAAACCTAGGGGTGTGGGCAGCATCTTGCCAGCTCTCAAAGTTCTGCCTGGTACACCGGGAGCCAGGTCCTGGGGCAGGGAGGTGGCAGAGGGATGAGCTGACAAATGAACTGCCCTTCTTCTCCCTTTTCTCTCATTCTTCTGTTTTCTTCTGTCTCTCTTCCATTCTTCCCCACTTCACAAGGTTGTTGGGAAGATAAAAATGAGGGGATTGGCATGAAAATCCTTTGGAAATTGAGGGACTCTCAGAAGGCAGGCTATCACTGGTGTTCACTCTTTTGCCTTCAGCCCGGTTGGGGCTCTTTATTAGAGCCCACCCTTTTGCTGGGATTTTGTTGGCAGATCCAGGAGCTGATGTGGCCAAAACAGCGAGTCTCTGCTGTCTAGGCTTTTGGCCATCTAGTGGTCCATGGTTGGGCCCAGGCTCTGCACTGCCAATCGGAGCCTGGGCTCTCTGGCAGCATCTGCGGGAGCCAGGATCCCCCACACTGAGGCCTTGGGAGGTGAAGACTTCTCACCAAGGTCACTTACCCCAGTGTATGATGGGTCCTGGGGGCAAGGTCGCTTGTGCTGCCCCTTTTCATGGTCCTTGGACCCTATATTTAGAGCTGCCAGTGACCTCAGAGGTGCTCAGTCCAATCCTTCCTTCTCAACCAGAGAGATTTGCCCAAGGTCACCCAGAACAGTAGCTGGCAGGGCTGAGATTCTTGTGGGTGGGCCTGGCTTTACCTGGCAGCCACCTGTGCCCTCACACTGCCATCGCCTCCAGGAGCTCAGGCTCCCTGTGGTGTGACCAGCACTAAGCCTTTGACCTTGAAATCCCCTCAGGACCTGGGCTGCCATTATCCAGGATGGAGATGGGGAGGAGGCCGGCCAAGAGAATCTCCCACAGAGGAATGATGGGCAAGGCTAGCAGAGGGCAGTGTGGATGGTAGACACCCAGCAGCTGACATTTGCCGAATGGGTCCTGAGCTGGCTAGAGTGTCTGGCATCCGAGGGCAGGACAGGTGGGTGGTATTAGAGCCCTGGGCTCTGGGGAGTCCGGGATCTCCTTCCACTTGGGGCAGGCCTGGGAGGAGGCGGCATGTCCCACCAAGCCTCAGCCTTAGCTTTCCCCCAGCTTTGCATTGCCAAGTGGATGGGGCGGGGGAAGGGGGGGAAAGGGCAGGTTTGTCCTCTTTCCCCTTCAGGGCTTGGGCTGAAGGTCAGTTTGGGAAAGAGTCTGAGCAAGGGCAAGAGTCAAGTGTTTTCGTCCAAAAGAGCTGAGCGCTTGACCTCTAGCTGACTACTGCAAGGGGTGTCATGGTGCTTGCTCAGCTGGGCTTGGCCCATCTTGGGCCTCTTCCCCAGAGGGCGGAGAAGCTCCTGTGGCTGGGACAGCCCCAAGCGTTTCGCCACCCCCTTACCCTCCACAAATGCTCTCTTTCCTCCCCACAAGCTGGAGGCAGCAAGGCTAGCAACTCCCCGTCGGCACAGTCAGTCCTGTTGGAGGCGGCCCGGGGTCTAACAAGCCAGTCCAAGGAAGGCTGAGCCCTGCCAATGGCGCTTTGGCTCTCTGGCGCCTCGGTCCGAGCAGCCGGAAACATGACTCTGCCTGCCTGGCTTCCATGCAGAGTCTGGCCCACCGAGGGCCAGCCTGGGGTGGAGGGCAGGTGGGTGGACAGCCAAGAGCAGGCCTGGGCTCATCGGAGAGGCCGGAGGCCAGAGTTTGGCCCGTGGGCTGGCCACTGCTGCGGAACAACAAGAAATTGTTTTCATTCTTGGTCTCGGTCTGTTTGGACTTTAAACATGAGCTGTGTGTGTGTCTGTGCATGTGTGCACACCCGCGTGCATGTGCATGCACATGACAAAATAATTAGCCTGGAAGTGTTTTTGTTTCTAATCATGTGTTTCTAATCTCCCAACACCATGCTTTGGATTTCTGGTGGAGACGCCAGGCCTGAGGACCGCAGTCAGGGTGGAGAGAGGGAGCCTCTCCCAGTCTCAGGCATATCTGGAAACTGGAAAGCTCTCTTGGGAAATGGTCAGATAATTATGGATGTGAGCTCGTTTCCTCAGCCTTGTAAGCTCAATCCGTCTGTAAATTGGGATGGGCCGGCCCCCCTAGGGGCTCCCTCAGGCCCCTCACCCTGGGCTTGAGTCTGGGGGTGGGGGGAGAAAACCCAGACTCACAGGAATGGAACAGGATCCCTGAGACAGCTGTGGGTCTCAGGACCCAAGTCCGCATGGTCAATGACCAGCCAGGAGGCCCCATCCTAAACCATGAGTGTACAGAGGAGCCTTCCAGCATATGAAGGAACAGACCAACAGAAACCCAAGGTAGTTGGGCCCCCCTGGGCCAAGGGGCCATGGCTTTCACCTAGGTTGACTTTCTTTATCTTCTTGTCCCTATGTCCTGTTGGGCATACAAAGATAAAAACCAAGCTGTCCCCGCCTTCAAGAGACTCACATTCTACTGGGCTCTTGGAAATACAGGAGAAGGGAAAAGACTGTACAAAGCTTTCCGTAGGAGGTGGCCCCTGAGTGTAGGATTCTGGGAGGCGAAGGTGAGGGGGAGACTGAGGACACTGGGCAGGAGCAAAAGGCATGTAGGCAGGAAATGGATGCTGAATTTGGGGAAGAGCTAGGAGGCCAGTTTGGCTGGAATGGAGAGTCATCCAGTAGTCAGGACAGAAAGCCAAGGCCATCCTGGGAGGGGCTTGAACCGCCTGGGGGAGGGTTATGAATCTTCTCCAAGAGTCTGGGGTAACTGGCTAGCCTTTAGGAAGCACCTGCTCTGGGCCAAGCAAAGCCCCCATCCTCCAAAAGCTTCTACTTTACTGGGGATGGGAAGAACTCAGACAACTTTGAAGGGGGGGCCAGTGCATGCCAGTAAAAGCAATGCTCAATTTGGGGGCCTTGAAGGAAGTTAGTGAGAGTTTCTGGAATATGGAGGTGGGGAGGGAAGGCATTCTAGGCACTGGCACAGTCTGTGCAAAGACTGGGAGAGAGGAGATTGCACTGGAGGAATTACAAGCACGAAGGGCATTAAGAAAGCTCTGAGAGCCCAGGGTGAGGGGGTCAGAGCTGACCGAGCTTCTCTTCTAGGACGATAGTTTCCAGAGGGAGAGCCTGGAGGCAGGGAGGCCTGTTAGGAGGCTATTGGGGTAGTGGCTGAGTCAGCAGAGACAAGGACTGGGCTGGAGGAAGAGAAGATTAGCCTGGGCAGCTGACCGAACTAGGGGTAGGGTGAGGACTTGGGGCTGCCTGGGGAAGGTTGGAGGCAGAATTCTCCTCTGATCCTCTTACAACACTATAAACCAGCTTTTCTTTCTTTGGCTTCAAAATGCTCATTGCAAATAGACTGACAGTTTCCAGAATGTCATGGGGAAAATATCAAACATAGGCTGCCGCCGGCAATTCATGAGTTTGGTGGGTAGCAGATGGTGAAAAAGTCTGCTGTCGAGCTACAGCTTCAACTGCCTGTCAAATAAAAAGACCTGGGGTTAATGTGGTCCTTAGAGCGGCGCCTTCCACGTCTAGGCTTCCAGAAAAGGTTCTAGGGACTCCCAGTGCCACTCAAAACTACAGCTCGGAGCCCCAACCAATGTGTTCACTTTGACCAGTCAGCTGAGAACAAAACAAAAGGCATTTAACCGAACGGCATAGAAAAAATAAAAATAAAAAAAAGGAAAGATGGGGGTCCCTGGTCCCCCAGGCTACCTGTGCAGCTGGTGCTGAAGGGCTGCCCGTGTCCCGCTCTCTGCTGCAGCTTCACCTCTGGGCTGGCTCCCTCAGCTCCCATATATTAATGGGTTGTGGCTCGAAAGCCTCTCTCTGAGTTCTTTTTGTCCATAGCCCTATGGGGGATATGAGTCACTTTACCTGTAGTACAAAAGCCAAGCAGGGTACCTCCAATTAGGATTGTCTGTTCTTTTGATTGAATTAGCTGGATGGTGAAGTGGATAGAGCACCTATCCCGCAGGCAGGGAGACTCTTCCCGAGTCCGTCTCTGGCCTCAGACACTCACTAGTTGTGTGATCCTGGACGAGTCACTTAACCCTGCTTGCCTCAGTTTCCTCATTTGCCAAATGAACCGGAGAAAAAATGGCCAACCGCTCCAGCACCTTTGCCAAGAAAACCTCAAAGGGGGCCATGAAAAGTTGGACACGGCTGAACATGACTGAACAACAAAAATTATTTTGCTTGCTTGTGTCTGGTGTTATTCTGAAGACCATTGGCCCATACAGCCATCTGACTTGGGGTTAGACAATTGCTTTTAACTCCCATTTTAACCTCTTATGAAGCCAGCTTCTCCCGGGATCCTCCCTGATTGGCATGCCGATTAATCTATATATGAACAAAAGCTGAGTAAAGAAGGCAAAGTTAATGCTCTTCAACAACTGGTCGATAAATATTTATGAAGAGCTCCTTGTGTGCCAGGCCCTGTGCTAAGTGCTGGCATCCTCCTGGCCCACGTGTCAGCTCTGCTGTGTAGAGTGTACCTACCAGAAACAAAGCCACTCAGTATGGTCCTGTCTCCCTCCACGGAGCCAGCAGAACCCAAACGCAGAAGGGAAGAGAGTCCAGGGGAGAAAGGAAAGAATGTTCCTCCTGGATTCCAGAGCGAAGACAAGCTCTTTTCTTTGTTTTAACTTAATGAACCCTAGTGGAAGATGAAATAAGAAGCTGCTAATGATAAATCATTAATGCAGAAGCATCAGCTTTCCACGAGGGAAAAGAGAAAGTCAACTGGCTTGTATAAAGTGAAAGTGAAAACAGCCCAGCCTTGAATGTGGCACCCCAAAGTGCTCAGGCCTGAGCTGCTCCAAATGTTGACTGGATGTGAGGGCAGCGCTTCTCAGCCCCTTTGGTGGGAGGGTCCCTTTGCACTCCTAGAAATTAGTGAGTACTCTCCCAGCCTTCCCGGAAAGAAAACCAAAAACCTTTGGTTTACCTTGGTCATATCCATTGATATTTACCTTATTAGAACTTAAAACCAAAAAATTAAAATATTTATTAGCTCATTTAATAATAAGAAGCCCATCGTATGGGAACTTAAATGTCATTTTAAAATGAATTCCAAAGCAATGAGAAGAGCAGCCTGTGAACTGATTTCCTGTGCTGTGTGTTTAATTGTATTCATTTAAACACTCTTTGAGAAGGAGTCCATAGGCTGGACCTGAGTGACTGAGGGGTCTGGGACGAAGCACAGTAGGAGCCCTTGACCTAGAATGGTATTTCCCCAAACAAACTGTTGTCGGGTGGAGCAGGAAATAGCTCAGTGCTTCACCGACTGAGGCTGGGCCCACCTTAGCTCTCGGGAGGCTTGACTTGGCTGGCCCTCAGTAGGTCTCTGCTGTTGAAGAGGCAAATATTAAGAGCTGGTGAGAAGGGCAGAGTGGCGCGAGCAGAATCGAAGGAAGAGAAAGAAGATGAGGAAGGGCCCTCAGCCAGAGGTTAAGGACCCTGGTACAGCTAATGTCTAAGATCCCTTCTGGCCTAAACCCTACCAGACAGAGCCTTTCTCCAAATGAGGTGGGTTCAGGACTCTGTTTTGTCCTTGCCCTGGGCCCTCAGGGCTTGACTGGGCTTCTTGGGGCTCTGACTTGAAGCTCTTGCAAACCGGGAATGAGTGAGTACATCATCTCACCATAAGAAAAAATAAAAGGGACTGTTTTAGAGAAACCTGGGAAGATTTGTCTGAACTGACCCGAGTAAGGGGAGTGCCACCTGAAGAAGTCAGTCCAAGAGAGCAGCCTTGGGAAAAACCAACGGCTCTGAAAGCCTTCAGCACCTGGATGGTGAGAACCTGCAGGAGACACACCTTTTAGACACGGCCATTGCGGAGACTTGTTAGGCCAGCCTGTGCCTGCTAATTATCATCAGTTTCCTTGTTTTCTTTTCAGTTTGGGGGTAGGAGTGAAGGTTGGGACGGAGGGATGGGGCTGTGTGGACCAAACAAATGAAGAAAGGGCTGTGTGTCACCCAAGCACGTTCTATTTATTTTTTTTTATATTTTTTCATTGACTTGTTTATTTACTTTTAGTTTACAAGATTCAGTTCCACAATTCCCTGAGTTTCACATTTTCTCTCCTTCCTCATCGTCCCCCCCCACCCCCATGGCAGCATGCAATCAAATATAGGATCTGCAAATACTTTCGCCTTGGACAATAGTCTGGTTGTATAGAAGGGCTGTAACCAATGGAGTGAAGAATGGGAAAAAAGAAAAAAACCGAACGTGAAAAAGAACGACAGCAGGTAGATTGCTTCGGTGTGCAGTTAAAATCTGGTCTTTCTGGATCTTTCTCTGAATGTAGAATCTCCTTCCGTCCTGACTCTTATAACTGTGCGCTGCTGAGAAGGGTCCAGTTTACTCGGGTCGGTTGTCACACATACCGCGTGTCTGTGACTGTGCACAGATTTTCCTGGTTCTGCTCTCCTCACTTAGCATCAGCGTGTAGAAGCCTCTCCAGACCCAAGCACTTTTTGAAGGCACAGAAGGAAGACCAGAAAAATCATAGGTAGGTGAGATAGAGCTGAAAGTTGTGCCTGGAGCTTCTTATGTGGCAGCTCTTCATAATAACAGGCATAGACAGCTCCCTTGTAGACCCTCTTCTTTGTCCTGTTCTAGGTATATGGACATGCCCATTTTATTTGCTGCTTGGTAAGTTCAGATTTTTTCTTTTTCTTTTTTTTTTTTTTTTTTGCTTTTTGGAGGGCAGTTGGGGTTAAGTGACTTGCCCAAGGTCACACGGCTAGGTTTTGTGTGTGTGTGTGTGTGTGTGTGTGTGTGTGTGTGTGTGTGTGTGTGTGTTGTCTGAGGCTGGATTTGAACTCAGGTACTCCTGACTCCAGGGCCGGTGCTCTATTCACTGCGCCACCTAGCCGCCCCCAGGTTTTTTCTTAAGCTCACGTTTGGATCACCCTTAGCCACGGTGCCTCAGAATGGGGTAGATGGACGGCACTGAGACCTACTTTGGGGAAAATCTTGTGAAAACTGGGGTCAAAGCTTCGGATCTGATGAACTTGCTTGTTGGGGAGGGTGGGTGGATCTACATGCACGGAGAAGGTCCCCTACATAGACTTACTAAGAGTCTGTATGTAGTACAAGGTACATGTAAATGTCTGTATATGTACAATTATAGCACAACAATGCATGCTGAGTGTGTTAGAGATACTCTAATGGGCAAGGAAGATGGAGGGATGTCTGATGCCAAGAGGAAAGCAAGAACGCCATCCATGGGTGACGAAATACTGACCCTTTGCGTCATAGACTTTCAATAAAAATACATTCTCTAGTGATAACTGAAAAAATGCTTGCTTGATTCAGTCTCTCCTGGTCTCCAAGGTCAGGAACTTGCTTTAGGGGCCAGAACAAACCTGGCCTAAGATAGAAGTGAAAATAGGCCCAAGCAGAACGCTTCCTACAACCTCTGGCACCATGATAGCCCAGAGGGCACTCGGCTAAGCTCCTGCCCCTCAGTGACACTCTGGTTCCCTGTCTGCTGAATGAGTAGCTCAGGCTCCGTGACCCCTAAGAGCCCTTCCCAGGAGAGGAATCAAGGAAGATCCCCACTGGAGAGAAAAGCCATGAAGCCAAGTGAAGGGAGAGCTCATGCCAGGCCACAGGCTCGAGGCTAAGCACCTGGGCTCTGAGTGTAGCCTCCAGCAGGGATTCCTGCATCATCCAGAGGTGCAGGGCTCTGACCTCCTGACCTCTCCTCAAACAGACTCTCCATGTGTGGCTACCCCCAGACTCAGAACATTTCCCCTTCTCATCCCCACCTTCTGTCCCTCTTCAGGTCCCAGCTGTGGTTCCCTTTCTGTAAGAATCCCTCCCTGATTGCCCTCCATGCTGGTGCCCCCCTCTGATTCATCCTGTTTGTACACGTGCTTCCCCCTTAGATTCTGAGCTCCTTGACATCAGAGATTGGCTTTACAGCCTTTCTTCATATCCACAGAGCTTAGCTCAGTGCCTGGTGCATAGAAGGCATTTCACAGATGCTGGCTGGCTAACTGACAGTGAGGGCTGGCCTTCAGGGCACCCGATTATTTGTGTGAAGGATCTAAATGTGTTGACCGAGGGAGGCCTGGCATGATTAGAACTGAGATCAGGGAGAGACAAGGTGGGCAGCCCCTGAGGGCCATCACCTGGGGGCTGTGGCAGGGGCACTTGAAATGTTTCTTTAATACAGAAAGTTTCTGTTCTCATCACCATACATTGTGTGAGGTCAGGTTATCTGTTATAGGCACCACATTTGGTGAACCGCTGCACACAGGTGGGGACAGTTCCTAAACCTTGGGTCCATGGGTGCCTCCTTGCTCTGGGCTATGGGGCCAGCAAGGCCGGTGAATGTGGTCCAGGAATCAGAGCGGCTGCTCTGATCTCTCTGCCTTCACCTCCTGCCCAGGGTGACGCAGTCTTTCCATCCTGGGGAAGTGAAGCCTTCCTGCCGGATCCACCTGGTTAGCTCCCCAAGGGTGCAGGGCAGTCAGTACAGCGGGCACTGTGAACAAGCAACAGGAGATGAGGGTTTCCCTGCTGGGTAAGTTCCTCCTTTGAGATGATGGAAGTCCCAGGGGGGAAGGCTCCATTTAGGAAATGTTCCTTGCCTTGGCAGGGCCATGGGAGCCCTGGCCTTTGAAGGTCTTAGAAGGGTTGTAATGGGGCAGAAGGACTGGGCTTGTCTTGCCTGCCCCAGAGGGCAGAACTGTGGATAAGACAAACGGGAATTGGGGCCCAGCCTCAGAGCTGGAAGGGGGGAAGCTGCTGAGAGGCAGATGGAGGCCAGATCTCAGGAAAATCCTGCTCACAATGAGAGCTATCCCAAAGCGGTAGGGGCTGCCCCCGGAGCTCAGCACTGGTTCCCTCTTCTCCCCTGAGGAATTGACACAAGAGTCACTTGGGGTTAGGGGCACAGCAGCTGTGTGGTCTTTGCCCTTGTATTCCCAATGCTAGCACCATGCCCAACATATGGCGAGTAATCAGTGCTCTGTTGGGCCTCCCATCAGTCAGCTGTTCATTCTTCTGAATTGTGTGGTAGAGGCCATGCCTGCCAAAGGAGGTCACAGAATCTCGACTGGATTTTCCTTCCTTTTACAGATTGGTGACATTAATGTTGTCCCGGGGAGGAGCCGTGGTATTTCCACCAAAATACGAATTTGGTGTAGATTTTTTTCTGTCTCATCTTTTGTCCTTGAGGGATTGATTTAAGGCTCTGTTCACACAAGGGTCACCACAAGCTCTCAACCATTCACTCCTCTGTTGCAGCTCTTCTGGGGAAGCTAGGCCAGGATGTGGCTAAGCCCCAGACATTGGGTCCTATCTGTCCAGAGGCTGAGCTCTGGCCTGGTCAGGGCAGCCTACTGGTGGAATGATAAGCCTGAGATGGGGTCTGCCCTCAGTCAGTCTATAGGCTTGGGCTAAATTTGAGAGAGTTGCCGGGGGGATTGGAAACAGGTGGGAAACCAGCCTAAGGAACTGTGTGCCACAGAGAGAAGCCCCCCAAATACTTAGGAACTCTGTCCCAGTGACATTACGTGGGTAATCAGGCTTCCAGTCCCTCTCTTCCTCGGCTAGAATCTCCCCCTCTGCTCTTTGAATGCCACAAGACAGGACAAAATGGGACCTGTTGTCTCACCCCTGTATTCTGCCATCCTGACAGTCACTTTCCCATCTGGAGATGCCCGCTCTTGTGCCTGACGAATCTTTAGCCCAGAACATCACTTCATGAGGTACCCAGACCATGCCCGCTTTGCTACCAACTCCCCAACTGAACAACCACAAGCCCTCTAGTACCCAAGTTTGAACAACCAGTAAATGTTCAGATCTTTGGGTTCCTTTCATCACCGCCCGACACGCCAGGATCCCAGGGCTCCAGGCTCACAGAGGGCTCCCCAATTTGCCATTCATTGCAGCTGCTAGATTCAGAGAAGGAGGCTCAGAGCCTGGACCAGGGAGGTAACTCCTCTTGCAAGTGGCCACGCCCACAGCACAAGCCATCAAGAAGGGCTCTGGCTCAGGCACTGCCCCTGGGGGAATGGTCAGAATCAGCAGCTGATGCAGAGCACAGTGAGCCTTTACAGGACTCCTCACTGTGGACCAGGCTCCAGATGGGCTTCAGTCTGTGGTCCTCTGGCCACATATACTCACTGGCCCTGGGGACCCAGCATCTGGTGTGTGGTCATTCATTCACAAGGTCCACAGGAAGAGGAGATGGTGGGAAGGATGCAAGGGGAGCCGGGTGACCTCACTGGTGCTCATTTGGCCAGGTCACTGCCCTGTAGGTTCCTGGGAGGCGCCAGTGGAGACTGGGAGCCACCATTTGCCTCCAGAACTTTTCTTTTGTTTAAGAGAATGCTAATGGTGCAAAACCTGATGAAGAGAAGCAAGGTCTGGACATACTGGGCAACTTGATTTTTAATCTCTGAAAATCACTGGCTGGAGGAGAATGATTGAGTAATAAACAATGCAAGTATATTCAGCCCTGATCTTTGGACGTCAGGAGTCCTGGATGAAAGTCAGTCGCCAAATAGAAACCCTGGGCATCCCGCCCCAGCCCTCACTGTCTCACAAGAGCAAGGTGAGGTGAGGAGCTGGAAAAGAGACCTGGTATGGCCCTGGGAAAGACAACTCACCCGCAGAGCCTCCACCTCCTCATCTGTAAAATGGGTGTGCCAGTGTCACCGTGACCCCTCCTCGGACTAGGACCTCCTCTGGAGGAATGGGAAATGAAGATGTGTCCTGACTCTGCAGAGGCTCTCAGGCAGGACTTAGCCAGAGGGAGGGGAAAGAAGTGGGAGAGCCCTCACTCCTGTCTGCATGCCTTCTCCTTCCCTTCTGTGCAGCAGATCCTTCCTTTTCTGACTTCTGAAGCTGGGGGGGGGGGACTTCTTTGTATTGGTGGGTGGAGGTTGCTGCACTGTCTGAAGGGCAGGAGAACTGAGGGTTTGTGGGATCAGGTTCCCCTCCCCTACTCCTCTCTTCCTGCTACAGTGAGACAATACGTGTGGAGCCATTTTCAGCCCTCACAATGGGCCAGAAATGGGAGCAGCAACCATGACAGGTGTACCTACCTTTGTTCTTTGAGTGGCTGAGAGCCGACGCTGGCAGGGCTGTAACTAGCCAGGGGCAGATGGAACTGTGCACAAGGTGCTGGTATCCAGGGGTGAGCAGGGAAATGCTCCCCCTCCCTACAGGACTGTTCCTGTGTGTGGCCTGATGGGTCTTGGAGAGCTTCCATAAGTAGCCATCATCCTAGAGTCCCCTGGCTGTGGCACTTCCTGCCCCTAGCTGCCTTCCCCCAAACCCCTGAGGGGTCTGGGCTGGATTCACCTCTTCAGGTGTGATTACAGTCAAGACCTGACGTCAAGCAGGATCGGTGCAGATTAGGGCCCAGCATCGGTCCTGACCCTGTCCTCCATAGGCTGACCACTGGGCTGTCACTGACCAGCTATGTGAAGTGACTCTGAATTCTGGCTCTGGGGATCAGAAGAGATGAAGCCCTTGCATGGATGGGCAGATAGGTGGTGTCACTGGGCACAGAGCACAAGGCTCAGAGGCAGAGAGATCTGAGTTCTAATCCAGCCTCAGACTCTTAGGAGCTGTGGGATTTTGGGTTTAACCTCTGTTTGCCTGTTTCCTCCTCTGTAAAATGGGGAAATAATAGCACCTGCCTTAGGGGATTTGCAAGTCTTAAAGTGCTATCTATACAGATGCGGCTTGATGATGAAGAAGACCATGCACGTCCCCAGGCCCTGCTCCCAGGGCCCTCCTCAGGTCTGGCTGGCAGGGCATCTGTCCACCTGAGTCACAGGCCGTAAATAGCCATAGGGTTTGGGTTTTCTCTAGGACACTGAAAAGCCCCCACTGTGGCTCTGAAGGAGAAAGCCTCCAGAGGGACCTTGGGCTCCCTCTCAGGTGTGTAGGAGAGGAGGGGTGGGGGGCTCTCTCAGAGCTTCCAGGCAGAGGGGCCTTTGGTTTTGTCCTCCCTATTTCTCCAGCAGGCAGCGGCCACTATCCCAGCTCTGGCTGCAGGAGGCTGACCCCTTCTGGATACCAGACAGCGATTCCCCGCAAGCTTTCAGAAAACACAACAGATTCCCTCTGCACTTACGAGCATCCAACTGGAATAAAGGTCATGGAAATGCATTTCAGGAGAGCCCTTCCAGCCTGCACTGGCCTCAGCCCTTCCCTAAATCCCTGGTAATGAGCGGATTTGGAGTTTCAAGTAACACACGTTGTTTTGGGCTGAGGTTTGCAAGGACAAAACGGACTTTAGAGACAGGAGGGAATTCATGGAGCGAATCATGAGAGCCCTTTTCTACTCAGAAACGTCAAGGTCGGCCAGCACACAAGGTCATTGCATCATACTCAGGATGGAGCTCAGGGGAGCAGCTGTGTCCCCAAGCATACTGATTTGGGCTGGTGTAGAAGGCTGGGGCTGCCTGGGCTCCTGATGGGACTATAAAGATGAAAGAGAAAGAGGGAAAGAGAGAGAGAGAGAGAGTTGGAGAGACAGAGACAGAGACAGGTGGAGAAGGAGAGAAGGAGAGTCCTGTGTGTGCATGCCTGTCTATTTGCTGGGAGCTGAGGGCAGAACTCTGTGAAATACTTTCTCCATGTGCTCAAAACTTCCTGAATGTATTTCATTGATCTTTCTGAAACCCTGTGGAGGAGACCAGGGCAACAGACCTGGAACACCACGCAGGCCGAAGTTCCTTAACTCCCTGGCTTCTTTTCTAGTTAATGGCAGACAGTTTTTTTCCCAGATCACTTCCATCACTCTGAAAAGGGGCACTGTCCTACTAGACTGCCCAAGTCCCGCTGGGCTGGAGACCTGTCAGGGGGCAGGGACCATCACCTTCCTCCCTCTCTTCTAGGCCTTTTCTCCCAGCAAGGAGAAAAGAAGTGTCTGGAGGTGGGCAGGGAGAGGGGAAGGGAGCTCTGTCTCCAACCAAAGGGGGAGGTTCTTGAGGGAAGGGCCTTCTTTGCTTTTGCGTTTATGTCTCTGGTCTTAGCCTGTGCTTTCTTTGCACATTCACAAATGCTTTTCTTGTAAATGCATTCATTCATTCAATGAAGAAAGTTGGAGATAACCCTCACCACTGGCCAGTCAGTGGCTGATGATACCCTTTTAGTGACAGGCAGCTCATTACCACAGGAGGCTGTGTCTTCCTTCCTTAGCTCTATTTGTATGGAGCCACTTCTGGATTTGAACTGATACCAGCCCCTGTGTAACCTCAGGCCTCCGGCCCCCCTCCTCTTGGAGGCTCCTCTGCCTGAAGACTCACCTCCCCCACTGGCTCTGGGCTGGGACGGCTTCCTTTGGGGATCATTCTCCCAGGGACTCTGTATGACCACAAATAATGAATACTAATGAATATGGTCTCCTCTCTCCCTCCCTCCTTCCCTCTCTCTCTCGCTCTCCCTCTCTCTCTCTCTGTCTCTCTTTGTCTCTGTCTCTCTCTCTCTTTGTCTCTGTCTCTGTCTCTGTTTCTCCCTCCCTCCCTCCCTCTCTCTCTCTCTCTCTCTCTCTCCCCCTCTCTCTCTGTCTCTCTCTCCCTCTCCCTCCCTCCCTCCTCCTCTCTCTCTCTCTCTCTCTCTCTTTCTCTCTCTCTCTCTCTCTCTCTCTGTGTCTCTCCCTCCTTCCCTCTTGCTCTCTCTGTCTCTCTGTCTCTCCCTCCCTCTCTCTGTCTTTCCCACTCAGTTGTGAGCTTCTTGAAGGCTAGGTCTGTCTCTGGCCTCTTTCTGCGTCTCTGAACTTAGCACAATGCCCAGCACACATAGGTACTCACAATGCCCAGCACACAGTAGGTGCTCGCAATGTCCAGCGCACAGTAGGTGCTCACAATGCCCAGCACACATAGGTGCTCACAATGCCCAGCACACAGTAGGCGCTCACAATGCCCAGCACACAGTAGGTGCTCGCAATGTTAATTGACTGACTAATAACTAGCACTTCACAACATCTTCTCAGTTTCTCCTCAGAACAACCATGAGAGAGCAGGTTCTGTTATTATTATTATCACCCCCATTTTACAGATGAGAAAACAGGCTGAGAGAGAACAAATGACTTGCCCAGGGTCACGCAGCTGACCAGTGTCTGGGGACGGATTCACACCCAGGTCTTCCTGATGCCAGGGTCTCTCTGGGCTCTGGCTGGTAGGTGTCAGACTGACTGATGGATCATCTGCCTTCCACCTGAGGTCTCTGTGAGGGACTGTTCCCCCTCCTGCAGCTCTGGCTGTCTAAGGACTGACCTTCGGTCCTCACCCCTCCCTCCCTGTGATGTCGCCCCGAGCCATCAAGGCCATGGAGGGGCCTCTTGGTTGATTGGTCACTTACACCGTGTGCACGAGATAATGGGGCTTCCACTTTGGAGACGCACACGAGCAGACCCGCAGGGACCCACCCGGAGTCAATATTTTCTCAGCCTGACTGTTTCCAGCTCAAAGCAGAATGTTTTTCTTGGGGTAAGAGTCCGTCATCTTTCCCAGGCCCCAGGAAGTCGCTGGCCCGTGGGTAGGGCAGCCCACCTTACCGTGGCAGGGAGAAGAGTATCCAAGTGGGCTGAGGTCAGCCTGGCAAGACTCAGAGGGAGAGGGCTCAGAGCTCAGCCTTGGAAGCTGAGCTGGGCAGGGCTTAGCAGGAGGAAGCTGTGACCTGGAGGCCGCCAGTCCACGAGCCAGGGCAGCATCAGTGAGCAGGGTGGGGCACCAGCACCCACTCTCTCCTTTTTCTTCATCTTCCCTTCCCTCCTCCTTCTTCCTGTTTCAAGTTCACGGCCCACTGGACTTACTCCTCCTGCAGAATCGTGGTCTCCCAAGAGATGGCCGCCATTGCAGCCTGACACAGACGGGTGAAGGAACCGCTCCGCTTTTCACTGGGGCAGCTCTGTGGTGCCCTGGCTGATGCCAAGGGGGTGATTGACAAGGCCCGACCATGCACAGGGAGAGGAAGAAATAGGAGAGAATGACAGATTCCAAGGGAGGGTGGCATCAAGCCCGCACCGAGGAGTTTCCCAGGGCCCCCTCTGCAGCACAGTGCATGGGATGGAGGGAACAGTTCACATGACTAGAACAGGATCTCGAGGCCCGGGGCCCCTCCCCTCCACTTTCCAGACACATTTCCCCACAATTGTTCCCTCTTTCCTTAATTTTCAATTGCTCCCCATCTAGCTGTTCCTCTCCCGATGCCTGCAAACATGGCCGATTCTTCCACATGGAAAGTCCACATAGGATTGGAGAGGCCAGAATTTAGGGCCTGGAGGTCATCCAATCCAGCTCTGTATTTTACAGGTGAGGAGATTGAGTCCAGAGAAGAGAAGGAAGTCTGCTCCCCCTCCCATGACCCCTATCACAAGCTGTGGGGAAAGTGGGCTGGCTATCATCAGGGGCGGTGGTGGGGGCATACATACATACATGTGCACACAAACACTTACGTGTGCACATACACACACATGTGCACACACACAATGCAATTTGGCCTCCTCGCTCAGCCTGACATCTTCTTTACTCAGCATGACCCTAGGAAATAGCAAAGCTCCTAGTCATATTCTAATCCCAGGGGCCTTTGGAGCAGAGTTCTCGTGGCTGTTCAGGATACTTGCTTGGCCTAGAAACACTCCCGGTGGCTGTGCCCATGTCTGTGCCCACACTCCAGGTCAGCCAGCCAGGCAGGAGGCTCAGGGTCCTTGGAGCCAAAGCCACCTTCATCCAGTGGGGAGGGAGGGAAGGCCTGCTTACAGAGCTGCTGGCTCTCTTGGCCTCTGCCCCCTCACCTCACCAGGGCTGTCCTGCCTACTTCCAGAGTCTGACCTCAATAGCTTTGCTGGGACTAACCCAATCTGCTAGAAATCAGGAACTCACCAGAGCCTTTTATGGCCCCTGATGTCAGGAGCTCCTCTCTGGGTCACCAGAAAACAGATTTCTCTGTTGTCTTTACAGTGAGCTGAAGAAGGGGTGGCCCAGTGCCCACCCCAGCCAGCCTTCCCCCTGCCCATTCTCTGCCAGCCCACTGAGCTACTACTGCCTTTTGGAGTCACATCAGTGTTTAGAGAATAGGGGTGACTCCCCTTCTCCCCTTGGGAAGAGAGGGACTGGAGGCAAGGGGCCAGCTGGGAGACTATTGCCGTAGTCCAGGAGGGAGGTGATGAAGGCTTGAGTGAGGGGGCAGTGGTGGGAAAGAAAAGAAGGAGATGGAAGTGAGAGGCTTGTTGTAGCTGTTAAATCCAATAAGATGCAGTGGCTGGTTGGTTGTGAGGGATGAGGAAGAGGAGGCACGGTGAATACCTCTGGGGTAGGAGCCTTGGAGGCCTGCAGGACCATGCACAGGGACAGAGGGGCAAGGGGCCAGGGCAGACTTGGGAGATGCACAGGGGAGAGGGTGAGCAGGAGCCCCATTCAGACCTGCTGGATTCCAAGCACTGCCAAGACCCCCCGGTGCAGCCTTCCTGCGGGGGATCCTGTTCTGAAGGCATTTTCTTGTAGAAGTCAGTTATCCAGATTTTAGCAAAGCACGTCACCAGGTCTTATATGCGAGGGACAAGATGGGGAAATGGGGGGGCCTGGAGCGGGCTGGTCAGTTGGAACGGACAGCACGGCCAAAGAATGGCCACCAACGGCTGGCTGTCTCCTTGGCAGGAGGTCTGCAGCAGGTGCCTCAGTGATCTAGGCTAGAGTTTGTGGCCTTTGGTGGGATTTTTGCCTGGACTTGTGGTTCCTTGGGCTGGGGATCTCCTGATAAGGAAACTCACCCTTCTAGCGGACAGCAGCATCTCCAGTGCATGCCCAGAGAGTCATCTGGCTAGGCATCCCACGTTTGCAAGCTGTGCCAATGATTTGGATAAGATTTATCAGATTTTCTGATAACAGCAAGCTGGGGGGGGGCACCACATAAGGAACAAAAGGGACCTTAACACGAGTGACTGTCAGGCTGAATGTAATGAGACACAATTGGACAGACTCTGTGTAAAGTCTCAGGCTCAGTGGAACCAGGTGTCAGGGAGACCTGAGATCAAATCCAGCCTTGGACTCCTATCAGCTGCGTGACCCTGGGCAAGTTACTTCTCTGCCTTCATGCACTGGAGAAGGAAGTGACACACTACTCCACTATCTTGACCAAGAAACCCCGTGGACAGTGTGGTCTGTGGACTCAGCTGAATGAATAACTAGCCTTACACTTGGGTTCCAAAAGTCGAGTTTTCAGGTAAAGGATAGGAGAGAGATGGTCAGACAGGCCCTCATCTGAAAACGATCTTGGGATCTTAGCAGCCCTCAAGTTGAATGTGAGCCAGCAGCACGACATTGTGGCCACGGTGAAGGGGGCTCAGACTGTACTGTGACCCAGAGAGGCAGCCTGGGTGACTGTGCTTCTGTCTCATGTCCCGGCCAGGCCTTCAAGGCTGCGCTCAGCCTTGGCCTGTGCTGTAAGAAGGTTGCTCTGAGCTGCCGAGCATCCGGAGGCGGCCACTGACCCTGATGTACAGAGAGGGCTCAGGGGAAGGAAGTGGGGAGGCTTAGCCTGAAGAAGAGAGGCTGGGGAGGGCATGGCAGCCGCGTGCAGGTACATAACAGTCTGTCGGGGGTTGGACAGATGAGCCTTGCCAAACTTCCCACCCAAGGTGGGACAGGCTGCTGTGGTGGGGTGAGCTCTGCTCCCTGGAAGGCCCCCTGAAAGCTGGGCTTGTCAGGGTCACTCTGGAGGGGCTGACTCCACACAGAGGGTGAGGAGGCTGAGCCCCTGCCCCACCACATTCCGCAGAGAAACCTCCTTCCAAGAGCAGTCTATGGTGGCTGAATCAGTGCCTTTGGGGAGGTGCCACCAATGCAGAGCCAAGACAAGGGGAACAAGCCTAGGAAGGGATACCTGGAGGTGTGTCCAGAGCTCAGGGAGCCAGAAGGCGGAATCACTGACCTATGGGTGGGGGGGGGGCTTGGCAGGGTCACTGAGCCACTGGGGGACAGGCAGTCACTGACCCAGGAGGGAGAGGGGGAGAGATGAACGGAGATACTGACCCACCAGGGACTGTGGGTGGAGTCATTGACCGCCGGAAGGGGGGGGGGCGGGTTCATCGACCCACTGGAGAATCAAAGCTGCCTTCCCTGGAGCCCCTCCGGTCACTCAGGTGTGGGTGTCCCTCCTGCCTTTTCTCTTTGATAAAGCCCAGGCCTACCTCAGATCCCAGCCTGTAAGCCCCAAACCCCGTACAATGTTTGTGTCCTAAGACCAGGCCAGCTGACCAGTTTGTGGGCCTTGGTCTCCAAGGCAGCTGGGCTGGCTGCCCTGGGGCTTTCTAGATCCTAAGCAGAGGAGAAGGAGAAAGGGGACAGGGTGGGTTTTGCCAGCAGCTGCACAAGGGCAGGGGGAACTTCCCTGAGGGGCAGGACAGTTCTGGTTCTAGCCTAAGGCAGGTGTTTCTGGTCATTATTGAAGGTGTCTCCACCTCCTGGTGGCTTCTCCACAGCATAGTGGCCTCTCTACCTCCTGGTGGCCTCTCCCCCTCCTGGTGGCCTCTCTACCTCCTGGTGGCCTCTCCACAGCCTGGTAGCCTCTCCACCCAGGGTGACGCACTCTTTTCAGACAGGTAGCAGGATAGGGGTTTCCTCCCAGAGCCCACACAAACAACCCGTTCTTTGCCTCAGTACTGGCCTTATTTCTTCACAAATAAGGGCCTGACACGGTTACAAGAGACTGTGATTTCTGGACCAGTCCTGGATAGCTGAGCAACAAATGAAAAGCCTGGGCTTGAGTCACCTGGGAACTTTTCAGAGAATGAGGAGAGTCGGAAGGGACCCTGGAGACCCCCCTTCACCCTGCCCAGCCAGTGGTCCTGGGCCTCCACCCTCCCTGCATCTGCTCCAGTGCAGCTGCTTCACACAAGTCCCCCCAGGCCAGCTCCCTCCCTTAAAGGAAGGTGCTGGTCAAGGCTGCCACGGGGCAGGGGTGGGGGTCTCTGAGGTGTCCTCTGCTGTAGGATGAGGTCCTCTGAGGCCCCCTTCCAGCGTGCATCTCTGGTCCTGGTGAGTGTCAGAGCCTCCAACCCAGGACCTCTGAAGGGGAAGAACTGGCCCTCAGGGAAGTTACAAAGAGGCATGTCTGGGTTTGAGGTGAGGAAGGACAGTTAGGAGGGTTCCAGGGCCTGGGGAGAGAGCAGCCCTGCCCTCCCTGGGGTTCTTCCTGCCAAGGCTAGGCATCACTTAGCTGGAATCTTATAGGGGACAGACAGGTCTTTCCAGGTGGGGTCGGAGTGACGGATGAAAGCCTTTCCAGATGTCAACATTTTGGTTCTGCTCCCATCAACCTCAAAAGAAGCAGAACAGATTCTTGGATTTTGGTTCATTTAATTGGACGAATGAGTATTTGCTGAGCTTTTAACACCAAACACTCTCACCTTGTCCTGGCCCTGTAGGTAGAACACAAAAGCTAGGCCCCTCAAAGTGGCCTCCCCAGCTGGGCAGCTGGCCTCTGATAAAGCCTCCTCAGAGCTGATAGTTAAATGCTCAATGTGAGAATTCATGCCTCAGCAATGAGCTGATGCTATCAGCCAGGGCTGGATTTACTGTTTCATTGATTGTCCAGTCCTGAGAATATGATGGATGGTAATATGCTAAGAAGTTAATTCTGGAGATGGAATTTAAAAGTGTCATATGAACATTTTATCCCCTCCCCTCCTTGGGGATCCAGTTGTTAAACATTGACTGGCACACCCAGCAGGATGTTCTTGTGGGAATGCTTTGGGGCAGTTTGGAAGTGCCTTTGATGGTGGCAGCCAGAGAGGAAGGGTTCCCTCAGGTTGGCATTGGCTTGGGACTGTGGTCTCCTCTAAGGGCTTCATGTCCCAGAAGGATCCTTTGGAGAAGGAGGGATAAAGAAGAGGAGGGAGGAAGGGCCTGGAGTGGGGGGATAGTCATGCCCCTGGCTGGCCCTTAGGGGCCCCTCACCCACTGATGCCTGTGCAGTCTGGAAGCTCAGGTCAGGGGCCACCACGCTCCCAGGAGGGCACATATCAGAGGGGAGGCAGGTTGAAGGCAGGGAGAAAGCTCTGTGGGCCCAAAGGATTAGGGGAAGGTATCGCTTGGGAGCACAGGCCCAGAAAAAGAAGGGTCCCCAGGTCAGCTAGGACAGACCTCTCAGTTTACAGATAAACAGGCTCTGCCGGTGCAGAGACCAGCCCTCATCCCAGGAGAGACCTGGAGGAGGATGGAGCTTCCCAGGGTTCTCTGCTGCTGCATCAAAGAGGGGAGAACAGCCTGACTGAGGGGTCTGAGACCGGGCTGGAGTGGGGAGCTGCAAGCATTCTGGACGCGAGCTCCTGGAAGGTCAGGATAGACCTGCTTTGCTGTGCTTTGCTATTCCCTCTGCTTGTCATTTTAGACGTTTCCTGGCTCCCCCCAAGAGAGGGCCCTGAGCTATGCCTAGAGCAGAGGAGAAAGGGGGGCCAAGCCGGATCCCTGGAGCCCATGCTGGCTGCATCCCTGGGGCTAGGGGCGCAATCTGCCCACCTCCCTCTGTCACACCGGGAGACCTGTAGTCTCTGAATGGAGGTGGTTCTGGAGAAGAGGAAGCAGTGAAGCTCTGGGTCCTAGTGGGGTGGGGAGGGGCGAGGAGGGAAGGGGAGCCTTCTGACACAGCCCGAGTGGCCCCTCACGGGTATGGGGTCCCTCATAGCTCTGACCATCGCAGAGATTCACTTTCAGGCCCATTGATGTCCCCCAACTAGCCTGAGGTTCTGAGGGTCCTCTGTGGAGGGCCAGTGCTGGGTCACTCCTGGGGTGCCAGCCCCCTAGACTAAAACCAAGCAGAAGCAGACGACCGACCATGACCCTGGAAGAGCTCTCAGGACCAGGGAGCTGAGCTCATTGGTGGGTGTGGCTTTGTAGTCAAATCCCTGTTCTGCTACTTACTTCCGAAGTGACCTTAGGTAAGTCACTGTCCTCACTGAGCCTGAGAGGTTTAGGACAGGGGGTTTCCCAGGTCCCTCCCCAGGGTCAGTTCCATGATCCTGTTTTCTTCTGTGACTCATATGAGAGTTTCAGGATCCAGTGGACACAAGGCAATAAACATCGATTAAGTGCCTACTGTGTACAGGGCACTACCAAGTGTCTTTGAGGAGAGGTCAGGGGCATGAAGCCCTGTAAATGCGTCTCTGATGGCAGGTCATGAGGACAAAGCTGGGTGCTTGCAGAGTGCCAGGGAGGAAGCTGGTCTCCAGCTGGGGAGATCAGGGAGGATTCCCTGGGGGAAGTGAGGCTTTAAAGGAGGGGGAGGATTCCAGAGGCAGAAGGAGGAGGGGGGGCATTCTGGGCGATCCAGAGAGACCTAGAAGGAGGAGGAGAAGGAGGAGGAGGAGGAGGAGGGAGAGGAGGGAGGCGAGAGCTGAGATGTGTGAGGAGCCTTGCCACCCTGGGGCAGAGATGCTAGGCAAGGGCCCAGCCCCCAAGGAGATTGTACTGGAAGACAGGAGACGCTCAGCAGACAGGTGGTCCTGCATCGGCTTCCCTTTCTCCCATAACACTGTGCCTGGAGGGGCAGAGCTCGTCAGGGAGCCAAGCGCACCCTCTCTGCCCCCCTCCCCCCAAGGCAGTGCATGCTTGCTGCAACAAAGCCCAGTGGCTGGCGAGGAGTGGACACTGGCCATGGACTCGGGGACCAGAGGCTGCTGTGCACTGTGGGAGCTGGGGGGCGACAACTTCTGCTTCGAGCTCCTCGGCTGGCTGTCACGGGCATGGGCATGGTCTGATCTGGCTGATGGGGATGGTGCCTGCATACACCACACACACACACCACACACACACCACACACACACCACACACATCCCACCACACAGACACAGACACACACCACACACACACCACATACACCACACCACACACACACATACCACATACACACACACACCACACACACACCACACACACACCACACACATACACCACATACACCACACCACACACACACACACACCACACACACCACATACATACACCACACACATCCCACCACACAGACACAGACACACACCACATACACCACACCACACATACACCACACACCACACACACATACACACACCACATACACCACACACACACCACACACACCACATACACCACACCACACACACATACACACACCACACGCACACACCACACACACACCACACACACACACCACACACACACACCACACACACCACATACACCACACCACACACACACCACACACACACACCACACACACACCACATACACCACACCACACACACACACCACACACATACCACATACACCACACCACACACACACACCACACACACACCACACACACACCACACACACACCACACACACACCACACACACCACATACACCACACCACACACACACACACACACCACACAC
>CM053600.1:206050117-206102330 GCA_028646575.1 Pseudocheirus occidentalis
TATTTAAGATTTTTGCATCTATATTCATAAGGGAGACTGGTATATAATTTTCTTTCTCCTTTTTGTCTCTCCCTGATTTAGGTATCAGTACCATATTTGTGTCATAGAAACAATTAGGAAGGACTCCTTCCTCACTAACTATTTGGGGAAAATTAGTGAGGAAGGAGTCTCATAAAGCTTTTGACAGATAAGGACGTCGGTTCCTGGCTCAGCAATAACAGTTGCCTTCTTGGTCGCCATCGGGAGAGGGAAGGATGCCAGCTGCCTTCCATGCTTTGGGGATCATTCCCCTTTTGGGCATCTCTTTAAATCCTAGCCCACTGGTCCCTAAGTTGCTAGTGAAGAGACTCAGGGAAGATGCAGGCACCTCCTCCCCTGCCCACATCCCTTGTGGTCCTTCCTTTTCAGGGAAGGCAATACCTCCATTGTCACATGACTGACTGGAAAGGAGGGACAATGCAAGGTCCTGCGGGGCTGATCATTTGCTGAATTAAAAAACACCCGCCACAGTCTTAAATCTTCTCCTCCTATAAGGCATAAAGTTCACACAGAGATTTCTCCTTAGATGCAACAACAGAGATGACTTGTCAAGTCGTCTCCTTGTTGACTTCAAAAGAAGCATCAGCCAGGGAGACTTGCACCCACCAAAGACGCTTGCTCCATCATGGAGGACATCCTGCTAGGGGCCATGTGGAAAATGTGCCTCAAAAGTGCTGAGCTTCCCCAGGTGTGCTCCAACACTGGTTTGGTCACGCGGAGCTGTAGAACACTACCGGACATCCTCAAAGACATCGGGGCAGCTTGAAAGAAGTTAATGAAGGGATTGAAGAATGCCCATTGTCCAGAGTATGATGTGCACTGGAGAGTCAGCACGGTTAACTGGTCTATCGGTTTAGAAGTCCAGGACAGACCCTGAAGATGGAAGATAAATGGGCCCAGAAGGGAGGAGCAGGAAGAGAGTGAGTCAGATAGCGTTTGGAGAAGCGTGCACAGTTTGCCCAACAATCCCAGAGCTGCTCCCTGACACCAAAGTCCCTCTCTGTGGTGTCAGCATCCTTCAGGCTGCTATGTGGCTGTGGCCATTAGAGCACCGTAATCACCACAGAAGGAAGATCACAGGTGAGCCAAAGCCAACAGACACAGCACAACTGGGGTGCAGAGAAGGAATAGGGGCTGAAATGATGTAAAAGGCACCTTCTATGACCGGTGCAGTTGGACAAAGATTGACAGCTAGACGGATGCCCGCAAAAGAGAGGAGGTGCCCTGGGGAGACCCTCTAGAGCAGATCAGGATGAGGGAGCTGGACACAGAGTGCACGGGGATGGGCTGACATTGAGGAGAGGGAGTGTCCCAGCTGAGGAGACCTTGGACCACTGAAGGTCAAAAGAGAAGCACCATGCACACAAGGTTTTGAGTAAAGGGAAGCAGCCCTTTGTGAGTAAATACCACAAACATTCCCATTTTGTAGGTTAGAAGACTGAGTTTCAGGAATGTTAAGCACCTAGTCTTGGGGGTGACACTATGAGTGTCTCACTGAGCTGGGACTTCTCCCTCCCAGACTGGGACTTGTTCCACAGCTCCAAGGCAGCCCCTTTACAAAAGGGAGGCTGTTCTTTTCACTATCCCTTCAGTTTATACTGGAGAGAAGTAAATCTCTGAGAGATCTTCCTGAGAGGCCATGGAAGGGCCAGGAGCTGGGGAGGAGAGAGCCAAGGAGCGAGCATCATCTCGTCCTCCAACTTTCCTGAAAGGCTTCGGTGGGAATGGGCCTCGTGACCTTCATACCCATCTAATGAGGAACATTTGTTTCTCCCCTTTGCCAAACTGCATTTTTATGTCATTCCTCAGTACTCAAAAACAAAGAGCAGCAGGGTGTGGGCCTCCCTGGGGCACCCTAGTAGAACCGGGACTAGAACCTCATCCCAGAGCCCCGCCCCACTCCAGATTCCAACTCCCAAGAAGGTCTTCCCCAGGGACTCAACTCCTCCATCACAAATGTGCCAGGAGACCACCAGAGGTTTCCTTCCTTTGTGGCTTTCCTGACCTGCAGAGAAAGATGAGAAAGCATCTGAATGGCTTATTTTAGAGACTATCGAACCATGAACTTTTGGAGGCCATGGAGCCCAGCTGCCTCCTTCTGTCAGAGAAGGAAACTGACATGCAGAGAAGGGATAGGGGCTACCCAAGCCAATCTGATCCGCAAAGCACTTATTAAGTACCTACTGGATACCTTGAGCAAGGAATCAAGGAAGGAGGAGGAGAGGAGGGAGGGAAGGAACAGAACAAGCATTTAGTGACTATTATTGTTCCAGGCGCTGCGTTAAGAGATTTACAAATATCATCTCCTACCCTCACACCCCTGGGAGGCAGGTGCTGCTGCTACCCCCATTTTACAGCTAAAGAAACTGAGGCAAACAGAGGGGATGGGACGGCCCGAGAAAAGGCCGCTGGCTCCAATGATCAAGGGTCCCGGGCACTTCGGGGAGAGCCCTGGCGACCTGGCGACCGAAGCCAGCCATGTGGGGCGGAAGGAGAGAGCTGAGCCTAGTGGCCTGGCCGGGATCTCCTCAGGCGGGCAAGTGAACCCCTCAGAGCCCCACTGGCCCTTTAGTGGGCGCTAGTGGCTTCTCGGACCAAGCTCATACTTGCAGACCGGCGCAGCTGCCCACACCTTCACTGTCTCATTTGAGCGTCAGAATAACCCTGTAAGCTAGACACTGCCCGAGTCGCTAGCCACATTTTAGAGATGAAGAAACAGGCTCAGCGGTTGGGGTGACTAGCCCAGGAGCACCCAGCTAGCGGGATTCGAACTCAAGTCCCTGCCGACTCCATGTGGAGGGAAGAGGGGGCCCTGCAGCTGGTTCAGACAGCTCCTCCGGCTCCCTGAGCTGAATCTCTGATGTCAGGAGGGGAGGGCGTTTTCCTGAAGCCCCTCAGACTCCTCTGCCAGGGCCCTGGGGGAGTCGACGCTTCCGTGGTGGTGTTTGGGGAAGCCAGCAAAGCGCCCGGGAGCCATCTGAGGACTCCGCTAGGAAAGAGCATCTTTATCTGTGATTAAGGAAAAGAGCTCTTCAAAATGCCCTGGAGGGATTTAGCTAATGTATCCCTAATTTGTCCGGCTCTCTGGATCGGGCGCTGGGATCCAGCTGGCCGGCGCTGGCCGCCTCTCTGAGACTGGCAGGTAAACACATCTGGCGGAGCCGCGGAGGCGAGCCGGACAACATCTGGGCCTCTCCAGGCTAGTGGAGCCAGGGCACGGACCAGCCCGCATCTTCCTCCTCCTCCTCTCCAGACACAGAGAGAGCTCCACAAGGGAAGATTGCAGAGAGATTAGCCAGTGACGAGGACTAGAGAGCATTAGGGATGGCCGAAGAGACAGAGATGCAAAGGGCTAAGTCAGAGAGCAATCATTAAGTGCCTACTGTATGCCGGGCTCTTTGCTAAGCGCTGCAATGCAAAGGAAGACCAAAGAGCCCCTGCCGTCAGGGAGCTCACAGCCCTTAGGGAGAGAAAAACTGGCCTGCAGCCGGCCCAGGACCTATCACCTTCTGTCTAGGGCTAACTCTATCCATCTGATAAAGCAAAGGTAATCGGAGAGGGTCCAGCAGCAGCCGAGACTCGGAGAGACACAGAGACATCAGCAGAGACAGAGAGAGACAGTGGGTTCCTTGGTTCCTTGACACCTGGTTCCTCAGTCTGGGTTCCTTCCTGCCCAACAGTGATGGAGGACTGACTGCATCGCCCTTTGGTCAGCAGCTTTCATTCCACCTGACTCAGTTCCTTTACTCCATGGACTCTCTGGGTCCACTGAAGCCCACGTGGCTGGGGGAGGCTGCTGGCCACCTTTGGCCTTGCTCCTCCTGCTCCTCCCTTGGCTCCCCTCCCCTCACATCCTCGGTGTGAGGATCCCCTCAGGAAGGAGGCCTTTGAGGCTCAGAAGTTAAGTGACCTGTCCAGGGTCACACAGCTAGTATGTGTCTAAGCAGGATTTGGCAGGATTGCTTGACTCTTCTAATGTAAATAATGATGGTGTTCCTTCACCCCTTCACTGCTTCCCTGGTTAAAGTATAGGGCCATAGAAGACCAGGTGAGATAAAGGTATGAAAAGTGGAAAGGGGGATTGGTAGACATTAAAGCCAAGAGGCTTTCCTCTCTCCTAGAGGAGCCTGTGAGGTGTGCAGGGCTTGGCACGTGTGGTCTCTCAACAGGGAGGGGCAGGGGCAGGCGCTGTTTTATCACTGTTTTAAAGATAAGGAGACTGAGGGGGGTGAAGTGGCTTCCCTGTCAGTGGTCAAGGCTGGATGCTGACTCCGGCCTAGCTGACTCCAGCTCACCCCATTTCCTTCTCTGTAAATGCAGCCTTTATACCCCAGGGTTGCAGGAGACAAGATCTGTTCAGCGCCCAACTGCCTTCAGGCTCTTAGCGCTGCTGTTCCTCAGCTTCTGAGGCTGGCTGTCTCTTAGCAGAGCCGATGACCTCTGCCCCCACCTCCAGGCTCTGTAGCTGGCCATGCTCAGCTGCTTGGCCCAGGGCATGCTCGGGTAGCTTTATGCCAATGGAATATTGGCTCAGCCCCACCTCCCGTGAGAACTCCCACCAAGGAGGCCCAGCTGAGCAGGTCACACAGGCAGATTTGGAGACATGTCAATCTTTATTTGTGCCCATGGAGTTGAAAGGAACAAAACCAGAGTGTTTTGTACCCACTCTGTGATGGCTGAGTGCCTACAGCTCCTTTCAAACTTGTCCACAAGCCCCCCTGACCCCCAGGGGCTTCCTCACACTGTTCAAGAGCTTGGACTCCCTTTATCCCACGAGCTGCTCCTGCTAGGAGGTGGCAGGTGTCACCAGAGACCCCTTGTCTGGGTCAGTATCCAGAGGATTGGGGCCTCAGGCTCTGGGGCATCTGGGACAGCTGGACCTGGCTCAGCCCCTGCTGGAGGGCAGCCATCAGACACCTGGGTTCAGGGGTTTCCTTCTCTTCTGGATCCCTCTCCTCACTGCTGGCTATGTAGCCACAGGGCCATCCCCATGTAGCCAGCCCCACTGCTGGTCTGGTAGCCCATCCCTGCTTGGAGGCCATCCAAGTTGCCACAAATATCTTACCTCCCTTTGCCTTGCCTGCATCCCCCTCGCTGACTCTCTTTTATACTAACTATATATAGGTCCAAGCTGATCCAATGGCCCATGGTTTCCTCTTGCAGCCCCACAGAGTTAAGTAGGGAGGAGCTTATAGCCGTGGGGTCAGTTTCCCCATTTTGTCTCTGCCCCAGACTGGGCAGTATCATGAATTCACTCTACACAATTGTCCCAGACAGAGCATTTTCAAAGAGGGAGGGACTGCCACAGCAGGTAGTGAACTCCCTATCATGGTAGAGTTTCAAAGAGAGATGGGATGCACACTTGTTGGGACGATTTCTATCTCAGAACAGGTTGGACCGGATGCCTTGGGGGGGACATTCCAGCTCTGAGATTCTGGGAACCCAGGAGCAGCTACTTCTTTTATACGTAAAGACTCAAGAATGAAACACGTTTAGTCTGCTTTGGAATAGTTGAAGGGGCACAGGCCAGAAGACAAGCAGCAAGGCAGAATTCCTGATTTCTGGAATCTACCTCCCTCCTTGGGATCCTCTGCTGATACCCTCCTTCTCAGCCTTAGAGGGTTCCTTCCCAAGAACCATAACTTAATGTCAGAAAAAGATGGTGGTGAATGAAGAGGGGCCCTGAGACAGAGGTGTTGGTTGCCAAGGTGCAGCAGAGGACCACAGCAGGGGGGTGATGTCCCCTAGTTCTAGCTATGGCCAAACCACCAAGGGCTCAGATGGAAACCTACCTCTGGGGCAGGCCCACAGAAAGATGGAAGATGACAGATGGGGCATGAGCAATTAATCAACATTTATTAAATGCCTATGATGTGCTGGAGAAGGATCTTTGCAAAAAAAAAAACCCAAAGGGGTCTCAGAAAGTGGGACAAACAGCAGTTGGATGCCAGGCTCTGTGCTCAGTTCTGGGGACACAAAACAGACAAAAGACAGTCCCTGCCCTCAAGGAGCTCCCAGTCTAATGGAAGAACCAGTGAGCCAACAGCCATGTGAAGATGAACTTGGTCCAGGATAAATCTATGACAAGTAAGAGGGGTCCTGGAAGGCATCCTGTGCGGGGTTTTGGCTGGGATTTTAAAGAAAGTCAGTAGTTCTAGGCAGGGGACAGACGGAGAGGATGCCAGGAGCCAGGAGATGGAGGGGCACCTTCCTAAAACAGCTGGGAGGCCAAGCTGGGGTCACTGGATCCAAGAGCACATGGGGGCAGTGAGGAGGCTGGTGAGGCAGGTGATAAAGAGCTTTGAATGCTAAATAGGGGATTGTATTTGAGCCTGGAGGAGATAGGGAGCCACTGGAGTGTGTTGAGTGAGGGGTGACATGGTTGGACGTGTGCTTTAGAAAAATCAGTTTGGTGGCTGAATGAAGGAGGGATGGGAGAGGCTGGGGTCAGGCAGGACCCCCTCCCCCCTACCACAGCAGCTATTACAGTCGTCCAGATGTGAGGTGAGGAGGCAGGGTCAGAAGAGAAAAGGGGAGAGATGGGGGCACATTAAAGAGATGGTACAGAGGGGAAATCAACAGGCCTTGGTGTGTGTGTGTGTGTGTGTGTGTGTGTGTGTGTGTGTGGTGTATGTGGTGTGGGGTGTGTGTGTGGGGGGGTGTGGGGTGTGGGGTGTGGGATGTGGTGTGTGGTGTGTGGTGTGTGGGGTAGGGTGAGAGTGTGTGTGTGTGTGTATGTGTGTGTGTGTGTGTGTGTGTGTGTGTGTTTATGTGTGAAACCTGGGCTGTATTGGGGAAATGTAAAAACCCAACCGAACAGCAAGGCTTCCTCAGCCCTAAATCATCCAGACAGCTCTCAGCCTCGCCAGGAGAAAATTGCTCCAGCTGCCTTAGCACCCTTTAGCTTCGAGCATTCTCCCAGAATGGGGTTTTTCAATCAAAGCCGGAGATGGATGGGTCTAATATGTGCCTGCTCCGACATGGCCCTGATTACATTCACTCCCACAGCCCTAACTCGGTGATGAATTTGTCCAATTCATCCCCCAGCCCTCACTGAGCAGGCTGCTGGGAACCAGCCTCCTCTGTGCTGCTGCTGGTCCTCAGAGCAGCAATGGCAGGGTGACTCCAGGCCTCCACAGCTCCCCAAGGACCATGATTTCATGGGGCTTTTTGTCCATCCCTTTGGCTTTCTGCCTTCCTTTTCTGAGCTGGCTCCTTGTCTTCCCTTCACACTGGCAGGATCTTGTTAGTCAGAGGCAACACGACCATGGTGCTTTTTGGGCCAGCTCCCTGGTCAGTCTTGACCTGGTTTTCTTCCAGGCTTCCTGATTTGTATTGTTTGTGCATCTCTGAAGAATCCCTTCATTCACTTGCCAAATATTTTTGAATATCTTTTATCTGTTAGGCTCTAAGAGGGGCACAAATATGTATGAGACACAGCGTCTGTCTTCAGCAAGCTTTCAGTGTCTATCTTTGACCTCAGTCTACCCATCTGGAGTCTGGGGAGATTCTGTTAGCCCAATTCAGGTCAGGTTCCCAGAGCTTGGTTGTACCTTCACCAGAGTCCTAGGGTCTCCCCAAAAGTTTCAGGGTGAGGCTCCCTAAGGCTGTTTGTTCTTCAACACAAATCTAGTGTGTTCCCCCAATATCCAATGATTACTTCCCCAATATCATTTTAACCAATTGATATGTCCTCAATATTACTGATAACTATTTAATATCAATTAGTTTTTATGAAGAGATCTTTATTGAGGAGTTAGACTAGGAGGCAGAACCCCACTGTCCCTCACCACCTTAGTCCCTGGGCAGAGTGGGCTCATACTTAAGGTGCTTGGCTCATTCTCTCCCCCAGGCTCCCTTTGCAACCCATGTAGCCCAGAGATGAGATCATCTCTTGCTTGCTTTCAGGAAGGATTTCCTGCTGGGTTGATCCACACTCAGTCAAGGCTGCCACCTTTCTAAGGCTCAGCTGCTCTGGCCACCAGCAGACCATTCATGGACTCCTGTTGCTGGACTTTTTTTTTTTTACGTTTTTTAAAAATTTAATTTAATTTAGTTATTTTCTTGTTTACATCATTATTTCCATGAGATTTTTGAGTTACAAATTTTCTCTCCATCTTTCCCCAACCCCCAACGAATGATCCCACTGTAAAGCCCCTCCCCCAATCTGCTGTCTTTTGTGCCCTCCTCCAACACCCCTCTGACCTTTGGTAGGGCAGGGAGGGTCTCCCTGTATATCTTAATTCCTAGTTGCATGTATTGCAGAGCTTTAAATTCTAGATTCTTCTGGTTCCTCCCTTGTCACCCACCCCCACTGGAAGGACAAACAATTCAATACAGGCTGTGCATGTGTAATTACACAGGACATCTTCACAGTGGACATATTGCAACGGTCTGTTCGTATGTCCCTCCTTCCTATCCCATCCCCCCCTTGTTCTGTTCTCTACCCTGTCCCTGTCCCTTTACTGAAGTGTGTGCTTCCAGCATCCCTCCCCCATACCCTGCCCTCCCCTCTGTCATCCCGCCTCTCATCCCTGTGCCCCATATTCTCCTGTGTGGCATGGTACCCAGTTTAGAGTTTATGTCATTCCTTCCCTAAGCCAAATTCAATGAGAGTGAATGAAAGTAAAGTTGTAACAGTTATCCCTTGCCTTTTCTATATGGGAATGATTAACCCCATTTTGTCTCTCCCACCTCAGAATTTCACCTTTAAAGTATCATCCCTTCCTATTCAATTGATCCTATACCCTCTATATACACATATATACACACACTCAGATATATGTTCATACACATATATAGCCTCCTATATAGACATATGTGTAAGTATATACACATACACACACACATTTGTGTTCCCTTCTCCTACTAAGAAAAGTTTTATAAGTTACTATTATCGTTTTTCCATGTTGGCATGTAAGTAGTTCAACTTTGATGAGTTCCTTATGATTTCTTTTCCTTGTTTACCTTCTCATGCTTCTTGTGTTTGATTGTCAAATTTTCTGTTCAGCTCTGCTTTTTTCAACAAGAATGCTTGAAAGTCCTCCACCTCATTGAATGACCATATTTTCCCCTGGATGTTGCTGGACTTCTGACCTTTCAAACATCACCAGGGAGCAGCCTCACATGTTCCCTTCCCAATACTCATTCACCTAAGAGCCATCAGTCAAGAAGAAACCAAAGCACCGTGTATTCGTGGCCACTTGGCAACCATGTGGGAGAAAGGCTCTTCTACCCCGCAGCTCACTGTTTTTTTCTAGCTCACCTAAAAGCTTCCATGAAGAGAAAGAACTAGATTTCCCCTATTCAGACCTCTGTATGCACACTCACTCTGGCTCATTTGCCATTAAAAGCCCTTTCTTCACCACAGAGAAGGTGGGGAGTTAACAATTACAGAATACTTGGACTCTGGGGGCAGAGTCCTCCCATTATACATCCTCATACCATTCCAGAATAGGTCCCCCTCTCCTCTCTGTGGGGGAAGAGGGTAGACAGCAGCCATAGCTGACAGTCCATGTCCAGAGGCCTGGGCTCCCACTAGCCAGTCCCCTGTTCATATATCAAGAATTTATGAACAAACTCTTACTTCAGAAATGTCTCCCCTAGAGCTTAGGGCTGCAGAGTGCAGACACCTGGGCCTTCTCAGACAGAATGGGCACCTTGGCTTTGTCCATCAACGTATGGTTTTGGGTGATCATGAAGACCATTTGTTGTGCTGGTGGTGGCAGTGAAGTTGTATCTGCCTCTTTGGACTCCATTTGGAGACTTCTTGGTAGAGATACTGAAGTGGTTCACCATTTCCTTCTCCAGATCATTTTACAGATGAGAAAACTGAGGCAAACAGTAAAGCAATTTGCCTAGGATCGCACAGCTAGTGAGTATCTGAGGTCATATTTGAATTCAGGAAGATGGGTCTTACTGATTCCAAGCGTGGAGCTCTACCCACTGCACCATGTGGCCAGTTGTCTACAAAGGCAGAAAAGGTATCTGTATCAGAGAAGCATCCTCCTGTTCATGAAGTCCTGGGCCCTTGAATTCTGGAGTCTTTCTGTGGTCCCAGATGCTTTGGGGAAAACATCAGATGGGTGGAGTCCTCTCCTAGGATGTGGGGTGAGAACCAGTTGCAGAAGAAGGTTGTCCACCTGCCTGGGAGCCCTAAGACTGCATTCAGAGAGGCAGCATCTATGCTATCGTTCATAGGGAGGCTATCGTTCTACCACACTCTGCCCTGGTCAGATCACAACTGGAGCATTTCTCTGGTTGTGAAGGTCACATTTTAGGAATGATATTGATAGGCAGAAGAGAATCTGGGGGAGGGCAGCCAGGATGGAGAAGGGCCCTGAATGCCAACCAGATAAGGACCAATCGAAGGAAGTGGAGTGCTTAGCTGGGAGAAGACTGGGGGGAAGGGAACATGATTACCGTCTCCAGGGATATGAAGGGCTCTCACATTACGTGGAAGAGGGATTAGCTTTGTTCTGCATGGCTTCAAAGCATCTGAACTGCAAAGAGCTAAATTAAGTACAAGCTTTCCTAGAATTAATAGAACCCTCCACAAGTGGAATGAGTCCAGGCATCTCCCAGCCAAGGTTAGGAGAAGGAGCATCAGTGATTTCTGCTCAGCTCTGGGGGGCAGGTCCTTGCCAACCTTGAGACTCTGTGGCCACCTGAGAAGTTCCTGGCTTAGTATATAAAGTAAAAATCCATGGTGCCGTGACAAATAGTCCTTTACAGTGACCCCAAACACAAGAGCTGTAGAGGGACTTTCTGAGGGAGGGTGGCTCCCTGGGCAGAATCTCCCCTGCTCCAGGCTTTTACCACCTGCTTTGTGTCCTAGCTCCCTTGGGCAGCCAGATCAGGTGCTAAAGCCCATGGGCCCCTTCTTAGGATCATGTCTGTAAAATCACAAAACAAGATAGGTAGATTTATAAAGGAAGCATGTTCAGACTCCCTTCCTATCCCACTTAAGATCCTCTGCTGCCCTGGGTAAAGAAGGAGGCTTTGTAGTGCCCAGAGGGAGACTCTGTCCCTTCTCGGAGGCCCCCAATCAATGGGCTGGGAAGCAATCATCGAGCACTGACTGTCTTCTGGCCACTGTGCTGGTGATACAAATATGGGGCAATCCCTTCCTGCCCTCTTGGCGCTGCACTTCTATGCTCTTTACCCCACCTCCAACTGGCTCCTTCTTCACTGCACCCGAACACACCCAAGTTTTCCCCATCCTTAAAAACACCTCTAACCAGAGCCTGACATTCTCTCAAATTCTCATCCTATAACTCTCCCCCTTTCTCCCCAAAACTCCCCAGAAAACTGTCTATACCTGCTGCAAGTATGTCAAGATTCTGTGACTTAATGGGGACGGGGAGGGGGGAATCCCCCAGCCCAGATGCCAATGCACCTCTAACTCAGAAGTCAAGCTTCCAGGAAGGTCTTGAGACCCTGCAGGGTCACTAATACTCTTTTGTTTACTCACTACAGCCTGGGGAAGCCCTTGAGACGGGGAGTACCTGGACCGGAAATCTGCCGCTATCCCCAAGCCTTGACTACACCTATAAAGCTTTGTCCTAGCAGTTAAGAAGTAAATGGACAGATTGGGATTTCATCAGGGATGATCTGTGGGCTTAGGCAGCTAGGCATGGTGGAACTTGTCATACTCTGAGTGAATGAACCGCAGTAAAATCTGTCTCTGGTTTTGATGACTACCTGGCCCTCCATGGTCCTGATGCATCCTGGGCCATTTCTGCTGGGGTAAGGGCAGTGCAGAGAAGGAAAACATCAGATATTGAGGGGATGTGGGAGAATTAAAACTAAGGCGCTATTGGTAAAGTGGTAAGCTGATCCAGCCCTTATGGAGAGCCATTTGGAACTCTGTCCAAAGAGCTATAGAGCCATGCATACCCTTTGACCAAGTGATACCACTGCTAGGTCTGCACCCCAAAGAGACCAAAGCAAAAATGAAAAGGGCCTATGTGTACAAAAGTATTGGTAGCAGCTCTTTTTGTGGAGGCAAAGAATTGGAAATTGAGGGGATGCCCATCCATTGAGGACTGGCTGAACAAGCTGTGGTATATGATTGTGGTGGAATACTATGGTGCTGTAGGAAATAATGAGCAAAATGCACTCAGAAAAAACCTGGGAAGACTTACATGAGCTGATGCAAAGTGAAGTGAGCAGAACCAGGAGAACATTGTACACAGCAACAGCAACATTGTAGCAATGATCAGCTATGAATGACTTATATGAACTGATGCAAAATGAAATGAGCAGAACCAGGAGAACATTGTACACAGCAACAGCAACATTGTAGCAATGATCAGCTGTGAATGACTTATGTGAACTGATGCAAAGTGAAATGAGCAGAACCAGGAGAACATTGTACACAGCAACAGCAACATTGTAGCAATGATCGGTTGTGAATAATTTAGTTATTCTCTATAATACAACAACCCAAGAAAATTCTGAAGGACTTAAGATGAAATGTGCTGCCCATCTCCAGAGAAAGAAATGGTGGGGCCTGATTGCAGACTGAAGATAATTTTTCTTTGCCTACTTTACTTTTCTTGGGTTTTTTTGCCTGTTTTTTTCACAGCATGACTTAAATGGAGATGTGTTTTGCACGACTGTGCACATATAACCTATGCCAAATTGTTTATCAATGACAGGGGAAAGGGAAGGAGGAAGAAAATTTGGAACTCAAAATTTGAAAAAAGAATGTTAAAATTGTTACATGTAATTAGGAAAGAAATATGAAGTTAAGGAAAGGGTCAATGAAGACTTGCCAGCATTTGGAGGTCATCACCCCAGCTGCCCTACCCAAGGTATTCCTTATGGGGTTTGGTCACCCAAACAGGATAATCCAAGAGAAAAAAAAACATGACTTGAGGTCACACAATCTGCTTATGATCTGCATGACCTTGGGCATGTGACTTCCCCTCTCTTGTCCTCAGTGTCTCCATTTGCACAATGAAGGTCTCTAGGGACAATTCCTCCATGGCCCAAGGACTTACAACACTGACTTACAGTGACCTTTGGGATTCTTCATACTTTCTTCACATTGGGTGTCAGAAGCTTAGGATGCTCTGAGCCTGAGAAGGGAGAAGGCAGGCACAGCTGTGCCCCAAGACACCAAGGGGCAGCAGGTGCTTGTATTTCCCCAGGGCCTAATTAGGAGTGTCAGGAAGCAGCCTCTGGGCTGCTGCTGGTTGAGCTAGAGGGTGAGGAGTGTGAGAGAGGGGAGATGGAGGGAGCTTGGGAGCAGCTCGAGTTATGGAGAAAGTGTGTTTGGATGAAATGCTGGAGGAGAGCTAACACAGTGGAGAACAGAGTTGGGGTCCAAGAGAGTCACTGAGGGCTGGAGCACTAGGCTAAACTAGATTAGAGGGAATTCAGTTGGAATCAATGTACAGTGTTGCCCTTGGGTATGAAGAATCAACTTAACAGCACAAGATGATGAAGGCAGAGATTTTAGCCAGTTATTTGTCTTAAAAAGATCTGGGTTTGTGTGTATGTGCACACATGAGCATGTGTGGATGTGGATGTGGATGTGAGCTGTAACCTCAATATAAGTAAGTGATACAGTATGGAAGCCAAGAAGCTGAATGCTTTATTGGACTTGGGCTGTTGGAAGACAGGACTATGTTCTAGGAGCAAGAAGAGCAAAGCCATATGGGATTCTGCCCCCCTCAGACCTTGTCTGGAGCACCATACTCGCTTCTAGGCACCACAGTAGCATCCCAGTCACGTTAGGAACTGCCAAAGGATGTGCCCCAAATCCAGGGAGTAAAGGCAAAATCTCAGAGGATCCCTGTCTCTCTCTGGGCCTCAGTCTTCCCCTCTGTGACACAAGAAGAATGGACCCCATGGCTCCACAGCTCCAAGGCTGTGATCTCATGATCCTGTGACCACTGAGGGAGGGAATGGGTAGGCAGTCAGACCCCAGCCCAAACACAGGTGACATCTGTGCCCACTGTCTCAACCAGCCCTGGTATGCTGCAGGAATTCTGACTGGTACCACCCTCCACAGGACCCAGAGACAGACCATGGATGGCAACATAGCCAACTTGCCACCACCATGAGACTATGTCCACTAGACAGCACAACCCAGTCTTGAGTTGCCTTCCTCCTGATGCCACCCCTCTTCCCCTTCCTCCTCCTCCTCTTAAAAAGTCCATTATAATCCTTTTACTTATCCAAGGACAAGGGATTAGGAAGCTAGAGGAGGGCTGCACTGAGGTGGCAGAGTGAGCTCTGACGTCAGGAGGAGACACTTGGCAATCCATGGGGGGGGGGGCTCATTCCCTAGACTGACAAGTACCTCTCTATGCAGCTTCAGATTCTCCCAGGAGCTTAGTTGGCTTTTATAAATTCCCACTGAAAAAATGACTTGTACCAGATCTGAAACTCTGTTATAGGGTGGTAACTATCGAAACAATCTGGTCCTGGCTAAGAAATAGAGTGTCGGTCAGTGGAACAGATTAAGTACACAGGAAAGTAGGGAATGATCATAGTAATCAGGTGTTTGGGGAATCCAAAGGCTCCAGCTTCTGGGATAAGAACTCACAAAATTGTTGGGAAACCGAGAAAGCATTATGCCAGAAACTGGATCCCCATATTTTATACCATTTACCAAGATGATGTCAAAATGGATACGTGACCTAGACCTAAACGGAGGAGGGATCACAAGTAAATTAGAGGAGTGTGGAACATATTACCTATCAGACCTATGGATAAGGGAAAAAATTATGGATAAGTGAAAGATAGCGAGCCTTGTGAAATGTAAATTTTATCACTATGGTTACATTAAATTAAAAAGGGATTGTACAAATAAAGTCAATGTAGTCAAGATCAGAAGGGAAGCAGAACATTGCGGGGGGCGGGATCAGATTTTATAACCAGTTTCTCAGATAAAGGTCTCTTAAATATATAGGGAACTGAATCAAATTTATAAGAACATGAGTCTTTTCCCAATGGGTAAAAAGTCAAAGGACATGAACAGACAGTTTTTGGAAGAAGAAATCAAAGCTACTTATATGAAAACGATGCTCTAAATCATTATTGATTAAAGAAATGCAAATGCAAACAAGTCTGAGGTGCCGCCTCACACCCATCATATGGGCTAAAATGATAGAAAGGGACAATGACAGATGTTGGAGGGGAACTAGACAAATTGGGGAGTGGATCTGGGAGTTGATCCAGCCATTTTGGAGAGCACTCTGGCATTACAGCCAAAGAGTAAGAAAACTGTGTAGACCCTCTGACCCAGAAATACCACTAGTAGGTCTGTTTCCCAAGGGGATCAGGGAAAAAGGACAAGAACCTTTATGTTCTAAATATTGATAGTAGCTCCCTTTGTGGTGGCGAAGAACTGGAAATTGTGGGGATGCACCTCAGTGGGGGAATGGTTGAACAAGCTGTGGTATGTGATTGTGATGATACCACTACTGTGCTGGGAGAAAGGGTGAGCTGCTTGATTTCAGAAAAATATGGAGACACTTGGATGAAATAATACAGAGAGAAGTGAGCAGACAAGAGAACATTGTGCGCAGTAACAGCAATATCATTCAATGAGTATCTGAGGGCAATTAAGTAATTCTGAGAAATATTTAGATCAGCCGTGAAGGACTGGTGAGAGACAGCGTCTTGCTGTCCACTTCCAGAGAAAGAGCTCATCGAGGCAAGCACGTATTACATGGTTCCACATATCTCTATGTCATATGTTGGTCTTCTCTAGTGCAATGTTGGGAGAGAGACAACTCAGAACTCAAAATGTAACAAAAAATAAATATAAGGACACATTAAAAATTGAATTAAATGTTTAAAAAATGACAGAGTATTTAAGGAGAAATGTCATTGGTCCTCTTTAGGGAAGGAAGGGAAGAGTTAACTCCTGGAAAGACCACTGAGAAAAGAGCTATACCAGGCAGTGATTGGTTGACTTCTATCTCCCAGGAAAGGAGGACAGAGGGAGGCAGCTAGCGCTGCACTGCCATCCTCTGTCAGGATAATCCCTAGGATCTTCCATTATGCTGGGGCCAGGCTAGAGGGAGAGTATACATCATCCAGCTCCATAGGCTTTCCTCTGACATTTGCCACCACCTTGACACAAGCCTTACTCACCTCCCCCTGGACTATGGCAATGCCTGTCAGCTGGTCTCCTAGTCTCAAGTCTCTCTTCCCTCCAGCCCATCCTCCAGTCAGTTGTCAAATTGATCTTCCTCATGCACAGGTCTAACCACATCACCCCCTTCCCCCTCCCCCAGTGAATCCTAGGGGCTCCATATCCTCTCCAGGATTAAATAGAAGACTCCATTTGGCTTTTGAGTCCTTCACAACTTATCTTCTCACACCTTGAACTCTTCCTCATACACTTCAGTCCAATGACATTGGCCTCTTACCATAAGCTCCTTAACAAGACCCATCTTCTCCTAAGTCCCAGCATTTTCTCTGGTCTGGGAGGTTCTCCCTCCTCCCGGGAAGCCTCCTGGGCTTCCTTTTGGTACCAGCTAATATCCTTCCTTCTATAAGAAACCTTTCCCTTAATGCTAGTGCCTTCTCTCTGTAGATTATCCTCAATGTACCCTGTGATGTTTTACTCTGTCTTATTGGTACAGGAGTGTTTGTGAATTGTCTCCCTCGTTAGAATGGGAGCTCCTTAAGAGTATTAGACTCAGAGCTCCCAGGCTTTTGCTTTTCAGTGATGCCGTTGTTCAGTCGTGTCTGGCTCTTTGTGACCCCTTTTGGGGTTTTCTTGACAGAGAGACTGGACTGGTTTGCATTTCCTTCTCCAGCTCATTTTACAGATGAGGAAACTGAAGCAGACAGGGTGAAGTGACTTGCCCAGGATCACACAGCTAGTAAGTGCCCAAGGCCAGGTCTGAACTCATGAAGATGAGTCTTTCTGACTCCAGGTCTAACATTCTATCTACTGAACACCTTAAGAACCTGTACCTTGGGCCCTGCTGACATGATCAAGAACCCCAGAACTTTGACAGTGGCGGTGACATCTGTCCCTGAGTGTGACACTTTTCCAGGGGGTCATGAAGGAACAAGCCCACACTTTAGTGTTAGTTTGCTGAAACCTACGGTTGTTTCTGTTCTCTGCTAATCACCAGCCTCATTCCAAGGGAATGTGAATGGATTCCTCAGTGGTCGATTCCTGATAGATGACACAAGGTTTTAGCCACAAAGAATGGAATGGAAGATGACACCTAGTGAGCGCAGAAATCAAAGTCCCTTTTCTTTCTTGTTGAAAACAAGACTTCACAATCCAGAATTGGAACTGGCTCCATTTTCTTCATTAAAAAAAAAGTCCTTCCCCTTTTGTCAACTACCTGCAGCAGCTTTATAAGATGTGGTTGAAAATTCTGTCATGAACCCACCATATGCTGTGCTCAATGAATGGGTAAGAAGTCTGACCCCCAGGGCAGTGGTAAGAGTAGGGAATGGAGGGCACTGGTGATCATGGAATGGATGGCAGGCCAGCGGGGACAGAGAGGAAGACCTTGGTCTCCAGCGGGTGAGAAAACAGGCTGGAGTGCAGCAGGCTCTATGCTCTGGCTCCGAGCTATTGCTCACAGGAGACATGTTAGACAGAAGAGATGCTTTTTGCCAGACAGCCTCAGAGGGAAGAAAATTCCTCTTATTCAACCCATAAATCTTGCCTTTTCTGAAGGGATTTTTTGTTTCTCAGCTATTCCCTCCAGTAATGACAGAATCAGACTTCTGTTTCCCACAAATTACTCCTGTTTTTTGGTACTTTTTATCCTCAAAGCAGCTTTCAGACAAGTACAATTTTCTTAATTTCACAACTGGATAATTTGAGGCAGGTGGAGGCTGCCATTTTGCCAGGATCTCTCATGGCCAATAACGGAACTGAGCATTTATGGCTTTAGGAACGATGTTTTACTGGCTGGACCAGGATTCTGTGTTCACTACATGTTTCTACAAATGGGAAAAAGGAGTTGTGCGCTTAGCTATTCTTTGGGCCTTGGTTGCCTGGTCTGTATGACAAGGCAGCTGATTACTGTGACCCCTACAGGCTAAGGTACTATGGCTCAAGGACTGACCCAGTGAAACATCCTGTCAATCTATTTGAAGGCAAGAAACAGAGGAAAAGAGCAGACTGGATTCTACTGGGGAAATGATCCTTTCGTGGATCCCAAGCATTGTGGATGAAAGATGAAATGAGTGAGGAAATGCAGGTTTGAGCTTCCAGGCATTTCGGTTTACTAAACAATGCATGGCAATTGCCAAACGAATTGGAACAAGTCACCTTCTTCAGCTTTGGTATTCATATCCTGAGTATGGGGGACAGGGAGAGGAAAGCAGATTCTTACACATTAAAAACAATTAGACAATTAATAGAAGATTGGGTAATCTAATTCTAATTGGAGGGAAGTTGGGAGGGGAAGAATGAACAACTGTAATTTCCTGAAAATCAGAAAAAGAAGTGTCCCCTTTGCCTTAGTGTCTGTAAGTAAGCAAAGGAGCAAGGAACCAATCACTGACTGACCAACACAGGGACCATTCTCTGAGAAGACGTATGCTTTGCTTGGGATGTACAACTGTGAGAAAACCCCTTGCATCCATCTTCAGATCTGACCGGGATTCTGAGGTCCTTGGGTAAGGGTCTCTAAGTAGTATGCAGAGGGGGTCAGCTTCCCAGCCTCGAAGCACTAGGTTTCCCCCAATTCCTTTAATTGAATAACCTTTTCTCATAGGACAGAAATTAAGCTAGACCCATAACTGAATAGAAACAGAACTGAGCCAGCTCCAGAAATGAATCAGGAGATGGAGTCAGAGGGGTTCACTCAGTTCCCACCACCACTTGCTGCTCCAACCCCTCAATTCCCTCACAAGTTGCCCTCTGACATAAAAGACTGCCTTCTTGATATCAGAAGTTGCCATATGGCCACAGCTCACAAGTTCCAAAGTGGCCAGATAGACATGGTCAGCATGGGTCAACTGTCCTGCTTAACCAAGAAGGACTTGCAATGAAGAAGATATGGAGGGGATGACAGGCGTGGGAGTGAAGGACAGCCCCAGCGTAGCATGACTAGCATGAGGCCAGGAAGGAGAGGACAAGAAACAGCAAAATGCTTAGGGACACCCTCCAGACCTTAGGTGGGACCCTGCCTGTGCTCTGGGGAACCTGCAGGGAGAGGCTGGTCCTGAGACTGAGGGAGCACCTCCAGAGAGAAAGCAGCACTGACCTGGAGGATCCAAGCAGATCTGGGGGAGCCCCTCCATCCACTGTGCAGTCCATCCACTGTAACATGTTACCTGCTGTATCTGTCTCAGGTCTCTACTTTGCTCCATCTGAAGAGACTTGAGGAATGGAAATGAGCAGCTGCTGTTTCTTCAGGAAACAAGGCACTCACAGGAGCTTATTGATTCCACTGGGAATAAGTTTTTTTTTGGGGGGGGTCGCAGGGAATTTGGGGTTAAGTGACTTGCCCAATGTCACAAAGCTAGTAAGTGCCAATTATCTGAGGCAGGATTTGTACTTGGGTCCTCCTGACTCTACTCACTGTGCTACTTAAAGTGCTCTGCAGATGGTAGTTGATGTTGTTGTTGTTGTTTGATGATGATGATGATTATAAAGGTTGGAGAGGAAGCCAGATAAGACTTAGGATAATAATAGTGAGAAAAAATATTTCTGGAACAATTAAGTAACACAGTGAGTAGAGTCAGGAGGACCCAAGTACAAATCCCCCTGCCCAGCGATCCCTCCTTGATCAATCAGAAATTCCTAAAACTTTCTCTTTGGAGCCAACAGTAACAAGAGCCCTAAGAAGAACCTGGGAGGATAGCCAGGTGACTCAGGGTTGGTTTCTGTTGGAGAGAAGACAGTATCTGACAGCTGAGGAGCTGGACCTTGGTCCTGGACTAGCTGGGACAGGGGATGGCAAGCATTGTCTCCCTTGGTCCTCATATGTCCCTGGAAGGCTGGGGCTCTGATGATGCTCATTTTACAGATGAGGAATTAGGGTAAACAGGTCACAGAATTTGAACTCAGGTCTGCCTGACTCACAGTCCAATGCTCTGGGCATGATGGTGCCCCCTCGCTGCCTTTGATTTCTACCTTGAGCCTCTCAGAGTGTCCTCTCTCTTGTTTTGGATGTTCTCCCTCTTGGGAGATTTTTGGGCAGAAATACTGAAGTCGTTTGCCATTTCCTTCTCCAGCTCATTTTACAGAGGAGGAAACAGAGGCAAACAGGACGAAGTAACTTGCCCAGGGTCACAAAGCTAGGAAGCGTCTGAGGTTGGATTTGAACTATGGTCCTCCTGACTCCAGGCCCAGGGCTCTATATACTGTAGCATTGGTTGTCCTTGAATGTAGTAGGCAATTAATAAATGTTTATTGACTGGCTGACTTAGAAAGACTTCATTATTGAATTCCCCCCCATTAGGGATTTGTAATGCACTAACAGCTCCATGAAGGGCTGGGGAGGCTCTCCTCCTTTCCTGCCATCCCTTTCCCTCTCAGCTTTAACTCCCAAAATAATTGTTAGAATAAAACATGAAGTAGAATCTCTAAGTAAGCTCTCTGGCCCCTGACTCCTGGCATTCCTTGGAGACACTTGCTTTAATTGAGAAGAAGGATTGCCATAATTACTGCCTAATCCCTGCCTCCCCCTCCTTTTCCTGACATTTTCATCTGACAGTGGCCTGATGGTGAAGGCCAGGCAGGACATGACATCCCAACTCTCTGACGCCATCTTTGGCGGGCTTGCCCAACCTGCGTTACTAAAGAACTGCAGCCTCCTTAGAGTTACACAACCATCAGGGACCAAGTCCACTGGACTTTGGGGCTCCTCCAAGCCCCTCCCTCTCTAGCAATGCCTCTGTTGGGTTTTCCCTTGATTTTCTTAAAATATGTGACTGGGAAATATGAAAGGGGAGGGAATACATGTTAATGACCAATTACCCCTTTGAAAGCAGGCTTCTACAGCACTCAGGACAACTTCAAAATGGTCTCTTCCTTAAATTTTTTAATGAGCCTGAAACTTAAATTAGACTTAATTTGGGTCACTTGTGAAAGAAAACGGGTTCTCTAAGCCAAGGGAAATTCCAGTGGGTCTTCCATGGTCATGATCACAGCTTCCACATCTGTCCTCAGTGCTAATTAGCCTAGTTTTACCACATGGCTCCAGAGTTTGGGTATAAAAATCATGAGAAATAGCCAGGGTGATTCTGCTAGACTTGAGGAGCTGGCCACTTCCTAAGTCAATGTGTGTGCTGATGACCATGCCCAGAGGGGCAGCATCATTTGGTGAAATGGTTGCCAGGCTTGCAGTCTGGAAGGAGCCTAGATACTCGTTGTATGATGGTGGACAAATCAGGCAGCTTCTCAGAGCCCTGGACAGTCTCTAAGCCTCATTTGCAAACTTCTAGTCAGACTGTGAGTCAATCTAGCTACCATCTGAAATCAAAGGGATGCCCACTCCTGGATGACAGGTCACCCGGAAGGACCCAAACCAATGTCCTTGGTGTGGCCCAACAGAATCTCTATGGAGTGAGTCGGCCTGAAAAGCAGGGACATCCCTTTCAAAAACCTGAGGAAGACCCGGAGAACTGAGCCTGGAATCATTGTCCTGCTCCCTTGACTGCCCCACCATGTTGTCCAAAGAAAGCTGAGCTCCAATCCTCCCTTCTACATTGACTAAATGGTCATGTGGCTTTAACGCTTTGTGCCTCCCTTTCCTGTGAAATGAGAGACACAATAACACTCCCCATGCAGGGCAGTTGTGAGGATCCAATGAGTTGAAAAGTGGTCCACAAACTTTCAAGTGCTTTGTATTGATCATAATAATTGTTTAATTCTTGGTCAAATGATGGGGTTGGAGTAGATGAAGCCCAGGACCACAGGAGGATAGATTTGTGCTGGAAAGAGACTTAGGTCCCTCGGTCCTGTTCAGAGAAGGGAGATGATCGCCAAAGGCCACACGGGAAGAAAGTACAGTGCCAGGATTAAAACCCAGGCCCTCTGGCTCCAAGCCCACTGTCTTTTCCACGTTCTCAGGCTGCCTCCAAAACATTGCTACCTTCCCCACTGAAGCGTTTAGATTAACCTTCCAATGGAAGGTCCAGAACCTACCTATGTTGGAGTGGAGTCTTGTTGAAATACTCCCACCAACGCTCCTCAACCTTTGCTAGAATATCCAGCTGAAATAATGTTTTGCTTGATTGATTCAATAGAGGTGTTTTCAGCTTTTTCAGGTGGTTGTGCTTAATTGTCTTAAAAGAAGTACTCTTAGGAGATCAAGATATCAGGGTGTAACCCGTCACTAGTTGCCTCAAGTTGGGGTGAAGGCTTCCAAAAGTACACTGTGCTGTCCCATTAATATAGGTTTTCAATAGATGGTTCATTACCACCTGTTGGGGAGGCTGTAAAGGGGATTCTTACTCAGGTAAGGCTCAGAACCCGGGGCTCTGATGTCCTTGCCAGCCCTACAAGCCTGTGATTTTGAGATTTTGTGAGTGGCCATCCTTCCAAGGGCTCTGCGGGCAGCACCATGCTGAAGCTAACTCGCCATGCTGCCTCTGCTGCTGCTGCTGCTGCCCCAAGTTGGCTCCGTGTAAGATAGGCCAAAAGTCACCCTAGAACTCTCCAAAGACACTAGGTCTTTACAATACTGGCCAAAGCTCCCATTGTCAGCAGCTGCTAGGTGGGATCTGGCTCCTTTCCCCTACACCCGGCAGCAAACCCATTTACCCTAATTCACTCAGAGATCCACAATAGTTGGCCGAGATCTCATTTACTCTCTTTAAGTGCTTGTTCATGTTAATAGGTCACAGTGCTCCATAAAGAGACTCAGCACACCAGGCAGCATCAGGAAGAGCCGGTACAGTCATTTCAGAGTCATATAGCCTGTCCAGATCTCATTCACTGGAAGCCCCTTGACCTCTCCAGACTGCAGTCTGTGATTCTGCTGGGCATCTCTTCCCACCATATCTCTGGAGTTACACAGTCTTCTACCACTGGGTGATAGCGTGAAGTTTGGGGATGCCTGGCTAGGACTCATGTGCATGGTCATGGCTGTGGAAAGCAAGCGAGATGGAAGGGTCATGGGGAAGGGCTGCACTAAGCAGCCCCAGACCAGGAGGCACTGAGGACCCAGGCCTGTCCCCAAGGCTGCCCAAGGACAGAACCGTTTTCCCATTTCACTTTCCTGGCAAATACAGAGCAACCTCTCAGAGTCTAGACTAAAGCCTCCCCAGAAAGATCAGCTTCCCATCAAGAAGATGCTGAACTACCTAAAAGTGAGATATTATCTCCCTCATGTTCTTGCTATTTTTACTTAGAAAAAAAATGGCTTGTGAGCTTAGAGCAATTTGTAAGCCAGGACAGCTAATGTGTCTGAGGGCTGCCTTTCATTAAAATGTACTGCACTTGATTTGGTGTAGCAGTTGTGTTTGTGGCCGGCATGCTGGGGGTCTGGGCAGCGAGGGGGCAGCATGGCCACCTAGGCAGACAGTCTGGAAGGGCCAGAGCACAACAGCTCTGAAAATGAAGCTGTTTATGGGCCGACATGGAAAAACAGATCTCTGTCACCTGTCTACGGAATGAACCTGACAGTGAGGCCCGGGAAAGGAAGGGCCATTGCTGCTCATAACAAAGCAGGTCTTGTAAATCTCCTAATGTGATAGCAAATTGCCTGGGGTTTAAATATACCTGCAGGGCTCCTCATGATCCAAATAGCAACGCCATCTGCACAGTGGCCTCGGCTGCCCTGAGGTCTTCATCCTAGGCCTGGCAATGCCAGGCCCAGGCTTCAATGGGTACCTGCCCTTCATTCAGGAACAAACCTTTAACAGCCTCCTCTTTCAGGCCCCATCCCCATTCTCTCCCTGGTCTCTTCCAATGAGTTCTCTGCAAAGTGGCAAGAGGGACAGTGTACAAACTCAGAGGCACTGGGATGTACCTGTCTGCCCCCTGCAAGAGCCCTTTCCCAGGCCCTCCACTCAAGGGGGCTGCTTCCCCTCAGAGATGGTCTTCTGTTTATGTACAAGCCAGTCTGCCACTTGTTCCCCATTCCCCCATTAGACTGTGAGCTCCTTGAGGGCAGGGGCTGTCTGTTTGCCTTTCTTTGTATCCCTCAACACAGTGCCCGGCACATAGTAGGTGCTTGTGGACTTGTAGAATGTAAGCTCTTCAAAAGCAAGTCTTTTGTGTGCTTGTGTCCCTAGAGCCCAACCCAGCGCCCGCCTCAGAAGAGGCATTTCGTTAGTAACTTTAGCTACCTAGGGTTCCCTGTCTGTGGGAGCTCACAGTCACTGGTGGCTGCTGTGCTGGGGGTGGGAAGAAAGGGAGGCCCAAATGCAGGTGGCCACAATGCCTGTTACATAGTCAGTGCAAAGGGGGCCCCAAGGAGGCGTGCTGGAGCTGAGCCTCAGAGGCAGGGATTCCCAGAGTTGGAGTCTGCGGGTCGGGGAACAGCCAGCCCACGGTCACAGTCACAGGGGTGTGGAATCCTCCACCAGGGAGTAAAGAACACCGGAAGGGTGAGAAGGGTCTAGATATTGGGAAGCTCTGAAGTGAGCATTTTGCATTTGCTCCTGGAGGCCATAAAGAGCCATTGCAGTTCACTGAGGAGGGGGTGACTTGGTGAGACCTGGGGTTTAGTTTGAAAGCTGAATGGAGGCTGGGCTGGAGGGGGAGAGACCCCTAGGCATGAAGTGATGGAGGCGACCGAGGAAGGAAAGGGGCACGTACAAAAGACATGGGGAAGAGGACAAGCTGCGGCCACAAGCTGGCTGAGGGAGCCGCTGAGGGAGCCCCAGAGGGCCGGGGAAGATGAGCCGCAGGGTGTCAGTGAGGGGTCTGGGAGCTTGGAATGCCCTTAAGGAAGAATTTGGAAGTTTGGGGGGCAGGAGGGATGTCTGCCCCACAGTCAGTAAGCAAGGCTTCAGGCTGCACCAATAGGTCTGGGAATTATCTGTGCAAAGAAAACAAGTGAGCTCCGGAGAGCTGATCAGATCAGGGAGGGCCAGGGCCAGGACAGGGGAGAAAATGGCTGTGAGCCCTAGAGAGTCTGGGGAGGCGCACGTGATCAGTTGGTGTGCCCTGGATGGAGAGTGGTGGAGGGGTTCCCCTGCAGGGAGAAGGAGAACCAAGAGGGAGCACCCCCGAACTAGAGGAGGAGGGGAGGGTGGAGGAGAGGGAGGAGAGGGGGATGGGGAGGAGAAGGAGGGTGGGGAGGGGAAAGAGGAGGAGAGAGAGGAGGGGGAGAGGAGAGGGAGAGTGTAGGGAAGGAGGAAGAGAGGGAGGAGGGAGAGGGAGGAGGAGGGGCATGCTTGCAGGGAGGAGAACCAAGAGGGAGCAGCCCCCAAACTAGAGGAGGAGAGGGAGGAGGGGGGAAGGAGAGAAGAAGAGGGGGGAGGGGGAGAGGAGGGAGAAGAGAGGGAAAGGTAGGGGAGGGGAAGGGGGAGAAGGGGCAGGAGAAGAAAGAAGAGGAAACCTGGTGTGGGAATAAGGAAAGCAGAGGGAGAACCAAGGTACAACTTGGTACTAACATGAACAGGCCACAGTTTGTTTCCCACTCAGGGTTGGCAGGGTTTTTAAACTCCCTTTTCTAGCTTTATCCACAGGGAGAGGGCTTTATTCCCACCATGGTCCTCAGGATGGTCCATGCACTGAGGACTCATTACAGTTACTATGTGGAGAGGCAGAGCAGTGATTAGAACCCTGAACAAGTCCCCAGTTAGCTGCTGGGCCTGCCAAGAAAAGAATCCTCGCCTCAGTGCAGGTGGAAGGCAGCACACATGCAGCAGAGAGGTTTGCTTTCACAGACCTATGTGCTGACAGCTATCATACAGCTTAAACAGAGACCTCAGGAGGTATTTCTAACAGAACCACCCCTAAGGCTGGAACCAATGACCACACCAAGATTTCTGTGACACATGAAAACAGTCTACCTCCCTTTTCGAATGACTCAGGCAGCCAGAAGTAGGCCAGAGAAGCTTGGCAGGCGCAGCAGGGGATGCCCTGCCCCCACAGCACTGCCAGAATTCTTAGAGATGCTTCAGTTGGAGGTCAGTTTTTCCACAGAGGCCTGATGTGGAGTCCACAGGAGAGTCTGCCATGAGGCGGGGAGCTGGGCTGCCTTGTCTTGCTTTGGCCCCCATTTGATGTTCTTCTGGACCTTTTTGATTTGGGGGAGGGGTTTGTGACATGTCCAAGGGTAAACAGACCAGGAGAATTGTGATCTGACCCCGGGTTCTTTGACTCCAAAGCCACGACATTCCTAACCCTCCCATAGAGAAAAGAAGGAGACTGAGATAACAGGTTTCACAGAATGTGTTAGGAGATTTTCCCAGGTGAATGTATCCACCCTTGGTAGATTCAAGATTAGGGGCAGAGAATCCATGATCTTGAGGCCATGTATGGCCCTCTAGATTCTTAAGTGCAGCCCTCTGACTGAATCCATTCTTTGCCTCATTTCTTACCTAGCCTTAATCACTGAATGGGATATTGCCTCAGTCAACTGAGACCTGGGAAAACCTTAGCTTAAAAAGGCCAAGGATCCCCCCTGCATCTCCAGTCATGCTGAGTGATATCTGGTCACTGGCCCTAGATGGCTCTGGAGGAGAAAGTGAGGCTGGTGACCTTGCACAGCCCTCCCTCACGCAAATCCAAGTCAACTGCCAGTCGTGTCATCATCTCCCTGATGTCATGGTCCTTTCCAAGAATGAAGGACGAATGATGACAACATCAACAAACGAGGCTCCTCAGGACAGAAGAGTTAATGGGCCCAGTTTTTAAAAAATGAGAACGTAGGGAAAAGAAAAAAATTCTTGCTTCCACATGCTGAGGTATTTTGTGAGGTTTCAGTGATCAGAATGTGTATTTCTTTGGGCAGAACACCCATGTGTAGGTTATGATTCCCCATGTGGACAGAGGGAGAAGGAGAAGGAAGAGAGGAGGGAGGAAGGCAGGGGGGAGGGAGGGAGGGAGGAAAGGAAGGAGGAAGGTAGGAAGGGAGAGAAGGAAGAGAAGGAGGAAGGGAGGGAAGAAGGGAGGGAGGAAGGAAGGAAGGAGGGAAGGAAGGGGGGAAAGGGGCAGCTCTAAAGAGGAAAATTCTGAAGATATAAAAAGAAAGAATTCCAAGGAGAATGAAAAGTGGGAGTTATCTAAAGATGTCAGTATCTATAGGGGAAGGGAGATGGTGCCACAGTGCACAAAGCACCAGGCCTGGAGTCAGGAAAATTCCTCTTCCCGAGTTCAAATCTGACTTACACATTTACTAGCTGTGTGACCTTGGGCAAGGCACTAACCCTATTTACCTCAGTTTCTCCTTCTGCCAAGTAAACTGGAGATGAAACGGCAAACCACTCCAATATCTTTGCCAAGAAAACCCCAATAGGGTCACTAAGAGCTGGACAGGATTGAACAACAAAAATTAGTATCTGTACCTGGGGAACTTATCTTTGATTTTTAAAGGCATCTACAGACTCTGGGAAGAAGGGCGCGTCACTGAAGATGATCGAGCAGACAAAATTAATGAATGCAAAGACTTACTCTCACATCTCAAATATTAGCTTCCCAAGAACAAGATAGAAGAGGCTGGACCTTGACTGGACCAAAGCTCATCTGGAAAACAAAACAAAACAATTGGAGTGTGATTTTGCGTGTGTGGTGGAGGCTGGGGGTGGATAGACTGAAGCACCAGAGAGAGTCCAGAGGAGATGGACCATGAAAGTGGAGAGAAGGGCTGGGGGCCTCTACCTTTTCTCCTGGCTCCCAGAGGGTACCAGCTCTAAAAGTAATGGGTATGAGCTGCCAAGAGGTAGATGTGGGTGAGCCATGAGGGAAAATCCCCCACCCAGGAGACCAGTCTGGCAGAGGCGGGGGCTACTCCACAGGAGGTCCTGGCTTCTCTTTCACTAGAGGTCCTGAAGCAAATCCTGGATGACCCCTTGGCTGTCAGGGCTGTTGTTGGGGTTTCCTTTCATACAGTTGGCCAAGAGAGCCTCTGAAATCCCCCGTCTCACATTCTTCAGTTAGGCAGTTAAAGCCCAGGGATCTGGGATGTAACTTGACCCAGTGGACCCATTTCCCTGGACTCTCAGGAGAGCACACCTCCCACTGTGCCACTTACTGGTCTAAGTGTCTTTGTTACTGATGGGCAGAGCCTTGAAAGGACGCCTTAATGAGAGGCAGAGGAATCCAAGTGCTCCCAGCATTTCCGCTGGTATACCGCTGGCTGTGGAGGCGGCCCATTAATCGCTATTTCCTATTAGAAGTGGGAATAAAACTATTTACTTGGCTCAAGAGGACTGAGTAAGATAAACTAATAAAAACGATTGCTGAAATGTTCTTGCAAATGCCATACTCCTTATTGGGAGGAATTCATTTAATGAAGCTGGGCAGCAGGAGGAAGACTGGGCTCGAAGCCAGGGCACTTAGGAGCTGTGGTTGATGGGAGTCGAGTCAGTGAACATTTATCAAGCACCTACTGTGTGCCAGACAGCCTACTCAGCACTGGGGATACAAAGAGTCCTTCCCTGTCCTTAGGGAGCTTACAATCAAATGGGGGAAGACACAAAAGGAAGCTGACAAGGGGGGAGGGAGGAAAGTCAGAGCTTCACTTTCCCCACATGAAAAACTAGTTATTGTACTTGTAACTTTTTTTAAACCAGACATCTTACCACATTGGTAAATAGGAAATTCCCAATGAGAAAATTGCTACCAATGCAATGTGCCACCTGCTCTGAAACTTAAGAGATTTAGAGAGTTTCTTGAGATGCTAAGGGGTCAAATGACTTGCCCAGGGCCACATAGTTAGTGTAAGTCAAAGGGAGGATTTGAACACAGGTTTTCCTGGTTTTAAGGCTATCTCTCACTATACCAAACCAACGTGATTTTAGCCAGAATCTAGAGCAGCAGAACTTCTAGGAATAAGGAGGTGACCATTCCTCTGTCCTCTGCCATAGTACTTCCACATCTGGACTTGTAGGCCAGTCTTGAGTGCTGTTGTTTGTCCTGGGAGCTCTAGAGTATGGGGGAGGGGGAAAGCATCCAGGATGGAGTGAAGAGTCTGAAGTCCAGGCTACATTCAAATCCCTTGAAGGAACTGGAAATCTTCAGCCTAAAGAAGACTCAGGGGAACATGCCAGCTGTCTTCAGTTCTCTGAAAGTCTGTCATGGGGAAGAGGGATTAGGCTGACTCTGTCTGGGCTATGAGGGCAGAGCCACAGCAATGGGCTAAGGTGCAAAAAGGAATATTTAGACAAAGTGTCAGGAAAAGCATCCAGACCCTGAGAGCTGTCCCAGTGTGGAAAGGGCTGCCCGCAGAGGTGAGGGGCTCCTCTTCCTTGGAGGTCTCCAAGCAGAAGCTGGAGGGTCATTTCTTGGGGGGTAGCATTTCACATATGAGCTAAGACTTAGTAGCCCCTGAGATCCTCAACAACCCTAAGTTTTCTGAGGCTTATGGTTCAGTGATCTAGTAGAAGGTGCAGATCCCATTGGCTCACCATTGGGGCCTTGAGGTAAGGAAGGGTGAATGTGATTCAGTTGCCTTAAAGTGGTCAGGAAGGGGGCTAAGGAAGAGCTCAGAGGCCTTCAGCACTTCTTCCTGGCCATCTGAGCCATTCTTCTCTGCACCAGGTGGGTACAAGCCATGGACAGGCATTGTCCATCCCTAAAAGAGTTTGACTCCTTACTTCCAGAGGCTGCCGAAGCAGAAGTGGCAGAAATAGATGCTGCTGTGGGAAGATCTCCCGGACCTGGGAGCTCCTGACATCTTTTCTGATGCAGACACCATGTGTCTCCACTCAAAGGGCAAAGACCCTAAGCCAGGATTGCCAGAGAACCTGAGCAGCAGAGGCAGCACAAAGGAAGCAATTCCTGGAGCAGGAGGAAAGACAAACCCAGACCTGAATCCATCAGTGATGCTGCAAGTCACATAGGCTCCAAGGAAACGTCTGACTCTAGAGGGGAGATGGGAGGGGGTCGTTTGGATGTCTCTGAGCTCCCAGACGGCCTTTCTGTATTCTCTGTGGAGTATGATAAAGTTGATCTATGCTCCATTTCTTTTTAACTAGGTCCTTTCAAGGGAACTTGGATCATGAAAGATAAGAGACAGAAACGAAACAAATCCAGTTATTACCAGATTGAGCGAGTGAGACAATAATTTGTAAACCTGAAATTGCCATTGAAATGTTCATTTATAACATCAGCACAAGCCTCCTAGTTATCTTCATCAAGAGCCAGAGAGACTTTTTAGAGACCTAGTCCATCCATCTGAGAATAGGGGTGAAAAGCTGTAGCTGATACTGTAACCACGTATGATTGAAGAAAAGTATCATAGAAGTGGAATTGGAAAGGGCCACCAAGCTCATCCAGTATAACACAGAGTAGGAAGCTGAGTCCCATAGAGGTGAAATGACTGTCCTAGGGTCATACAGGTCTGACATGGTATGAATGTAGAATCAAACTTAGGCCTCCTGATGCTAAATCCAGGGCTCTCTCTAGGACACTGAAATAGTGTGCCAGTCATGGCTTAAGAATGCTGGACAACTGATGGATACAAGTCAACTGGGACTTGGTACTCAAAAGATACTGAAAGAAAAAGAAGGCTCCCAAACATTGGGTAAATTCCCCAGTGGCAGCAGGTAGGGCATGGATGGGGGGGGCGGAGACAGAGGATGAGAAGTCAGGGTGGGGTCAGGATCTCAGTAGAGGGAGCTCCCATTTCAATGCAGTCAAGGCTCTCCCCAGATGTCTCCTGTGTGGTAGGGACTGAAGGTGTGGTCTAGTTGTTATGAACACTATCACTTGATTAGTTGTAGACAGGTCTAGCCCCTGAAAGCTCAGTTCCTAAGGGTTCATTCCCAAATCCATCATAGCAATGTTGGAAACAGGTGAAAACAGGGATCTGGCCAATCAAATAGTTGCATCAGCTTATCCAGAGAGTCTGGGGAGTCAGTGCCCTTCAGGGGATGGCCCCAACATTCCTGGCCCCTAAACTTTACTGATGCTGTCACTATCATTCTGAAAATGATAACAAGCTTCGCCACGGCCAGGTGGCTTTAACTGGTAGTGCTCCTGATTAAGAGGCAAGCACGCCAGAAAGGAGAGGCTGGAGTTGGCTGCTGATCAACATGAGAGCTGCACCACCCCGCCCCCCCCCCCCCATAGTGACCAAAGCAGCCTCTTCAGGCTGATGGATATTGCCTTCTGTGGTCTTTACACGCTTAAATTTTCACATTTAAAAATGATCCATTTTAACTTATAATGCAATAAATACTGGTAGATATAGCCCACATAAAGAAGGGTTCTTTCAGGTCCTCAATAATTTTTTAAGAGTGTAAAAGGTTTTCAATAGCTTTTCCCCTGGTTTTCTTTCTTTTAATTTATTATTTATTTTAAAGATTCTTCTCTTTTTAAACTTTGAATTCTATATTCTTTCCCTCCTTCCCACCTCTCCCCACCCATTGAGAAGGCAAAGATGGTATCAGTTATACATGTGAAGTCATGCAAAATATTTGCATGTGAGCCATATCACAAAAAAAAGCAAAATAAAAGACTTATGCTTCAGTTTGCACTCAATTCATCAGTCTTCTCTCTAGAGGTGGATAGCATTGTTTCATCATGGGTTCTTTGGAACTGTCTTGGGTCAGAGTAGCCAACTCTTTCACAGCTGATCATCGCTACAACGTTGCTGTTAGGAAGCACAATAATTTCCTGGTTCTTCTCATTCACTTTGCATCAGTTGATATAGGTCTTGGCATGTTTATTTCTATTGTTGCTTTGTGAAACCATCCCCCAATAGAATTATGTCACAATCATATGCCACTGCTGATTCAGCTGTTCCTCAGCTGATGGACCTCCATTCAATGTGCAATTCTGCGCTACCAAAAAAGAGCTGCTATAACATTTTTGTACATGTGGACCCTTTTCCTTTTTATGTGATCTCCTGGGGATACAGACCTAATAGTGGTATTGCTGTGTTGAAGGGTATGCACTGTTTGATAGCCCTATGGGCATAGGTTCAATTGCTCTCCAGAATGATTAGACTAGTTCACAACCCCAACGGTTTGTTAACACATCTATTTTTCCTCATTCCCTCCAGTCCATTTGTCATTTCTGATAGGTGTGTGGTGGTACTTCAGAGTTGTTTTGATTTGCATTTCTCTAATCAATAGTAATTTAGAGTACTTTTTCAAATGACTATTAGATAACTTTGATTTCTTCTTCTTAAAATTGTTCATATCCTTTGATCATTTATCAGTTGAAAAATTACTCTTATTTTTAAAAATATGATTTGGTTCGCTAAATGTTTGTGAATTAAGGCTTTTATTTTGTTTACTCATTTTCCAGACTATTTCTTGACTCTGGACTTTATGTTAAAATTGGGGTTTGCTCACCTGGGGGTGGAGAAAGCCTGTCCCAAGCTTTAGGTTTTTTGTTTTGTTTTGATTTTTTTTGTACTGCTGTTTTCAGAGCTAGTTCTAGGATTTTGAAAGTTTTTGGTGTTTTCAAGGTGGTGTGACATGGGGAGATGTATGGTCACTGCTCTCCTGGTCTGCTCTCTGGTCTTAGGGTCCCTGTTCTCCTACAGCCATAAGTTCTAGCATTCTTCTTGGTTTTGGAAATCTGACCAAATCCCTGATCCCTTGTGACTGACAACAAGTATTCCTCTCTGCCCTGGAACTGCAACCCAGAACTAAGTAAGGCCAACAGAGTTGCCACTCAGCTAAAGCTGCCCCAGTGTCAGCGTAAGGTCCTCCATAACCTCTTTCTGACCACTTGCCTGACCCCCTTACTAGCTCTGGACTGAGAGCTCCCAGAGCTGCTGCTGAGGCTGCTGCTGCTATTGCTTCATGTGTGAGCTCTGGACAGACCTCCACCTCCTTGTCATAGATTTCTGCTGACCTCTTCAGTTTTCTTAGGCTGGAAAAATGTCTTACCTCAACCTTTTGTTGGCTCTGCCATTCAAAAATTTGATCCGAGGAGTTATTTTTAAGTCATTTGGAGGGGAATGTTGGGTGAGCTCAGTTGGTCTGTTGCCTGTACTCCACCACCTTGGCTCCACCTCTTTACACATTTTAAGAAAATAGTTCACATTCTCCTGTCTCTACTGTCAGCACAGAAGGTGAAAGTTGGTTCTTGCCTGAGGGTGAAAAAAAACTTGGACAAGAAACATAGAAACATAGAAAGTTAGAGCTGTAAGGTGCCTGAGAAATTTATTCCACTGCCCACCTCACCCTCCTAATTGTATGAAGGAGACAGCTGCGGCTCAGAGAGGGGCAGGACTTGCCCATGGTCACATGGGAAGTGAGGGGCAGGGCTGAATCCTGATCTCCTCACCCATAGGTCCCTCCCCTCCCATAAGCCACCTCATGGGCCAGACTTATGCTCTTCCCACATTCCATCCTCAATAAGAAGAATTTCATAGTCTCCCTGGAGACCCACCCTTCCCTTATAACCCTCTGAGAGATGACCTTGAACCATATCCAGACTTGCATGATATTTTTATCAAGCCATTCAGTCTTTGCTACATCATCCCATGCTCAACATAGACAATGCCCCTGACCTTTCACAGACAAAAATCAAACTAGTCCTCTGTCCCTGAAGTCTACTTGGGCTTGGCCCAAGTGGCTCTGGTACTGAGCAATGCTGAGAAAGCCAGTGAAGGAAGCAGGCTGTTGCCAGAAAAGAAATTGTCTCACAGACCTTCTCAGACACCCTCCGCTTCCGTCCAGGCTCCAGGCTGCTTCCCTAGCTTTACGTCTTCTGCTCTGAGCTCCCATCCCAGCCTCAGCCCTCAGGGCTGCAGGTTGCTGGGAGTATTGCCTTGACCTGGCCGGACTTCTGATTGACTTTCTTTGATAGCGATTTACACCAGCCTCCAATGATTCTAATCACCAGAACACACACACGTGGGTCCCATCCCTAGTAGGTACCAGGCAGCCTGTTTTTATAAACATCCACGTGCCAGTGGGCAGCCATCCTGCAGCCACAAGGCTCCCCTAAGTGTAGTATCTTTTGATGAAGTAGGAAGTTAATGAGGAGCCTTCAGGATCAGCTTTCTGGAACCCACTAGGAATGGCTTTAGAAAAACTTGGATACAAACTATAGATGGTTTTTGACCTGGTAGATTTTCAATAAATTCAGGGCCCCTTTTGCAGGGAGAATCCCTGACTCAGTGGCTTGTTCCTTGGCTATATCCCATATCCCACTCATGTGCTGAGGCCCCTCCTGTCCTCTGCTTCCTTCCGCCTCACCCTCTCCTTCCACTTTCCCCATCCTAGAGAATCACTAAAGTCATGTCTGAGACTGCAGAATGAGGGCTCCTGTGATGTTCCCAGGCCCCACCTGCCTCTTGTTCTCCCATCAGCTTCTGAATAGGCTGAATGGAAGCTCAAAGAGGACAAGGGGTGAGTCCCTGCTTGTCATTGGCAGGGTCGTGCCAGCATCTTGAGTAGAATGGAATTAGCTTCAACTAGTGCTAGCACTGTATTGAGAGTCAGCAAACGTGGCCCGCCTGGTGACCAGAGCCACCATACCCACTGACCCCACTTCTCTAAGAGATTTTAGGCTGACTCCAACAGATCCTAAGGACGAGGGATTGTTGCCACTCTCTTCCAAATCCAATCTTTTCTGTTTAAATAGTTTCTGTTTTAAAATTTTGAACTTAACAAACACCAAATAAAATGACCATTTCCACAGACAGTCTAAATGAGGAAGATGCCTATATGTGAAAGTGCAGATCTCGGTTATGTGCTATTTCCTTCATCAAAATCTATAATAAATTCAACAAATCTTCTGAGGCTGCAGTGGCATTTTTCTTAGGTGTACCTTACAGAATGACTGGAACACAGCAGTCACTTGTGCCCCACCATATAGGATGGCCATGCTTTCCACAACTTCATTCTTTCCCGTCACCTCTGGAGGGGTGAGCTTCTTGGACTCCAGTGGAACAGACCCATAAGGCGCTGACATGGAGGTCATGTCCACTGCTTTTGGGGTCCAGGGTGACCTCCTTCCTTAGGACTCCTTTTCTCCATCCTGCTTCCATAATCATCAGTCATCAAAGCCCTGCTTTAGTAGCTGGGGTAACATTTACTGAACTAGGTGGTGCTATTCAGCACCAAAGGCAATTGTCACCAAAACTAGTGATGAGAACCTGGGACGGTGAGCAGCATTCCTAAAATAACAGACATGATCAGATTGACCCAAGTGGCCAAAGGATTATGAAAACATTCCCCCAAACTAGTAGGGCAAAGAAGGGTCTGTGGACATGGGTTGAATGTATAGACCATGTGAGAACATTTGAGCACCCGAGAGAAGGCCCACAAAGGGATCTATCTCATAAAAGCTCACCTCCAGTCATCTGAGCAATGTCTCCTTGGGTACTGGCCATGAAATCAAGCAGGAGAGTCACAACAGAGATATAGTGACTGAAGAAATTCATGGAGAATCCCCTGAGGGCTGGACCCATGGACAAAGCCATTCTTGGAATAATGAAAGGGCAAAGGAATGGAGGCACCATCAGCAAAAGACCAGAAAGGCAGAACTATCTTCTGTCCTAACTGCAGAAGGTGGCTAGTAGAGGGTCAGATGGCTCACTGGAGCAGGGTTGTTTAGTTCTAGACTCAGTTCATCACCCACTTGAAGCATCTGTCTAATATCTCTGTCATGGGGGATTAGTTTGATGGACCACCCACCCAACCACACATCATGGCATTTAAAACGGGTATCCTTCATCCACTTGGGTTTTTCTATGTGAATGGTCAATCTAATTTATTCTGATTAGTCATAAATCTCGATGAAAAGTTCCATGACATTATTGGGCTTTCTGTATTAAGTACAATGACATTTGCAAATAGGACCATCTGGAAGATGTCAGTGCTTTGGAGACGTCTTTCCATCTGGACTCCCTGGTTCATGGCATGCTCCACGTTGACAGAGGATCACTGAACAGCTTATATCTGTCATAAAATCGAGTCTGATTGTGCCTGGGAGAATTCCAGAGGAATGAGGGGACATTTGCATCAGAGTCAGTAAATCTTCTGAAGTCTGGTCAGCCTGGTCAGCAAAGGCCATTCAGAAGGACGGTAGGATCCTAGATCTCTGTGGGGAAGGAGCCACAGATAGTTCAGCCTAATTCCCTCATTTTATAGAAACAGAAATGAGTGCCCAGAGATGATTTTCCCAAGGTCCTACAGGTAGAAAGCATCAGGGGTGGGATTTGAACTCAAAGCCAGTGGTTTTTCTGAGGCATGGCAGAAGCAAAATCAGATGAAACTGGTGGTCAACAGGCTAGTCAGTGTTCCTCAGATGCTCAGCATTTGGTCACTGTTAATGTCATTCTTTATTTTGGCCGGGACAGGAGAGGATGGTGACTAATTGTTCCAGACTCAGGCCAGAGGAAATGGAGGTTGAAGGGGGCCGACAATGTGTAAGAAACCACTTTCTATTTCCAGAGGGAAATAAAAAATCCTCCCAGAAGTTTTCCTCAGGCTAGAGGAGGCTGAGAAGAGAAGATATCTGAGACAGAGATACAGAGACAGAGAGAAGCAGAGACAGGGAGAAATAGAAACAGGGAGAGAGAGACAGAGACAGAGGGGGAGAGAGAGAGAGAGAGAGAGGAAGAGAGAGAGAGAGAAACAGAGAGAGAGAGACAAAGAGACAGAGAGAGACAGAGAGAGAGACAAAGGGGAGAGAGAGAGAGAGAGAGAGAGAGAGAGAGAGAGAGAGAGAGAGAGAGAGAGAGAGAAGGGAGGGAGACAGAGAGATAGACAGAGAGGTGGGGGAGAGTGTATCGGGACCCCTCAGCATCCTGGTGAAGTTAAGCCCCAGCAGAAACAAGGGCCAGAGGAAGCAGGAGACAAGGAGAAATCCTGAGGCTGAGGGTGGTCAGAGAACTCAAGGACATTTAGTAATCGGTGTAAATCAGGAGTATTCATTAAGCACCTACTGTGTGCCAGGCCCTGTGCTAAGTGCGGGGGTACAAAATGAGGTACAAGCCAGTCCCTGCCCTCATGGAGCTCACAGTCTAATGGAGGGGACCACAAGCCATAAATGTGTACCTACAAGCTCTGTACAGGATCCAGAGGAAATGGTGACCAGCCCTAGAAGCTCCAGGGGCTGGGAAGGCTTCCTGTAGGAGGTGGGGAAGCCAGCATGCTGGAATGAGCAGGGAGAGCCTTCCTAGCATGGCAGGGCCTTCCCAGCATGGCAGGGCTTTCCCAGCATGGCAGGGCCTTCCCAGCATGGTGAAGCCTTCCCAGCATGGTGGCCAAGAATACTCCTGGAGCATCTTGTGGAGGCGCAACCAGGAGTCTGGGGTCAGTGGAGGGAAGAGGGTAGGATGCAGGGACAGTCAGCACAAGGGGACTGGGAAGGGAGGAGGGACCAGGCTAGGAAGGGGCTTCAAAGACCAAACTGACTATTTTGTGTTTGCTCCTAGAGGCGACCGGGGGGGGGGGGTGCAGCAGAGTTTGTTGAATGATAGGAGAAGGGGCTGTCTTCCTTTGACAGCCAAGCAGAGGAGGAATTGCAGGGTGCAAATGAATGATCCCAAGCCACAGTAGCAGAAAAAGGGTGAGAGAAGGGGGTGCTCGTCTTTCAGTGGGAAGTGGGGAATCAGATCAATCCAGACCAGACAACAAACCAGTCACTGGATGGGGCACAAACAAGCTGGCAAACTCACTGAAGCGGGTGTGCCTTTGGTGCCTGCAATGGCACAAGTCTTTTGATCCCTGACCTTGAAATCCCTGAGGGGAATCAATGAGTGTCTCCAGGAAATAAAAGATGTTCAGGTTCCTTCCTCTTATTCATCCCCTTCTTCCTCTAGGGTTCCTTCCTCTCCTCTTCACCTCTGCCTCCTTCCTCGGCTGCCATTCTTTCTTCTTCCTCCTTCTTCTCTTCCTCTTCTTCCTCTTTCCTCTCATCTATCTTCCTCTTCCTCCTCTCCTTCTTCCCCCTCCTCCCTCCTAGTTAATCGAATGATTCATTCCCTAGGTCTGGCAGCAGGGTGCCAGGTGCCAGGTGCCAGGTGCCAGCCATCTTTCAGCACTGAGGCTGTTACCAAGGAGAAGGTGACAGCCTTTGGGGATTCACTTTTACTTTATTAGATTTTAAGTCTGTTTTGTTTGGCTCCCAAGATATAGTAGCTGTGGTTGGGCCCTTCTGGGATCTGAACGAAGCTGGTTATTTCCAGATAAGGAGGCTAACCCTGCTTCTGGCCCTCCCTCCATGACCACTGAGGATGAGCAAGAGCAAGCAGCAATGACCCTGGCTCTGTCACTGACTGGCTGATGACTTTGGGGGCATCACCTACCCCCACCAAGCCTCAGTTTCCCATTTGAGCCCCAAACCTCATGGGACCTGGGGGAAGATCCATTGATATGATGCCCGCAAAGTGCTTTGAGATCTGGGAAGGGCTCCAGCACCATTCTGCCTTGTTATGACCTTTGCACCCTGACCAAGGGGCTCAGACAGAGCAAATTCTGGCCGAGGGTTTAAATCTGAGCTCACGCCACTAAGGGGGGGGGGTCCCTGAAGACAACCTTCTCATTTTGGCAGAGGAGGAAGCTGGACCCAGTGAGGGAGGGTCCAATCAGCCACCCTCATGGGAACTGGCAGTCTTACTGTCCTGTGCCCTGGGGAGAGCCTTGGTCAGTTCTCAGAGGGAGAAGAGGAGCCTGGATGGCGAGGGCTCCAGAAATGAGGCTCAGTCCAAGGCAATGGGCACTGTTAGTCTTCAGAAGAGGATCATTTCCAATGCTAATGTGCAAGGGGGCTGGAATTGTTCTGCTAGACCCTCTCCCCCAAGGGCAGAACCAGAGAAGGAGGCAGAAGAGGCAGAGAAGCAGATTTCAGCTCCAAATGAGGAAACACTTTCTGACAAGAGCGGTCCAGAAATGAACTGGCCTTCTTCTACAGGTACTGAACTCTCCCTCACAGAAGGTGGCTCAAAAACACATTCAAAGCCCATTAATTTGGTTTTTAATTGTATTTCAATATAACATCTGTGTTCCTTTATATTGTATCTGTCATGTTTGAGAATGTGGTTCTGAGCCAGGGACCCTGGGCTTTCCTAGACTACTGCACAATTTCCACAGTAAGAACTGTTCTCCTGGTTCTATTCCCTTCCCTCTGCATTGGTTCACACAAATCTTTCCACATCTCTGAAATCATCTTTTCCCTCCTTTCTTGAAGCCCATGGTCCCCTTCACATTCACAGACCACAATTCACTTCAACAATGTGTGTGTGTGTGTGTGTGGTGTGTTTACAGACAGCTCCTTTCCCCCCATCTTTGATGTCCCTTGGGCATGGACCCAGCAGCCAGAGCTGGGATGGAGGGCCCACAACTCAGGCATTTTTTGTGTGTGCCTCCAAATACTCTTTTCATGACAGGGCCACCAACACAACATTGAGATGGCGGTTTCCCTCACCCCACCGATGTGCCATTTTCCTTTCTCATTGTCTTTTCCTGTCTGATGGGTGTGAGATGGAACCTCAGAACTTTTTGATATTCTTTCTTTATCTAACAGTGATTTCCAGCACTTTTTTCATGCTGCTATAGATAGCCTGGATTTCTTCTTTTGAGAAATAACTGCCTGTTCATATCCTTAGAATATTTATCAGTTGGGGAATGACTTATTCTTATAAATTCGGATTAGTTCCTTATCTGTTTTGGAAATGAGACCACAAAGTACTTTCTTCTGGGATGGATTCAGGCTATGGGAGAAACTTTCCATATGAAGAAATGAAGTCTCCAAGAGTTGAAATACTATATTCATTCCTCCTCATCAGGGTCTGGGGCAGGAGCATGTTGCCCTTTGCATGGGGTTTAGCTGAATAGCTCATTCAAGGTGGTGGCCAAGGTGTGTTTGGGGACACCCAGGTGAGTGGGGACACAGGCCATGGGCATCCAGGAACTCAGCAAGAAAACACAGGGCAGAGAGGGGAGGCACACACACAGAGGTGAGGTGAAGACCACACAGCTAGCATGGGGCAATGTTTGGACTTGAGTCCAAACATTCAAGCGCCAAGTCTGATGCTGAGCTGCAGGCTGTGGAAGCCTCCTCGATGCTGAGTTACAAACCAAAGCTGCCCCCAATGCCCCCAGGAGTCCCAGGGACCCACCCACTGCCCTTCCTGCTGCTCTGGACTCTGAGGTTCTCAGCCTTAGTGGGATGGCTTCTGGGCCTTCACTCTCAGCAAGGACATGAGCTCTGCAGGGGCTGTCCTGAGGCCTCTCATCACTGTCTTTCCTGTTTGTATTTAGCTGCCGAACAGGCACCTAAATCCTGCTCTGGAACTCTGCAGATGGTCACTCAGTCCATTTTTCCGCCCTGCCCTGCTGGGATCTGTGGTTTTGTGCATCTGGACAGGGAGGGCTTGGGGCAGCTCTGCACGGGGCCAGCGGAATGATGGAAAACAGAAGAGGAAGGGGGAGGCGCCCTCTCTTTCCATCTGGGTTCTTTTTTCCACTAAGCAGTGGAGCAAAGGAGCCGTTTCAGGGAGGTGCACAGGGAAGCGGCCTTGGCTTTCCTTCCAGGGAGGTGGATGGCAATGCTATTTTATTACCATTAAATTGAATTTTGAAATGCAGTGGAGTGAATGTCACAGACCTGCCTCGAAGCCTTTCTCCATCTCTGTCTAGTTCCCATTATCGGGTCTCTCTGGTCTCTGCCTCTTGCCTCCCTCTGCCTCTGCTCCCCACCCCAGCCCTCTCTCATCTCTCACAGCGTCCCCAGGGGGGATTCCTTTGGAAAGTGTGAGTCCTAGAAAAGCAAGCTCATTGCAAAAGAAGCCAGCCTCCAGCTCCACCCGTCTGAGCTTTTCTCCATGGAGCTGGGGAGGCCAGTTGGAGCCGGCCAAGTCTGTCTCCCCTGCTTTTAGCACTTAGACCAGCGCCTGGCACAGAACAGGCATTTCAGAAATATTTGATGATAACTGGTTGTCTCTGACTCAAACTGACTCTCCCAAATCTTTTCTATTGCCCTCATGAACACACTTCAAGGAGAGGGGAAGTTGAGAGCTGGCATTCTTTAACTGGGAAACACAAGGTTAATTTAAGTGGGTAGAGGATGCAGTATTTCAGAGAGCCCTAGATGACATCCTGAGGAGAGCAGGATCCTCCAGGGATGGAAAAGTCTCACTTTTCTATCTGTATCCCCAGGACCTCAAGATGTAGGGCACACAGCAGGCGCTTAATAAAGGCTCATTGATTCATTGATCGATCTTGCACCTAGAGCTTTTTTAAATTCAGGATCCTTTCATTAATTAGGGCCAGCTGCCCCTTCCCTCTCTAGTCACGGCAGCGTAAAAAATACAAGCAAACCCTCCATTCATCCACGCTTGTGCGGCTCCGGGCAAAGAGGAAGGAGAACTCCATCTGGAGACTGCAGACAGAGGTTTTAGCCCCGGTTCTTTTACTTGTGTAACAACACCAGAGGTTTGGGGGCGTCGCTGCGGTGGGCAGACTTGTTCCGCCAACATGCGTCGCCGTCCTCTCCTCCCTGCCGGAGACGGGCGCAGACACAAGCGCCGCAGCCATTAATTCTTTAAACCTAGTGACAGTACAATGATCTGTAGAGTCCCCTTCTTTGCTTCTCTATAGAGTTTATATCGGTTGCTGATGTTGTTTGGTCGTGTCGGACTCTTTGCAGCCCCGTTTGGGGCTATCTTGGCAAAGATTCTGGAGTGGTTTGCCATTTCCTTCTCATTTTACAGATGAGGAAACTGAGGCAAACAAGGCTAGTGACTTGTCCAGGGTCACACAGCTAGCACGTGTTTGAGTCCAGATTTGAACTCAGGTCTTCCTGACTCCAGACCAAGTGCTCTATCCACTGAACCATCTAACCACCCTTATTCTAGTAGTAAAATCATAATACCTTAGAGCCCCCAGTTAGGAAAAGAACTCATTCACAGAGTATTGGCTCTCTCTCCTAATTTAAATTTATATTAATCTCTAGCTAACCCCTAACCTTGTTATGTCTAAGTAAAAAAATCAGGATACAGGAAAGATTTAGGTCAGGACTTCGCATCTTTTTGGAGTTGTGGATTCTCAAAGTACTGTTTTTGAATTCACTGAAACGAACTTTACTGAAAAAGTTATTTTTTTTAAAGTTCATGAACCAGGTTAAGAGCTTCTGGTAGACGTGAAGAGAGTGTGGTTGGGTGCCTTTCACCTGACGGGACAGTGGGGGGGGGGGGAGCCGGGGAAGAACAGGAAGTTTTTTTGGGACTCGCCTCCGACCTTGCAGGCATTTGAATAGCCCCCCAGCGTTCTCCTTGAGGGCTCTGATGAACATCCTTTCACTTTCTTCCGTCTCCTGATACCCCTGACTTTTTCCAGTGCAGCTAGTTAGGTCCTAGGCGGGGCTCGGGAGACTGACTCGGCTGCTGCTGCTGCTTCGGCCGCTGTTCAGCTCAGAAGGTCCCCTGCTCCTTCTCCATCAGTCTGTGTCCCTTTGAAAACCTGGGGGAATGACTCACTTCCTCCTGCTTGCTCAAAGAGAGTGCCTGGTTTACTCTCAGAGTTCAGCCTTCTGAATTACAAATCCCCGGATTCCAGTTACTTCTGAAACCCCAACTATACATAGCATCTGTGTGACTTTAGGCAAGTGACTTCCCCTCGGGTCTTGGTCTCCTCATTTGTAAACTGAAGAATTGTATTAAACAATCTCCAGCAACCACTCCTGGGTGAATCTCCACAGTCTTGTACGAACCTCCCTCTTCCCCGCCTCCCCCACCCTCCACCCCCAGTCCGAAGGTCGGCTGAACTCTGGCCACATAGTCTTCACAGCAGCCTCCTGTTCTTCCAGTGTTCGGACCCCACCACACAGGGAACTGAAGCTGACTCTGAGTTGTCCCTAGTGAATCTTTCGTCTCTGCACATTCTTTCCTGAGCATTTTTCTGGCTTTTTAAAAATCAAAAGTGGCCAGCCTGACATGTTCGAAATTCATCTTTTGCACATTTTCAAAAATTGGGACAACAGCCACGGAGGTTCCTCGGAGATGGCCGCCAGGGTTTGTTTCTGCAGTCACATCGGCTGCTTTTTGGCGGCTGGATTTGCTAGTTCTCTGGGTCTAGAACCTTAGAAACACTTCAGATCGGCAAGATTCTCAATGCCGGTCTTTTTCTCCCAAATTGTTCTACCTCCATTCCTTTTTTAAACTTTTTTGATGTTGTTTGATATCTTTTGTTTTTACATAACCTAAATTTCCCCCCCTCCCTCCCCTCCCCTCTCCTTTCCTTGTCTTCTCCCTCCTCCCCGAGAGCCATCTTTCAGAAGAACATTTAAGAAAAAGAGGAAGTAGAGAGAAAGAACCCAGTGGTACTGATTAATACATTGAAAAAACATGACACTGCGTGAAGCACCCCGGTCCTGTGGCTCCCCACCTCTACGACGGAGGAGGTGGCAGAGCCTGCTCCTATTGGGTCTTTATAATTCTGCAACATTTACCTCGGATTTGGGGGGTTCTTCTTTCCATCCACATCATTGCCATTATTCTGCACTTTTGCTTTGGTTCTGCTGGCTCTTCTCTGCATCAGGTTGTTCGAATCTTTGCATCCTTCTCTGCATTCATCACCCGCTTTGCTTCTTATAGCACAGTCATGTTCACGGACCATTTGGCTCAACGGTCACCAGCGCACAGGCATTTGCTCTTAGTTCTTTCCTACTACAAAAAATGCTGCTGTGAGTCTTGGGCTACAAGGTGGCACAGTGCAGAGAGTGCAGGGCCAGAAGTCAAGAAGACTTATCTTCACGAATTCAAGTCCAGCTGACTATCTGTGTGACCCTGGGCAAGTCACTGACCCCTGTTTGCCTCAGTTTCCTTATCTGTAAAATGAGCTAGAAAAGGAAAGGGCAAATCCCTCCAGTGTCTTTGCTAAGGAAACCCCAAGTGGGGTCACAAGGGCCTGAACAACAAAGTCTCTGTCTGTGCCTAGTAGCCTCCTCAGCACAGACTCTTAGGGCCTCTGCTGCTTTCCAGTGCTTCTGTGGGCCTGGAGCACCCTGGGAAGGTTCCCAAGGGGCTTTGGTGAGTGTCATTCAGGAGGGAGATTCCTTCTGGCTCTGAGCCCAGGGACTCAGAGAAGAGAAGAGTCCGAGAAGAGGGAGGATGGCTCCTGCTGCCTGCAGTCTGGAATTCTGCAGGGCTGTGGCCCAGCACCCCTCCATTCAGAGAACCCTGGGGAGACCCTATGTGCCTCAGTGTCAGGCACATGAGCTCACCGGGCCCAGGAGGCGATGCCCATGGACCAGTCCACGGTACCTCCAGGTGGGCTGGGAGCATGGGAAGCCCCACAGAAGCTCCCCAAATATCTCATTCACCTTGTACTGTTCAAAAAGGAAGGAAAGAAGGAAACACACTTATCAGGTGCTTGCTGCATACCAGCACATATCTGTGCTGAGCACCAGGGCAACAGATTCAAACAAAAAGACAGGAGTTCCTATTTTTATACAAATACAAAAATAACGCTAGTTCGGGGGGGCTTATCTTTTAAAGGGAAAACTGCACAAGAAGGGAGCTAAAAGTGGTGAGGGGGAGAGAAGGAGATGAAGGTCCTTGGCCTAGGGACCCACAGAGAGAATAAAGGCCCCAGAAGGAACTCCCCAACAGGAGGAGGGACAGGATTGGCAGAGGGGATGTTCCAAGGGGTGACCCGATGTTCCAAGATGAGGAGCCCCCGTGTGCTGGGGGTTTATTCCAGGATGAGACAGGAGTTAAAAGCAGGATTTTGAAGCCTTAAATGTTTGGAAATAAAGGTTGGGCTTCCTGGGCTCTTCCCCAGAATGGAGGCCCTAGGGGGAATCCATCAATGGAAAAGAAAGACCAAGCTGGGAAAAGTGACCCCAAAACCTTGGCTTTTTCTTGAAGTCCATGACTGAGCGGAGGATGCAGATAAACCCTCTTGGCTGTCAGGAATATTATGGGGTGGTGGAGAGCACCTGACCAGGAGCCAGGCTGGGCCAAGGGGTAGGTTGGCCATACCTGTATTTACCTAAGGTACTGATTATGTTATGTAAATGAATGTGCTTTTGACACAGAGGATCCCACTTGCCCTAGTGCCTGTTTATGTCTGGGCTGACTTAGAGGCATTTGAGACTCTCTAATGGACAGGAGCCCACCTGTCCAAGCTTCCTTAGAGTGACTCAGTGTCCCCAGTAGATCCGGGGTCTGGTTCTGGCTCATCCACTGACCAGATGAATGACCTTGGGGACAACGCTCAATCTCTCTGGGCCTCTGTAAAATGGGAGTGGACAAGATGGCCAATGAAGCCCCCTCCAGTCCTAAGACCCTCTGCTCTGGGGCCCAGACCATTGTTCTAGTAGCTGATTCCCAGGCAAGCGAGGGCTTCCTGACAGTAGCCTAGCAAAGGAGAGATTCATGACAAAGGAGGAAAGACAATCTCCAGGAAAGGAGTGAGGCTTTTGTGGGAGGCCTTCCCCTCAGTGAGATCCAGTTAACAGTCCTGTGTGACTGATGGGGAAGGGGCTTTGGAGGAATGAAAAGTGCAGCCAGGTACCCACCAGCCAGGCCTCTGGGCTGGGCTCGACCCGGGCTTTCTTTGAGCCAGGGAGCATCGTGTTTCCTGCTGGCACCAGGACCGAGGCTCTGGCCGCCGGCTGTGAAAGCAGGTGACACCAAATCCTTCCCCTGCTAGGCTGCTAACCACAAATAAAACAGGAAAGGCAGGCTGCTCTCTCCCTTTGGAGGTGCTGGCAGACTGTCAGCTGTGGCGACCAGATGTCTCCTCAACCAAAAGAGAGGTATGTTTGTCCAACTGAGTCAGGCGGCTCCAGCAAACTTCCTCCCCTTCCTGGCTGCACGCTTTGTTTCACCAAGACACCAGACATCAGTGGAAAATGAATCCATTGCTGAGGCCCAGGAGGAGAAAAGGAAGGAGATGTTGAGATGAGAAGCCCCAGCCTCAGCTTGACACTAGAGTCCCACGGCCTGCTTGGTGACTTCTCTGGCCTGGAGACTTATCTGGGCCATCTCTGCTTGAGTTTCTCTGTCCTTTCACTGGCTTCCTCACCCCGGTCAATGCTGCTCACCTGGATTACTGGAAGAGAGCAAATAAGAATCCCCAGCCAGAAAGGGGCACATTTTCCACAGAGAGGAAGATATAATCAATCAATCAATCAGCATTCATTGAGCCCCTACTATGTGGCAAACACTATGCAAAGCCCTGTGGATACAGAAAGAGGAACAGAATCGGCCCTCAAGGGGCTCACAATCTACTGGGGGAGAAAACATGTAAACAAATATATATATATATAATATATATATATATATATATATATATATATATATATAAACAAGTTTGATACAGGATAAATAGGAAATCATTGATCAAGAGAAGGCACTAGAATTAAGAGAGGTGAGAAAAGGCTTCCTGTAGAAGGTGGGGTTTTAGTTGGGTCTTAACGGAAGTCAAAGAGGTCAGTAGTCAGAGCAAAGGAGGGAGAGCATTCCAGGAATGAGGGATGACCAGAGAAAATGCCCAGAATTGGGAGATGGAGGGTCTTGATTGAGGAACAGCCATGAGGCCAGGGTCACAGAGTATGAGTTGTAGAGTGAGATGCAAGAAGACAGCAAAGGTAAGAGGGAGTGGGTTATGATGGAGGATTTTTATTTAATACTGGAAGTTAGAGTCATTGGAGTTTATTGAGTAGGGGGGCAACATGGTCAGACCTGTACTTTAGGAAAATCACATTGATGGCTGAATGGAGAATGTGTGAATTGGAAGAGACTTGAGCCAGTCAGACCCCCCACCCTCACCCCAGCAGCTATTGCCATAGTTCAGGTATGAGGTGATGAAAGTCTCTTCCAGGGTGGGGGTCAAAGGAGAGAAGGGGGTGTATTGAGAAGATACTAGAGAGGTGAAATTGACAAGAGAGGCTGGGGAGGTGAAATTGACAAGAGAGCTGGGGAGGTGAAACTGACATGAGATGCCACAGAGGTAAAACTGACAAGAGATGCTGCAGAGGTGAAACTGACATGAGATGCTACAGAGGTGAAATTGACAGGTTTGGCACTATATTGGATCTGGAAAATGAGAGACAGTGAGGGGTCCAGGATCACACCTAGTGTGTGAACCTAAGGGTCTGGGAGGAGAGTATTTCCCTCTACAATAATAGTGAAAGCAGGAGGGGAAAGATGGGAAGGTTTAGGGGACAAACAATGAGTTCTGTTCTAGACATAAGATTTCTGTTGGGTGTTCAGTTAAGAGATGTCTGAAAGGCAGTTGGAAATGAGAGATTAGAGGTCAGCAGAGAGGCTGGGGCAAAATAGGGAGATCTGATGGTAATTAAGTGTAGGGAAGCTGATTAGTTCACCAAGTGAATGAGTCTATAGGGTGAAGGGCAGAGGGCCCAGGATGGAGCCTTGAGGGATGCCTATGGTTAGAAGGAGACTGAGGAAGGCTGGCCAGAGAGGTAGGAGAAGGGAAGATCCTCATAGAATCTGGCCAAGGCCAGGCCTCCCCTGCTACCCCTGAGGATCAGGAGAGGCCAGCAATTGAAGACCCTTGTTCTTTCTGAACACCAGGCTGCTCTCACTTCCACAACCTTCCTGCAGACACTGCCACTCCACCCACAGGGATCTCTGCTGGCCACCAGTAGGTGACCATTCAGCACAAAATGCTTTTAAAGTTCAGGGTTCCAATCGCAGAATCTCTGATATCAGATCCTCCTGGCTATCAAGGCATCAACAGATTAGACAATTGTCCAAAACCCTGGCTTGCCCACCCCAGCCTCTACTTCTTCCAATTGCCCCATCCGCATTGCCAGCATCCTCTCCAGAACAGAGCCTTGCCCACCCCCAGCCCCAGGCTAATGAAGTCTCAATGGCTCACTTTCTCTTGCTTGGCATTCAAGGCCCAGCCCTCCCATCTCTGCTCTGCCTTTAAGGCCCAGCTCAGATGTTACCTCTTCCATGAAGTCTTCCTGCCCTCCACCTCGTCAGTTCTCCCTCCCCGCTTGGTATCCTGGTGGCTCCTTATTTCTACCTCTCTTGGGGCTTGTCCCATAGCATAGACCACCCTGTCCCATTGGGTTGTAAATGCCCTCTTTTTCTTAGTCAACAAGCATTTATTAAGTGCTTTTTTCTGTGTCCCACGCACTAAGCATTGATTAATGCCCATAACCAAACCCTCTCCATGGCCTTCCTTCCCCTCTGTGTGGTCTTCCCCTGTTAGGCTGCAGGCTCTTTTGAGGGCAGGGCTTGGCAGGCTTGAGTTTGTATCCCTGGCTCTCAGTACAGTACAGCGCTGAGTCCATGGTAAGTTCTTAAATGCCCTTCATTCATTCATTCCTCATCACAGCCCTCTGAGGCTGGCAGTAGGACTGTCATCTATGCTTTACTGACGAAGGGACCCAAAATTCAGAGAGTTGAAAGGAGTCCTTGGGCAGGGCCAAGAGGCAAGATTCAAACCCAGGCCTCTCTTTTTTTTTTTTTTTTTGCTTTTTGGAGGACAGTTGGGGTTAAGTGACTTGCCCAAGGTCACATGGCTAGTTTTTGTGTTAAGTGTCTGAGGCCGGATTTGAACTCAGGTACTCCTGACTCCAGGGCCGGTGCTCTATTCACTGCGCCACCTAGCCGCCCCCCAGGCCTCTCTTGATGGGGCCACGGAGAACAAATTCCCTTTACAATTCAATGATGAGGTGGCAGGAATCCATGAATCCAGTCCCATATGAAGAAAACAAACCAAAAATCCCCTTTGGGAAAAATCGTTTGTCCTAGAAGGACTGAAGGCGAGAGCAGATGTCCGCTGCCTCCTCTCAGTGACCGCCCCTCCCCAGCATCTCCTTAAGGGGCCCTCACGAACACTCATTCTATTAAGCTTCACTTTGTGTTTTATGGTTAATAGGCTTCCCAGCCAGCAAAGTTTAATGCTCATGCCACCAAATTTAATTAAAGCATTAACTCATCCTCCCATTAAGAGGGAGAAATTGGTGGCCTTGGTGTTTCTCATGAATCGGTAATCTCTCCCTCCACTCGACTCCCAAGTCCCCGACATTCTCTTCGTTGAATTAACAGCACTTTAATTAAGATCCAATATACTACTGCCTGTTCTCATCGCTGTTTGGAGTAAACTTGATCATGACCCACAGGCTGCATCTAGGGAGGCTCAGTAATAACATTCGTGGCGTTCATGAGATCTCACTCCTAGTCTGTGAGGCTGGGAATGTGTGTCCATCTCCAGCGGTTTCCAGGACAGTTTGGAGCCCTGAGAAAGTCATTGACTGAAACCAGCAGGGCCTTAGCCCTCTGCTCCTGGGCCAGCTCCTTGGAACAAGGCTCCCTAAAAAGAGGCCTCCAGGCTCACGATGGAAAAAGCCACACGCACCCAGAGAAAGAAGCGGCGTCTGAATGGAGACGCCAGGGGACTCTTCTTTCTTTGCTTTGTTTTCATGGTTTCTATACAACTTGACTAACGTGGAAATGGGAATGTTTAATAGGAATGTATGTGCTGAGCCAATATCAGACTGCACACCATGTTGGGGAGGGAGGAGGGGAGGGAGCCGGAGAAAATTTAAAACGCATGGAAGTGAATGTTGAAAACTAAAAATAAATTAACTTTAAAAAAGCCAGTCCTGCAGAAGCAGCTCTGTGACTTTGGGAAGTCCTGCTAACCCTCCCTCCTTCCTTCCTTCCCTCCTCTCCTGACTGGTTCCATTTCCGGCCAGTTCCACTCCAAGCCTCTCTTCTTCCTGGAGCCCATTGGATCCCATAATTTCCAAAGCGGATGGGGCCGTAGTGGCATCCAGTCCGCCCGGCCTGTGCCCAAACAGGTGTTCCTATTAAAACAGATCCTGGCATCTTTGCTTAAAGACCTAGTGAAGGGAATTGACCACCTCCCGAGGCCAGACGGCTCATGTTCCATATGTACCACAGGAGAACTTCTCAAGGGACGTCTGTCAGTGACCTGCAGGAGCTGTGGACCCTGGGACAAGACAAGGTGAGTGCTGTCCGTTTTAAAGAGATAGAAGGGAATCCACAAATTACAGGCCCAGCAATTTGACTTTGGTTCCTGGAAAAAAATCAGCAATGTATGTTGGGTTAGTGACTGTACAGAATGGAGAGGGGTGTATCAAGAACCACCTCACCACCACCTTTAACAGTCTGTGTTTGTGCTTGGCAGGATGGAATAAATGAGACAAAGTTGGGGTGGCTAGGCGGTGCAGTGAATAGAGCACCAGCCTCGGAGTCAGGAGAACCTGAGTTCAAATCCAGCCTCAGACACTTAACACACACATATACACACACACACATACATACATATACACACACAGAAACTAGTCATGTGACCTTAGGCAAGTCACTTAATCCCAATTGCCTTACCTTCCCCCCTCCAAAAAAAAAAAAAGCAAATGAGACAATATTTGTGTTGGTATATAGTTGGTGCCCCATAAATGCTTGTTTCTGTCCCTGAGGTCAACAGCATTCTCCTGAGTTGGATCTGTTTTGATAAAGCATCTAACACAGTCTCTCCTGTCATTCTCATAGAGAAGATGGAAAGATTTGGTGAGACAGTAGAGCAGTGAGGTGGGTTTAAAGCGGGTGGAGCAGCCAGCCCCACAGACCAGACACTAATGGCCGTGTTGGGCCAGAGGTCTCCAGGAGAGTCCCCTCAGGGATCTGTTCATGGCTCGGAGCTATTCAGTATTTTTATCAGTGACTCTATCAAAGTGCCTGGGCTTCACAGGTGTAAGTCAGACCTCCCTGGGGGTCTGCGAGCAGAAGCCAGACAACCATTTCTTAGCTCTTCCAGGCATGAGCTGAGCACACCTCAGAAGCTGGGGACACCTTCTAAAAAAAGCCCCCAAAGGCCACTCAGGGAAATCTCAAAGGCTGTGATCTTGACGCTGAAGGTGAAGGATTTAAGGGATGGGTTAAAATGGCCTTGTCAATGGAGCTTAGGCTGAGAAGACAGCCGAGGCCAACATCGATCTAGACAAAACAGACGAAAATAAAGGCTGCTTTGTAACAACTCTAATTGGGCTTGTCAGCCTTGACTTACACGACCTTTACTCAGACAGGGAAAATCTGGAAAGGGAGAAAACCCTGGGCAAATGCATGAAGGCCCGTGCCTTCTTCAGCAGGTAGTGACCAAAGGCCCACTCACTGTGTTAGGGGAATGGGGAGAAAGAAAGATCACAGAGACACTGTGGGGTGGTACTGGAGTCACAGGGAGTCACAGAAGAAGCTTCTGAAAGTGCTGAAGGTGATATTTTGGAAAGGGCGTCCAAGGCATATGCTCCAGGGCAGCCCAGCAAGCTCCTGAGCCCTACACAATGGGGCTGGGAAGGGGCATTGAAGAGAAGCTCCTGCCATGATGGTCTTGGAGCCATGACAGCAAAAAGGAAAGCCCAGGGTCTAGGGCTCCTGGGTCCAAGCTGTAGCCTGGAAAGCTTGGGGTGCTCCAGGCTCAGGTCTGCCCTATGATCACACTGCCAGGTGCTTTAGGGGCAAAGTCAGGGCCCTGCTGCTTTAGATGGCTGGTTTCCAACTCCTGGGGTCTTAGGCTAGGAGACACCAACCAGTTGGAAAAGAGAAAGTTTCTAGCCTGGAAGCTTCTAGACAGAGAAAGCCCAGATATTGGAGGGAGGGAAGGAATTAGGGGGATGAATGGATGTTTCAGAGCAGAAAGGGAGGAGGGTGCAAGGCAGAAGGGGAGCAAGATCAGGGAATCAACTGCTTCTGGGGAGAGAGAGGGGGGAGGAGGAGGGGGAGGGGAGAGGGACAGGGATAGGGACAGTGAGGGAAGGAATGAGAAGAGGAAGAGGGAGGGAGAGGGAGAGAGAGACAGAGAGAGAGAGAGAGAGATGGGGAGGGGGAGGGAGAGAGAGAGAGGGAGAGGTGTGACCCATTGAGATCAATGAACCAAACTCTACAAAAGGGGAGCTGAAGATGGAGGGTGAAGAATGAGGGAGAAACCAAGAGAGGGCCCACAGGCAATGGGAGCACCAGGGGAGGGGGCCTGGCATCAGTCTGGATGGGCCGTTGAGCCAGGGCCCCAGAAGGCAGCTGGTGGCACCAGGGAAAAAAGGACTGACATCATCTTCCGACGAGAAGAATGGCCAAGGTTATGTGGTTCTTTTAAGGTTAACCAAGTGCTTTCCTGATGCTATGCCGTTGATCAGCCGGCGGGAGACAGTTCAGGATTAATGACTTTGGGTCTAGACAGC
>CM053600.1:206102430-206168642 GCA_028646575.1 Pseudocheirus occidentalis
CCCCCCCCCCCCCCCCCCCCGACCCTGCCCCTGCAGCTCCTTTCCTCCAGATGGCGCTGTCATCCTCTCCTCCCTGGTTGTCTCCACCCCAGCACCTGGCCCTGGACCTCACTCACCTCCCCCTCCATCCGTATTTGTTGTTGTTCAGTCATTGCGGTGATGTCTGACTTTTTGTGACCCCATTTGGGGTTCTATTGGCAAAGATTTTGGAGGGGTTCTCCATTTCCTTCTCCAGTTCACTTTACAGATGAGGAAATGGAGGCAAACAGGGTTAGGTGACTTGTCCAGGGTCACACAGCTAGTATACATATGAAGCCAGATTTGAATTCAGCTCTTCCTGACTTCAGGCCCCACGCTCTAGGTGCTCCTCCTCCCCAGCTGCCCCCCATCCAGACTTAGCTTGTGTGTCTCATTCTGGCTCCTAGAATCTTAGAAGGGCTCTGATCACCCCAGCTGGGTAAGCATACACATTAGCTCTCTGTAATAAGGCGCAATCCTCCTTGAGACAAAGGGGTGAATTCTTAATGGGAAGTCTGTTTACCCTCTGTGAACTTTGCCTCTTCTTCCCTTCCCTCTGTCTTCCTCTCCTCTGGCCTTTGGCCCTTTGGGGACTCCTCAGAGCACATCAGATCTACATGGAGGCAGTGGTCTCCTAGATTCAACGTGAGCCCAGTCCAGGACTCCCTCCTCAGCACAAAGCATCATGGTGGACCCCCAAGAAAATCCCATCACATGGGGGACGTGCACACACAGAGAGTAATTCTAATGGCAACCAAGCAGATATGATTCAGTTTCTGGGAAGGAACCCTGGGAAGTCTCCCCTTGAGGGTGGTCCTTCTTTCCAGTTCTAATGATAGTCAAATCAATACTGCTATTGGGCCTGGAAAGGGTGTGCCCAGCAATTCCTCTATAATTCTATTTACCCTCCTGTAACTCTCTGAAACCAAGTGTCCCTCCTTGGCCTCCTCTCCCCCACTGGGACTGTTTCCTCATGTTAGAATATAATCTCCTGAAGGGCAGAGACCAGCTCCCTTTGCCATTTATATCCCCAACACTAGTGCCTAATAAATGCTTTCTTATTCATCCATTTGTCCTTTCAACACCATACTACTTACTCCTAATGAAATCATTGATAAACTGGTATGTTTACAAGATACAATAGCAGTTTTCTTCAAAGCAACAGTTCACATCTCTGAGGAAGGAGAAAGGGGAGACACTTAAGGCAGTTGTGAGGTTGGGCCAGGGTAGGTGGTCAGCCTGGGCCCCGAGGACGATCACACTGTCCTATGGATCTCTGTCTTCCAGGATGATAAAGTGACTTCTCAAGGTGGTGAAGTCCTGAGACTCAGGAGAAGAGACGGGAGAGGAAGGAATCGCTCATTGATGGCATCATCATAGAATCCATCCCCCCTTCTGCATCCTCCATAGGGGCGGTACCTTAACAAAGTGCTGAGACCCAATGTCTAGAGATGCCCAGACTTGGATCTGAAGTGGACCAGGCACTGTGCTCTAGGTTTGAGGTGCCCAGATAGACAGTGGGCTTCACTCTTGGACAGGGTGGCATGACAGCATTCAACATCTGACAAAGACCAGGAAAACCCTTCTTTCATCCATCCCGCTGAATCTGACCAGTGTGAGTGAATGCCCCAAGGCATGCTAGGGTGTCAGTCACTTTTTAGGGCCATGAATGATGCCCCAGTGTTCCTGTACCTAAATGACATCATCATCTTTGGTAAGACACTGGAGGAACATGAGGAGGAAAGCTAAATTGAGTGAAGGAAGCTGGTCTGGGGCCATGGATTCACAAATGCCAGCTTTGCAGAGCTTGCTAACCGAGAGGGCTACACTTTATGCCAATAAGCACTGACCTGGAGAAGGGAGAAACATTTCTCCAGAAGTTACTCCCCAAATCTTAGAGTCTTATGAAATTTTCTGGGACTTGGTGGTTACTATCACATGTTTCTTAAGAACTGTGCTCTTGTTGCTAAATCAATAAATGACCTCATTCATGCACCACAGAAACCCAGAACCAAAAAGGCAAGGAAGAGCAAGTGGTCTTAACGTCTACAGTGCCTAGTGGAGGTGGATGGGTGGGTGAATGTGATTTAATCATGTGTCTGTCCATGCCTGGTATTATCTTATTCAAACCCAAGTAACTATGGTTCTCCACACGGATGCCAGCCTGGAAGGGCTAGGAGCTGTCCTGCACTGAGAGTCTGAAACCACATCTCTCTTCAAGAGAGAAAAGAAACTCTTCTCTCCCAAGCTCTTGAAAACTCTGGCCCTCATTTTTATTTTATTTTATTTTTGCAGGGGGAAGGTGGGGGCAGTTGGGGTTAAGTGACTTGCTCAAGGTCACACACGGCTAGTAAGTGCTGAGTGTCTAAGGGCAGATTTGAACTCAGATCCTCCTGACTCCAGGGCCAGTGCTTTATTCACTGCACTACCTAGCCGTCCCAACTCTGACCTTAAGGCAAGGAGTTTGGAGTAATCATTCTCCCTGAATGTCTTATGCAAATTTGCTGCTAGAGCTGCAAGTTACTTACCTGCTTAGTCCGGTTCCTTGGCTTCCCTGCTACTCATTCACCAGGAGTTAAAACCAGTGGGGCTGAGCCGTTTTTTTTTATCCCATGATGGTTTCATGAAATGGAACTAGGACAGTCCAAAGTAGAAGGGTCTGGATATTCCACTGCTGGTGACCTTCCAGAAGAGGAGAGGCCAAGGATGGAGGGATTCTCTGTGTGTAGACCCCTTTGTGTCTGCATCTCCCTGGTACCCTTTCTCTGTCTCTATTCAACCACCTGAATGGTTAGCACTCTCTGCTTCCCCAAATGACCCCGTAGAACTCTGAATGTACTTCAAAATAATCTGTGTAGCTATTGCACTCTCCACCACCTGTATAATGGGAGCTTCCTGTGGGCAGGGCTGTTTTCTTTTTCTCTCTGATTCCTTTGCATGGCATCTGGGACATAACATTCTTTCACAAATGTGTGTTGAACTGAAAGTTATGTTTGAGTCCAGGCTCTGCTGCTGTATGACATCAGGCAAGTTGCACACCAGCTTTCTGGAACTCAGTGTCCTAATCTGTAAAGAGAAAATGCAGTACTAGATCATCTTCTGGGCCCTTCCAACTCTCAATTCTATGATCTCAGGATCTGGTTGGCAGCTTTCTGATAGTCCACGTGGAAGAGATTCACCATTCACCAGTGAAGTTTGGCCGGTATCAAAAAGAGTGTCAATGAGATGCCCAGAGTGTGCTTCATCATGGGCTTGAGAAGAAGCCATTTAGAAACCAGAGAGAAGGAAATTCATGCCCTCAGTGACCAGGAGAACTGGGAGAGAGGTCACTAGTCTGGTCCAGGAGTGAAATGAGGAAAGCAAGGGCAAGGTTACTGGTCAAGACTGATCGAAGTGCCAAAACGAGGCCACAATGGGGTCTCATTTAGACTAGACAATCTTGGAGGCTCAGGCCAACTTTGAAATTCTGTGAGAGACAGAATGGAGGCTATGTATGCACTTTGTCTCCTGAGATTTCCTCAGCAAAGGGGCTTGCCCTGGATGGCTGAGCTTATTGAAGGCCGAAGATGCTCCAAGAAAGGGTGCCAGGGAGACGCAGACACAAAGGGGTCTCCAAGTAGAGAATCCCTCTGGCCTCAGCCTCTCCTCTTTTGGAAGGTCACCAGTGGTGGAATGTCCAGACTCTTCTACTTTGGAGTACCCTTGTTCCATTTTATGACACTATCATGGAACATGGAAAAGGTCTTGGGAAGTAGGACATGGCACAGGAGCTGTGCTTTGAAAGGAGCTCAGGATTCTAAGAAAACAACCCTTAGCAGTTCTGACCCCAGGAATGGAACCAGTGCCAAGCCTTGCCACAGGACACGTAGCACCAACTCATAAATCCATTGAGGTCATGGTGGCTGCCAAGGCTGAAGGAGAGGCAGAGACATCCTGAAACAAAGAATCCTGGACAGCCCTGGAGTTTCTCTATATCTCCCCCCACCCAGAATTATCCACCACCCAGTGGGGCATGCAGCACTCCAATGCTCTCCCTCTGTGACCCCTCCCACCTAGCATCAGTGGGCATATCTCCTGCCAACCCAGCTGCTTTTCTGATCATCATTTCTTACTGAGACTATTGCAAATGGCCTCCCTGGTCAGTCAACAGGCATTTATTAAGTGCCTACTGTGTGCTGAGTACTGAGGATACAAAAAAAGCAGAAGTCAGTCTCTTCTTTCCAGGAAGATGCTGATCTTCCTACAGCCTGGCTGTCCCTCTCCAACTATCCTCCACACACTTGCAAACTAATATTCCTGCAATACAGATCTGACCATGTCACCCCCATCCTCTCACTTCTGGCACAATATACAAAAGTGCGAGCCTGGAGCTGGCTGCAAGCTGACTCTCACCCCCACCTTTGCAGATGATTCCAGATTAGATGCAGTCAGGAGACTCGGTGCAGCTTCACTGACCTCAATGGTGAAGGCTCTCAGGTGGGACCCGCAGGGGGGTGGCAGAACTTTTGTCAGACATCTAGAAAGCATTTCCACTCAGCTGTCTTGGCTTCAGGTAATGGCTTCTGGGCCCAGGAGCACCTGCTTAGAATAGCTCAACTTTGTGACAGGAAGCCCAGGCCAGGCTGCACCCAACAGTCCCTCCAGAATGCTCTGGGGGGGGGGGGATTGGCCAGCATAGAGGCTGAGAATTTCAGCCTTTGTTCTCTTTGTCTGTGTGTGGCTGAAGTACCTGAGGTTCTACTTGGACTTCAGAGGCTGGCCCCCCTCCACTGTACAGCCTCCAATGACACCCCACTAGGCATATGCTTAGGAAGGGCCATCTGCCCTACCAAGGCTGGCAGATGAGGTGAAGCCAAGGAGGCGCAGGCTTGCAAAGCTGAAAGCCAGGCATCAGCCCCTGAGCATTGCCCCCCCAAACCCTGCAAAAGCCTCTGGCTTGACTTTTCTACCCCTTTGTGGCCATGAGCCCTGGGCTCCACAAGGCCATGCAGCCAGACCTCCCAAGCAGCATGATTTCCAAGCCCCATGTGGCATCACGCAGGACCAGGTGTCCAAAAAAGACATTCCAAGACTCCAGCATTTCCCAGAACCCAAGAGTGAACAGACTGGCATGATTTCTGTGATTGTTCTGGGAAGTTGTGGGGTCCCAGGAGGCCTAGCCAGCTGTTGCACTGTAGGAAATGGCTGGATGTGGGTAATGAGGGAGGTGATGGAAATGTGGGAAGACATTTTGAGAGTCATTGAGGGAGACCCTAGAGCTAAGTGCTCCAAGCATTCCCAGAGCCAGGGCAATTCAGGGGCCACCAAACAGTTCTTCTGCTGCTCAGGCCAGGGGCTAATGGAGAGGGAAGGGCCAAAAGCTTGAGGGGATATTATTAAAATAAAGGGCCTAGGAAGGATCACAGCAGGCAGAGTGGGCAGGGTCCCTGCAGTTCCTCTGGAGTGCTTAGAAGGGCAGGGCTTGGACACCTGTGTTGTCCTTGGTGCCTGGGCCCAGAAAGAGGAACTCTGATCCTCGTGGCTGTGTGAGTGAAGGGAGGGCTTCCATAGAGAGCTTGCAAGCAGGAAGGTTGGAGTACAGCAGGTCTGTGCACTCAGCCCTTGGCACTTTAAGCCATCTGAGAGCTGGAAAGCAAGCTGGTTGATGGTGAGGAGAGCATAAAAGGTCAAGTGCTTTAAATTACCCCGACATTCCTCATTAAGCACATGTTTGAACTCTGTGAAGCATCTGGGAATCCTGGGGGTGGGAGGGATTCTTCCCTGTGTTCCAAGTGTGACTGGGGCAGTGTGTGTGTGTGTATGTGTGTGCGCGCACGCGCACGCATGCATGTGTGTTCAAGCATGCACAAACAGGGAGTGGGGTGTCCCTCTCTCAGACAGCAAAGATGATCAGGAGACTGATGCCCGGGCACCCAGGGGCCATTGGGGGCCATAGACCCTCTTCCAGGGTCCCCTCATTCACAGGGTCCCCTGCTCCTTCCTTCCCAGCACTTTGTCCACAGAAGGAGGGGACTGCTGATCTTTCTTCTGATCTATCAGACTTCTCTCTGATGCTCAGCTAAAGTCACACAACTCACCAGGGTCAGCGTGATCAGATTTTTCCATCAATTGCAATAAGAATCATCATCTTCCCCAATTAATTAATGATCAAAGATATGAATTGGCAGTTTTCAGAAGAACTCAAAAGCTATGTATAGTCATGAAAAATACTCTAAATCACGATTGATTAGAGAAATGCATTTTAAAACAACTCTGAGGCACCATCTCACACCCATCCTATTGGCTAATATGACAGAAAAGGACAATGATAAATGTTGGAGACATGGAAAAATTGGAGCACTAATGTGTCTTTGGTGGAGTTGTGAACTGATCCAACCATTCTGGAGAGCAATTTGGAACCTTGCCCAAAGGGCTAGAAAACTGTGCACACCCTTTGATCCAGCAATACCACTTCTAGGGCTGCATCCCAAAGAGATCGTAAAAATGGGAAAAAGGACCCACACGTACAAAAGTATTTACAGAAACTCTTTTTGTGGTGGTCAAGAATTGGAAAGTAAGGGGATGGCTATCCACTGGGGAATGGCTAAACAAGATGTGGTATATGAATGTAATGGAATACTACTGTGCTATAAGAAATAATGAGCAGTCAGACTTCAAAAAAACCTGGTAAGATTTACCTGAACTGATGCTGAGTGGAATGAGCAGAACCAGGAGAACATTGTACACAGTAACAGCCACATTGTGTGATGACAGACTTTGATAGACTTAATTGTTCTCAGCAATAGAACGTTTCAGGACAATTTCAAAAGACTTATGATAGAAAATGCTATCCATATGCAGAGAAAGAACAGAGTTCTGAATGCAGACTATTTTCACTTTTTTGTTGTTTTTTTCTTTCTCACAGTTTTTCCCTTTTGTCCTGATTCTTCTTTCACAACATGACAAATGTGGAAATATATTTAACATGATTTTGCATGTACAAACTACATGTGACTGCTGTCTTAGGGAGGGGGAAGGAAGGGAAGGAGGGAGAAAAAATTGGAACTTGAAATCTTATAGAAATGAATGTTGAAAACTCTCTTTACATGTACTTGGGAAAATACTATTAAGTTCAAACTAAATAAAGGAAATGGTGTAAATGAAAACAAATTTTTGTCCTAACAACAGCCAGCCTTTCTCTGGGGTTTTGGGATCTCCAGTTTCACACACATTCACTTTTACCTTCAAGGTCTTGTTCTTCTCCAATCGGAGGTTTTGGGGGCTCAGTGGGGGTGGGGTGGGGCTCTTTGCTGGTATGGGGCAGGACTATATTTGACTGACACTGGTCAGCTCACATTCAACATCTCTTACTCATTCCCACATTTAAAAAAGATAGAAACATTTAAAAATCATTTCAGGAGTTGACTTTCCACATAAAATTTTAAGTCCTGCTGAAATAAATGTGGGAGTTAGATTAGAAAAAAGAGAGCCTATTTTTGACAAGTGGAAAGGATGGGAGTCTGCCTCCTGCCACTCACTGTGCCTATGTATGTCCACATCAGGGCTTCCTTCCCCTCCAGCCAGGCCCCTCTCTACCCCCTACCGTGAGCTCACTGTTCTACAGAATCTACAGAAACCAAATGAGTCACACCTTGGGATTCACTTGAAGTGAGCCCAGGGATGAACACAACAGAGGAAGGCTGAAGGCTGAAGGCTGAAACCAGAGCAGAGCACAGAGAAACACACCACCCCCTCCCTCCCTCACCAAAGGCTGTCCCTACTGGCTTCCCAGGCTGTGCCCAGCAGCAAAGGGACCTGGACTCCATGGGCTGTGGATGAGGCCCTGCCCATCAGGCTTAGTTATAGAAAGGCAAGCATGAAAGAACTAAGACCAGCATCTTTGTTCTCTGGGACAGGATGATGACCCTCTCAATGATTCCTTTCCTTAAAGACAAGCTAGTACCAGCATCAGGGCTGACGTGTTGTCCTTTCTTCCCTGATTTAATTTGGGTGAGGTTGGACCCTGCAGAGAGGAGAGAAAAGGGAGAGGGAGAAGAAGAGGGAGAGAGAGAAGGAGAGGGACAGAGAGGGGGAAAGAAGGAGAGGGACAGGGAAAGAAGGAGAAGAGGGAGAGGGAAAGAGATGGAGAGAGAGAGAGAGGGAAAGAGGGAGAGGGACAGAGACAGGGAGAGAGAGAAGGGGAGGGAGAAGGAGAGGGACAGGTAGAGGTAGACACAAAGAGGGAGAGAGAAATGGAGAAGCGAGGGAGAGGGAGAAGGAGAGGGAGGGAGAGAGAGGGAGAAGGAAGGATTCTTGTTGTCCTCAGGCTCAGTGGGCTCACTCACTCTGACCCAGTTATTAACAGTGCACTGGAAGGGCTTTCAGAGCTATTGAAAAGAGCTCTCACTTCGGCCATATCCAGATGGTTAATTGCTCTCCAAGAACAACAGAAGGCCTGTCCTTTAGAACAGAGCTAAAGACAGTGAGCCAGTGGAAGTCTTTGTTTCCATGGTCCCTATTTCAATACTTAGGAAAGCTGTGATTCCATTGGCATGGCTGTCCCCTGCTCCCTGCCCCCCAAAAGGTCACAGATCAAGTCCCCTTGAGGCCTTATAAATAGTCTTCAGGAGTTGCTGGGGCTGAAAAAAATATAATTTCCTGGTGAACAACCCTCTGGTGATTAGCCTCTGTGACCTAACCTGGACTGGTCCTTCAACAGACAGTGGCCTGCCAGGCTAGTAGGGGCTCAGATCTGAAGCCATCCCAGCTTGGGAGGCCTGGCCCGAGTTGGTGCTCTGCTGGCCCAGACACGGAGACAGGGTCGGGTCACCTGCACACACTAGGAAGCACCTTGGACAGCGTCCATGGGAGAGCCCCAAGACAAGAGGGGAGACCGGAATTTGAGAAGCCTGAAATGCAGCAAAGTCTACTTAGACAGAGGTGTCTTTCCCCAACTTTATTTCCCTTCCTTTCTTTTTTTTTCAATTTGAATTAATTTATTCATTTTCTTGTTTACATCACTCATTTCCACAAGACTTTGAGTTACAAATTTTCTCCCCATCTCCCCCCTACCCACCACCCCAAAACAGCCATCCCACTGTATACCCCCTCCTTCAATCTGTTCTCTCCTATGTCCTCCCCCATCATCCCTCTGACTTTCTGGTAGGGCAGGATATTTCCCTTCCTTTGTAGCTAATGAGAAGGCCCTTCAGTTCATGCCATCTCACCCCTGAGCTTTGAGCAGCGAGCCCTTTGCTCTCAGCCTGGGCTCCAGCTGTCCCAGCAGCCCTTCTGCTTTCTGGCCCTGGGGTTAGATGTGTTCTGAACCAAGAGGAAGCATGAAGAAAAAAGGTGATGACATGTGCAGGTAGCATGAGCTCCCCGGCAGCTTAGGATACACACGTGTGTGTACAGCCCTCCCCAGAAAGACATGAAGAATCACCAATAATGACCAGCGGTGTAGACTGCAGTCAAGTCTGCCGGGTCTGGGCTTTTTGACACATGAACTCTTTTGCTCTCTGCAGTGATCCCTTGGAATAGGGGCTATTGTTGCCTCCCTTTTACAAATGAGGAAACTGAGCCAGAGAGAGGTTAAGTGGCCTTCCCCAGGGTCTCACTGACTTGCAGCCAAGTGCTCTATCCGCTGCTCCACACAGCACTTCATAAAATGTCAGAAGCAGATAAACTGGGCCAGTCACCGCCATCTGTGGGCAGACCAGAGATAAATTAGAGCCAAGCACCTTCCCTCAGTAAACAATCCCCTCAGGGTGCCTGAGTGGGAGGTTTTTATTTGTTTTCCTTTCTCTTCCTAGTCAAAGTGCCTAATCACACACAGAGACAGGAAGAAAGCCTGGAGAGAGCAGTGTCCCCCAAAAACCCAGAGAAGAAAGAGCATCCAGGAGAAGAGTGGGGAGGCTCAACTCACTCCTAATCTCCTTTAGGTCAGGCAGCTGGACCTGGAGTTAGGAAGAGCTGAATTCTAATCCTGCCTCAGAAATTTCCTAGACTTCTCTGGGCAAATCACTTGGCCTCTCTTTGCCTATTAGATGACGAGAGTCATAGCACCTGCCTTGAAGGGCTGTTATGAGAACCAAATAAAATAAGCCAAGCAATTTGCTAATCTTAAAAGTCTATACAGATCCTCCATATCCAGTTATTATTATTGTTTGGTTCTCCTACTGGGGTGAGAAATGAACACCACCAGCAAGTATGTGAGGAGGAAATGGGCCTCTGTGAAGACCACAGTATCTTCAGGATAGCTTCTTGTCCTTGAAGAAGCCTTGCTCATCCAGGAACCTGCCAAAAGGGAGCCCCCCAATGGGAGGAGGGGAGCCACTCAGCAACGCTGGGACGAGTTCCAAGCAAGCATATTCTCATGGAAGGGTCTCCTGAGGATCAGTCTAGTAACTCACAGATTTGTGCCTCTTCATCCAAAACTATTTCCTTTTTCAGCTGGGAGAATAGAAAAGATCTGGTACTATTGCTCCGTGGGGTGAAAACCCAAGTGCTAAGTCTAGCGTCTGAGCCTCCAGTGAGCTGCCATAGCTCTTGGTTACCAGCTTACATCAAATGGCAATTATTTAGGCTCGGACTGGACTCTGAGCCTCTAGGCTCCTTCCCAGCTCAGAGAGGCTGAGAGCTGTTGAACAAGGGCTGGCATTGGTTTAGCACCGAAGGGCTTGCCAGGCGCTCTGCTCTCTATCTCACTGGCTTCTCATAACAACTCTGAGATTTAAACAATGCAAGCTCTATTAGCCCCATTTTACAGAAGAGAAAATTTAGTCTTTAAAAGGTTGTATGTTTTGGTTCCACAGAATGTAAGTGGCAAACCAGGTCTTAGGTTTAGACCTGAACCCCACCCATCCTTCTGCTGCCCCAAAGCCTCTGACAACTTGGCAAGAGTCAATGATGAGAGGGGAGTGGTCTCTCATCCATTCATTTATCATAGTGGTTCTTTTCACTTAACTCTTTCTCACTAGAGCCATAACTAGCATGGGGTAGCTGGGGCTCCTCCTGGGATGCAGAGTTGGTAGATCTCTGAAAGGCCCTGTATTCCTTTGGCATTGGAGAAACAGAGACTGGCCACTTTCTCCAGTCACATTCTAGCCCCTGCTCTCCTCTTCCCATAATTTGCCTCTAAGCCAAAGTCTCTGCCAAAGAGAGAGAAAGGGAGAAAGAAGGGGAAAGGAATGGTCTGGTGTACATGCAATGTTCCCCTCGTGATGGCTGAGGGTTGACAATACCTGAGCCCAGCAGATGTTAACAGAAAGAAACTTGCTACGTTGGGACAAGTAGAAGTTCTTCTCCAGGAGCAACACTGTAATGAGGAACAGCACCAGAATCAGAGATGAAAGGTACGGGAGAAACAACGTAGCCAGCACAGATTTGTTGCCCAGCCTTGGTTTCCTTCTGTTGCATCTCATCTACCTAGCCATTCAAGGGACAGATCTGATTTCTCCACCACTATCTCCTCTGGTGGAATGGCTAGGAAGCCTCTCTCTGAGAAGGAGAGCTACAGCTCTTTTAGCACATAGCCTCAGTCACCTCCCCAAGCCAGGCAATTGCCATAGACCATTCTGCAGACAAGGATGGAATCTATTCTTTTTGACTCTCTGTGTCTGAAACTGATCCAAAATTCATGTCCATAATAATTTCATCTGTGTAACTCCTTATATGTATCCCCTTCTCTCCTCTGATATCCCTCTGGTGCAAATCCTCATTACCTCACACCTACATTATTGCGATAGCTACTGGGGTTAAGGGGAAAATGACCCATCTGCCCCAAGTCTCTCCCCATTCCAACTCATCCATTCTGACACTAAAGTGATTTTCCTAAAGCACGGTCTGACTGTGTCACACCTGTACTCACTAAACTGCAGTGGCTCCCTATTACCTCCAGATCAAATACAAAATGCTCTGTTGGGTATTCACAACCCTTTATAACCCACCCCCCTATTGCCTTTTCTCTCTTCTTACATCTCACTCCCCAACATATACTCTTTGATCCAGAGAGCCTGGCCTCCTGGCTGCTCCAAGAACAAGACCCTCCATCTCTCAGTCCCCCCAATTCTCAGCATAACCTTCTGGCCAGGAAGGCTCTCCCTCCTCTGCTCTGACTACTGATCTCTCCGGCTTCCTTTCAGTCCCGACTAAAACCTCTTCTTTTATTTCCTTTTTACTTCTTTTTTACTTTTACTTTTATTTCCCTATCCTCTCTTCTTTAAAAAGATTATTTTTATTTATGTCTTAAAATTCTTTCCAATTACATGTAAAAAATTCTAGCAATCATTTAAAAATTTTAAATTTAAATTTTATTTTAAATTTAAATTTTAAATTAAATTAATTAAAATTTTATTTTAAATTTTAAAATTTCTCTCCCTCTCTCTCCTTTGTTGAGAAGGCAAGCAATATGATACCACCTATTCCCTCTTAATTCCAGTCCTTTCCCTCTGCTAATTATTATTTCCTGTTCATCCTGCATGTTGCTTCATTTGCATATGTTTGTTTGCCTGTGGTCTCCCTCATTTGATTATGAGTTCCTTGAGGGCAGGAGCTGCCTTTTGACTCTTTTTATATCTTCAGTACTTAGGACTATGCCTGACACCTAGCAGGCCCTTAATAAATGTTTATTGGTTGATTGAAATAACAATCCGACTTAATGTAAGAAATTTCTTTTGATTTTTTTTTCTATCACTTATGGTGATTCTGCATTCCCAAAATCTGTTTTAGGGACATTATTTAAATTGGAAACAAAACCATGAATTCTGTAGTGCCTTGGGCACTGATTTGAGCATTGATCTCAAGGTTTTCTTTGATTGGCATGTGAACGAGGTGAGGGTGAGAACCAAAGCTGGGTGAAGAAGTCAAGACTTCACCAATCACCCCATCCCTCCACACTCCAGCAGAGTGGTGCTGTTTCCTTACTGTATAGATGATTTTCATCGTAATAACAATGACAACAATCTCTTTTCAGCCCTTGCCCTGCTTAACTTAATTGCATAATCATTTGACACTGTCTCTTCCTTCTACTACAGGAGCTTTTGAGGGGGTGGTGGTGGAGGGAGGACCGTGGGGATCTCCCTGCCTCTTCTCTTCTCACCCCAGACCATCCTCAAACTCACCTTCCTAAAGGTCAGGACAGATCAGGTCACCCCACCCATCCTCAATCATTCCCTACACCTCCAGGGTCAAATAGAAAATCCTCTGCTTGTTTTTTTTAAAGTCCTTCCTCTCCTCCATGGACTCTGTAGTCCAGTGACCCCAGCCTCCTGGGAGGCCGTTCCTCCCACGAGACACTCAATCTCCCAGCTTGGCTCACTGGCTCTGTGGGTCCTTTACACCCCAGCACTTCTCCCTCCTTATCTCTGCCTTCTGGTCTACCTTCCTATTGGTCTTAGTGAAAATGCTGTCTTCTCCAGGAAGCCCCTCCCCCTCTTCATTAATGCCAGAGTCTTCCTTCTCAGAGCATTTTGCACGGAATTTTATATGTTGCCTCCCCCATGTCCCTCTAAGACTGTGAGCTCCTGGAGAGCTGGGGTTGTGTGTGTCTGTGTCTCCCCAGGCCTGAGCCCTGCGCCTGGCAGGCAGAAGGTGCTCAGGCAATGTTTGTTGGCTTGATTTTGAAGAGTCTCTCAGGTCCATGAGGAGAGAAACCATGTAGGAGAATATGTGGGGAGCAAATGTTTGGTAAGGACCTACTGTGTGCAAAGTACTGTACTGATCGCTAGAGACAGAAATACAAGTGACAAGTGAGATGGGGCCCTGTCCTCAAGAAGGAGCCTTGCATAGGGATTCCCCTTTTAGGGAATTGTGATAAGAAAAGGAAGGTGGTGACAAAGTTGGAGAAAGTGGTAAAGGTACTCAGTGTGTGTGTGTGTGTGTGTGTGTGTGTGTGTGTGTGTGCATGTCTGTGTCTGTGTCAATGTGTGAGCCTCTGTGTCTGTGTGTGTCTCTGTGTCTGTGGGGGCTGAGCCAGGGGACACCATAGTTTTGAAGTCTGGAAGGCAGAGGCTGAGCCAGAGGGGAACAATAGTTAGTTGCCCTGGACCCGTCCCCCAAGTGGACACAGCAGGAAGAACTGAGCAGTGGGAGAAGGGCAGGAGACAGCCCAGAGGACAGCCATCCCAGGGTGAGGCGACAGCTGAGGCAGAGCCAGGGCTGGCTGCCCAACCTGCCTAGGAGGGGCAGGGCCCTTTGGGGAGCTGCCAGGCAGGGCAGAGGGCACAGCTTACCTTGGCAGCCTGAACAGAGCAGAATGATGCTCTGCTTCTCCCTCACAGACGTCCTAACCAATGGGATGGCGTATGTTCCCTGGATTCAGGCCTAGAGGCAGCTTTTGGTTCCGTCAGACTTTTCCCTTTCCTCTTCCTCTTGTTGATACCTTCCCCTCTAAACCAAGGCTGAGCGCTCCCTGGGAGCCTACTCTGATCACCCCCTTTACTTCCCGAGGCTTCCTTCCCTGGTCTTGTTTATTTTTCCTTCTCCCTTGGGATTCCTTCAATTCCAGGCTCAAAGAGGAAATTCTTTCCCTTGATCCAACAGGATCTCCCCAAACCCTCCAGCAAATCCCCACAAGGCCAAGCTGCTGGACAGGTGACAGTGGCTTCCTTCCCTCCAGGCTTCAGCTGTTGTCCAAGGACAAGTAGCTTCCTGGGGCAGGCTCAGAAATCAGCCAAATTCAGCCCGAGAGCCAGCAGCCAGAACTAGGTACAGCTCAACATTACTAGCTACAGTTCATTAGCTCAACCTAACATATTCCTGGGGACATGACAGGAAATCAGAGGAGAGGCCAGGTAATGAGACAGGACAGACCCGAAGTGTGTCCCTAGTGTAGTTTAAAGCAAATCAGAAAAATGGCCTCTACACCAACATCAACAAGCCAGCCACATAGTGAGGATGCCTGCTAGAAGCTGCAGTGCTCTGATGGAGCAGCGATTTCACCCATCCCCCTACTTTGGGAACAGCGGCCAGGAGCGATTCTGTCTAGACCCACTCACAGAGGCTCTGAGAGTGGCTTTCTCTAGCCATCTCTACCCTCTTCTTCTCTCATCTGGGAAGTGGGGAGAGGGCAGAAAAACCCGCTGGTACAAAGGGACCCATATACCTAGAAGCAATGAGATTTGCTTTGTGAAGTTTCCATGCATGGCAAAGGTCCCAGCCCTCCCAGCCAGCAGAATCCAGAGGAATCAGCTAGCCCCAGTCCCAGGTGAGCCCTCTGGGTGACGTCTGTCCATGCCTCTGCTGTCAATATCATTTGCCACCTGCCTGACCAAAAGTTGGCAGGCAGGGAGGGATGTATTTGATGGCACCCTGCTGTTGGAGGCTGGCATCCTCCCTCCCTGACCACCTGGAGAGGACTGTAAGATTCAAACCCTGTGCCCTGGATGGGAAAGCAGACACACTTACCTGCCTGTTGGTAGAGGGAGGACACACAAATTATAGAAGTGTCCCTGAAAAGCTCTGGGCATCGACTAGTAGAGATGATGTTTCCATAGGTCCATGGGCCATGACCTGGGCAGGAAGAACAATGCCAACTGGGCACTGTGTGCCCTGAGCCACTGGGAGGTTTGTTTAGGGGTGGAAAGGCCTTGGGAGAATTGGCTTGGTACTTAGGCCCTAAAGGTTGGCTGGAGGGGGGAGGGACTGCTGCAACCTCTGTGGAGCATCATGCAGGCTGGGGTGGACAGAGGCAGAAATGGCCACAGTTTGAGGCATTCATTTTATTTACTTTGCTAGTATCGTGATGAAAGTTTCATACACTGTTTTAAGTGGAGAAAAAGAAATCTACAGCCTGCAGTTTAGTGAGGAGAAGCCACCAGGAGAGAGACTGGAACTGGACAATCCAATTTGGGAGCCCAGTTTGGGACCAATGAGACTGGAGAGCTCCCAGAGAGCCAGGAGTGCACACTGCTCTTGGATGGTGGCCATGATAGGGGAGGGTGGGCACTGACTGAGAGCACCCGGTGCTCCCGAATGGGGGAGGCTGGTTATAACATCCTCTGGCTCCCAAGGGTGGGGGCTGCTGTGGCATTGCTTTTAATGGACATTGTAAACCTATACAGAGCAGCCCACAAATTTTCTGTAGCTGGAATTTTGCTCAATTCTGTAGATTTTTAATGCGTTTTTCCCTTGAGAATCCTCCTTGCCAAAGCACCCAGCCTCATCACTTTTCATGGTCACATGTTTAAGCATGGATGACACTGATGCCCTTCCTGTGGGCATTGTGACTACAAAGGAAGCCAGGATAAGCACAAACAATAGTCAGGATATTTGCAAGGCTCTGGAATCAAATCCGCATGAGAAGAAGAAGAGGGTGCCTGCACACATTGTCAGCATTCAGAGCCTTTGCCGGGAGCCTGGGCTTGGTTCTCACCCCCGATGCAGGTCCAAAGGCAAGACTCCCCAGTACATGCCATATGGACCTGCTCCTGCTGCATTGAGGGGCAGTGACGCCAGAGGGCATCATGTTAGTCAGCACTGGTGAGTGCTGAGTAGCAGGTGCCACGAGCCTGATTGGTCTTGAAAAGGAGGGAAAGCAGATTAGATTCAATGAGCCTCTGGACTCAGCAAAGCCGAGATTGGGACCCAGGATGGAGAAAGATGCCCTGCAGAGCTTCTCGGGTCACCAGACGGTGGACTGGAGCAGAGAGCAACAGGAGGCTAGGATGGGGAGGACAAGCTGTGCCAGGAAGGACAGAGGCTACTCAGCTGGCCATCAGCTGCCCATCGCAGCAGTCTGATGCAAGGACTTCCGCAACAGAATGTGGTCAGAAGGTAGGGCACTATTGTGGCACCTGCTGTGAACTGGATGGCCACTCGTGCCCTAGAGAGCCTGAGACCAGACTTGGGGAGGCAATTTGTCAGAAACTGTCCGAGTCTCACTGTCTGTAGGAACCAAGGCTGCCCAAGACTCCAAAGAAGCTAGGCTGGCCCCATCAACAGCCCTTCCAGGGCCTTTGTTGCCTAGATTTAGGGCCACATGTAGCAGTGACCATGAAGACTGACTGTGGAGAAAGAGTCCCAAGTGGAGCTCACCTCCCAGAGAGAAGGAGCACCAGCTCTATGAGCTTGACACCTCCCGAGGGAGGGGAAGTGGTCACCAGGAAGGTCAGAGGTCAGAGGCTCAAGAGCACTTGAAGGTTATTAATCCAACCCCCTTGTAACTTCCCCAAGAAATAGTCATGTGGTCTCTGCTTTCAGTGCTCCAGGGAGTGGGAGCCCATCCATTGACTCCTGGGAGAGAACTTGAACTGTGAACATGTTTGTCTTGCCCTCCAGCCTGAGTCTACCTCCTTGACACTCCCCCTATTGCTCCTGGCTCAGGAGGTTCTGATTGATGAATCCTCAGAGAGCTCCCAGGAGGAGGGAACCTGGGACTGCCTTTCACACAGGCAGAGCTGGGGCTGCTCAGAGTAGCTGGGACCTGTTCGCTAAGGAAGGCTCTTCTCACTCGAGCGTGACTTCAGAGCCTCCCTCAGCACCTGGGACCCCCAGAGCCAAGGACCTCCCTGCCCTTGGAGCTCAAAGGCCTCCTCAGTACCTCAGAGGATATGGGGCTTGAGGATGCCCAGGCTAGAATATGTCATCAAGCTTGTATGACCCACAGGCCTGTGGGATTCAGGCTCAAACCTGTCCCAGCATGATCTATGAAGGGAAGAAGCCAGGTGACTGGCAGTTGTCTCTTTCCTGGGGAAGACTGATATTTTAGCATCAGCCCAGAGGGTGACACACTTCACCTGGCCTACTAATCTCAGCCCATCACAATGAATTTGGGAAGTCCCATTTGTCTGTGTCAAGGTTTTCATTTGCTATGGGCTCAGGATGTGAGAGGCTGCAGGTGCTTGGGTGTTAGCTCCCAGACCACCACCTTGCCTCGTGCCCTGCCCTCCTGGGAGAGCTCACCCATCTCCTTCATGACTCAGAATGTGGGGCCCAAGAGTTCAGAACCATTTTCCCAATTCTGCAGGTGAAATTACTTTCTGGAGGCAGGAAGGGATGGCAGCACCCACAGAGCAGACCAGTCACTCTGTCCACACTCTGGGGGCCCTGTCCTCATTGCACTGAGCTCTTTAGGATGGCTTGGGCGAGAGGTGACTTATGAGACAGAGGTTCTGCCCCCGGGCATGATCAGGGGAGTTCTTGCTATCTAGCACCCTGCCAAGGACTAGCCTTAGACCCAAGCTCGTCACCTCCTTGAGGTACTGCTGACCACAAAAGTGCCCATTCCCTTGGCCACAAGGGGCACTGGAGGAGAGAAGATGGGTGGAAGGGCATGAGCGTATCTGAACCACTGGGGAATTGGCCATCCCTGATGCTTGTGGGTCAGCAGGTCACAATCCTGCAGGGAGTGCTGTGCATCCTGGGAGAATCAAATCAGCACCTACCAATCAATTAAGCACCTACTATTCACCAGATGCAGGGTTAAGTGACAAGGATAGAGCACAGACATGAGACAGCCCCTGCCCTCAATGAGCCACACTTCTTACAGGAGGAAACAACATGCAGGAGGGAGGGTCCTACAGTCTTGTGGAACTTGCTGACTCTTCCAGTTCAGTTTTCAGTTGTCTCTAGTGTTCTTCAAGTAAACGGTCATATCCCCTGTAACAAGGCAGCATTTCATGCCCTCTTTGCCTAGATTTGCTCCTTCCCTTGCTTTTGTCTTGTCTCGTTGCTGTAGCTAGCATTCCTAGTGCTCCAGTGAATAGTAAAAGTGACATCAGGCCTTTGCTTTACCCAGGAAGAGGAGGGAGGATGGGGACAGAGACAAAGAGGGGAGGAAGGAGAAGAGGGTCAGGAATGGGGAGAGGAAGATGGAGAAGATCAAGGAGCAGTGAGGGAGAGAGGGAGGAGGAGGCTCTGAGAAAAACAGAAGAGCAGTTGTCTGAGGAGCCCCCAGAGGAATTAGTCCAAAAACGCTAATACCTTAGCTGTCTGCTTGATTTGTGACTGAGCTCCCAGCAGCCCTGGGAAGACATCCAGAGAAGCAGCCAAGGAGGGAGGGTGCGTGGGAGGTGCCAGGAGCCCCACATGAGCCCTGAATTCACTCAAGAATGATTACAGCAGCAGCCAGGCCTGAGGGCTAGGCAGACAGAGGAGCTTCCTACTATCATGTGCTACTCACATTTCCTTCAAAAATGAATGAACATTTTTATAGACACAGACATTTCACCATGTCCAGTGTAGACACCATCCCCCGTGTGCATTTGTGCATGAGTCTATACTTCAATAATCTGTGACTTTGTTCATCAGGGCTCTTCCCTCCATTGACACAGCCTTCAAAGGCTTAGTAGGTGGATGGGGTGTTCAGGGGGGATGGACAGCTCTAGTGTGAAGGCTGCTCTTCCACCTTTGGTATCCGACTCTCACCTGTGACTCCAAGAAGCTGGAGCATGTACAGCAGCCACACCCCAGTGAACCGTCTCAGCAGATGGGCTGAACCAGGTTGAGGGTAACCAAGGGGCCTCAAAACCATCATTGAGTTAGGGGATGCTTCCCCCAGGCATGTGAAGACTTCCCCCAGCAGAATGGGTAGCTAAGAATACTTTGTTCCAAGGGCCATGGAGATGCTGCTTTAGCAGGCTTCATGGAGTGCTTAGAGCTTGGTTAGACATGGAAGACACCATGGTCATCCACTGCATCTGGGACCATCTCCACTTGGCCTGACTCTTGTCCTGCCACCAGAATCCAGTGACTCTGGAGGACAGAGCAAGGCTGATGATTTTGGGCAGCACCTGTGATGTTATTGTTCTGCTTAGAAAACAGAGGATGGACAACCACAGATGGTCTTGGAGAGGTGCCTGTGGGGGGGGGGAAGAAGAAGAGGAAGAGGAAGAAGAGGAAGAAGGAGGAGGAGGAGGAAAAAAAGGAGGAGGAGGAGGAAAAAAAAGGAGGAGGAGGAGAACAAGAACAAGAACAAGAAGAAGAAAGAGGAGGAGGAGGAGGGGGATGAGGAAGAGGAGGAGGAGGAATAGGGGGAGGAGGAGGAAGAGGAGAAAAAGGAGAAATCTATCTCTCTCTCTGTATTGAGTCTGGTACTGAAACTCTCTGACCTTGTCTAGACTGGCCCTTGGATGGCCCAGAGTCAGACACTAGACTCCAGATGTCCTCTGGCCGGCACTGGGTGTCATAGACCTCCACTTATCTTGTTTTGAATGAAATGCCTGCTGCAGGCTGAATCAACCCTGTTGAGGTTACAGTCCAAGGCTCTTACCATGACCCTTCCCAGCTATGTCCCTTAAACTCCTTAGGACCTTTTGTACTTGGTCAATAGAATGTGGCCAGTGGTCTGAACCCTCAAATATATGCATCAAATTACCAGTTTCATACAAATCATAGAGAGATTCTATGAACTGAGAATTTATTCTTCAGAATCTAGGAGTACTCCTTCCCAAAATGCAAAAAGAAAACCATGCATTCTTCCAATGAGGGTGGAGCTCTATTGTTTATAGGAATAAATGCGTAGCATCCCCTTGGGACTCACTTGCCAACTCATAGAAGGACTTGGATGTTGTGTCCCTAGATTCAACCTTAGGTTCTGCTGGCAATCAGGAAGGTGACTGCCCTCCTAATACTGTAGTACATGAGCTCCTACCCGTATGATTCCCCTTAACAATTAACCAGTAAATCAATTAACTTTTAGAAAAGGCATTCACTCCAATACCATAGCAAGACCAGTGGTTACAAAGCACCTTCCCTAAAACACTGGGCTGTATCTTCCCGCAAATACAAATAGTGTACACAAGAGGAGGTAGAGTGGGTATGAATTTAAATTAAAACAGTAGTGAGAAATTCATGGAGAGGAACATAATGTGTCCAGGGGATACGGAACTTCACAGTATGAGGTAAGTCAGAGCTGTGGTCATGAGCTTCACAGGGGAAGAAGTGCTCCGTGAAGAACAACCAAGTTTTGCATTTTTATTTTGTTTTTGCAAAATATAAACAAAATCAAGTCAACACGAATTTGTAAGGTACTTAGTATGGGCTAAGCACTGTGCTGAGCTCTAAACAAAAAGAACCACAGTCCCTACCTTTATGGAAATTACATTCCAAGGGTTAAGGTCCCACATAAAAGGAGTTTAAAAGTGGGGTGGGTTAGTGTGGGGGACAAGGTACCTGGGGGGCAACCTGGCAAAGTCCAGACAGTCAGGAGGGATGCTGAAAAAGGGATGAACATGGCTGTCCTGGGCACACCCTCAAAGGGAAGTTCTGGGAGAAATTAATCACTTGGAGGATGAGGTTTCAAAGAGTGAGAGATCTTCCAGGGTGAGAAGGAAGGTAGGAGAGAGCCATCTTCCAGAGTGAGAAGGACTCTGAGACAAAGGCATCCTCCAGGGGGAGAAGGAAGTCGGGACAAGAAAGACAAAGCAGTTGCTGGGAGGAGCACAGACAATTGAGAGATCAGGAAAGGACTCAAGTAGGAGATGAGTCTGGAGAAGAGGACATACTATATTACAAGATGCTGAGGAGAGGAAGGAAATCATTTCAGATGCTGTGGGCCAGGGGCAGGTCTGGGATATCAAGAACAGAGAACCATAAGGAGCCTGATCTGTCTGGAATGAAGAGAGTGTAGAGGAATCATCAGTCTAGAAAGGTAAGGTGAAGGCACATTAAAAGGACACCAAACAGAAGTGTCTGCCTTTTATCTGCAAGGCACTAGAGAAACCCCAAAGCTTCTTGAGGGGGAAAACAACAAAGGCAGTATGTTTTAGGCAGATCCATTTGGAAGTTGGTTAAAAGGGCAAGAACACCCAGACTTTGGTGAGGGGTTTACAATCGTCCAAGTGGGCTGTGTCTGTAGCATTCCCAGCTTGATGACCCTTCTGATAAAGAAGGCAAGGGAGGTGGATCTCCATGCTTCATGGAGGAAGGGACTGAACCCAATGAGCCCTAAGGTCCCCTCCAGCACTAGTAAACCCAGTGACTTGATGACCGTGACAAGAGGACAAGGATAAGACTAGTGCAGAAGAGCAGTCCCAGACGGGCTGTGATTCACATCACTGGAAGGAACTCCCACACTGAGGAAATCATGTCTGTTGTAGCATTTAAGGACAAAGTCCCAACATTGTCTAGTATTTCCTTCCTTTGAAACAGCATGACAAAGGGACTATGACATTGGGCTTGGAACCAGAGAAACTCAGCTTCAAATCTCTCCTCTGCTTCTCTGACAAACAAGTGACCAAGGGCAGGCCTTTTGCCTCTCTTAGCCCCAATTTCTTCATCTGTAAAATGGTGGCAACAGTACTTGTAATACCTACCTCAAAGACTGTTATGAAGCTCAAAGGAAGTGATATACACAAAATGCTCTATAAATCTTGAGGTCGTCTTCTTCATGTTTGTGTTAATTGGCTATCACGACCATGGATGGTATGGTTCATTTTCCTCAAAATTTCTATCATTTCTAGTTCTATTTTTGTTTTGTTTACAATGATTCCAAAGCAAACTTTGCAAACCTAGCTTGGGATGAAGTTGTTGGCAAGTCAAGCCAACATTTCCTCAAGTTCTCTTATTCTTTTTAAATTTTTTTAAAATTTTTGCTTTTTGGAGGGCAATTGGGGTTGTGACTTTCCCAAGGTCACATGGCTAGTTTTTGTGTTAAGTGTCTGAGGCTGCATTTGAACTCAGATCCTCCTGATTCCAGGGCCAATGCTCTATTCACTGTGGTGTTCTGATTCTTCACAGGTAAGGAGTCACCTGAGAGATCTTTGGCTGGTTTAGACTCTCCACCAAAACTCTGACCTCTCAGTGGAGATTGTAAGCTAGGTCAGGATGCATCATTGCCTCCATGAGAGCCAGTGGTCTATAGTTTACCAATGCAAGTTACTACTTCTTTCTTCTTTCTTTTACGTCTTAACCGAATGCTCTTCATTATAGACTTTCTTCTTCTATTTCATAGATTTCCCCTCAGTCATTTTTTTCTTGACATCATCTTAAACTGTCAGGAGAGGAAGGGCAGTGGACCAGGAGGACCCTGAAATTCACAATGGTTACCAATATTCCTGAGGAGTACAATTCAGCAGGGAAACACTTTGAACCATTCCACAATTTATTAAGCACTATCATACTAGTAGGTACTGGAGATGCATAGAGGAAAAACAGCTCAGGACCTGCTCTCCTGGAGCTTGCAAAAGAGCAGGAGGGAAAGGATCCATATACAAATTCTTAGAGCACATATTAGAGTATGATTAAGTTCTGGGACATGACAAATAGTGATGGGAGAGATTCCAGAAGGAAGAAGTGCTTCTAGCTAGAGGGAAAAGAGGAGCTGGCTGAAGGCCATCTGGGTTGGCCCCTAACCAAAGTGGGAGGAAATCAGGGCTGCTTAGAGGGGACACTGTGTACAAACCCACAGATGCACCAAGCAGCAGGATGAGATCAGAGACCAGGAGGCAATTTCTAGCCAGAGCATCAGGTAGGAGAAGACAAGTGCTGGAAAATGAACCCAGAAGATGTTTGGGAAGGCTTTTCTGGCCAACAGCAGGTTTTCCTTACACGAGAAGAACTTCAAGAAGGTTCACAGCCTTCAGAGATTCGGTCACCCCACCCCAAGCACAAACCGCTTGAGATGCTATTGGTATGGAAAGAGATCTTTCTGTACAAATAGATTCAGAATAGCAAAAAATAAAAAAAAAACCAGAACAGAACAAACTGGTAACATTTTCAGGCATTTAATGATTAGGCAATTACTGAACGTGCTGTAGCATCTGAATCACATGGAGCACAATTCCACTGTCAGGAAAGTCAAATTTCCCTGCAAGAAATAGACAAATGTAGCATAGCACCCACTCTTCTCTATATTTGCCCCCTAGATTTGCATTGGCACTGGTGAGTTGGGTCTCCAGATAATGGTATGAGGGGAGGGGTATAAGCCTTTGGGGCTGTACTTCTAACAGTACACATCTCATAAGCCCTCGCTGGTGTGCTTCTCATCAACAAACAGAAGACACAATTAAATCTTAGCAAAATACTTAGATGGGATAACAAAAATGAATAGCTTCAAAACATTCTGCCACAAATAGAGACAGAAAGCATCACTGGGGGGCAGCTAGGTGATGCAGTGAATAGAGCAACGGCCCTGGAGTCAGGAGGACCTGAGTTTAAATCCAGTATCAGACTCTTAACACTTGCTAGCTGTGTGACCTTGGGCAAGTCACTTAGCCCCAACTGCCTTGCCTTCTCTCCAAAAAAAAGTATCACTGGGAAGAGTCAGCACAGAGTACAATGGTAGTGATGCTGATGTGTAAGATACCTGTGGCAGAGACAAATCAGAATCCCCAATAGTGTTGGAGTTAGAAGGCCTTTCTCTCTTGGAAAAGCCCTCAGGCATCTCCCCTGAGACGCACTGGACTTCTCAGCAGAGTTCTAAGCATCTTCTTCTCTCCGAAGCGCAACTCTCAAATGCCTGGGCTAGTAACTGTCTCTGGAATCCATAGACATGTCACTTTCCTGCTTCCATAGGTCCCCATACCTGGAAGTTGCCTCCTAACTCAAGTGAGCAAAAGCATTTGCTAGGATCTTAATCTTGCTACATGTGAAGCAAGGACTATATGCTGTAGACAGACATACAAGCAAGTGAGACAGCTCCTGGCCTCAGTGATCATATATTCTAATAAGAGAAAATAGCCCCTATAGGAAAGAAAGGTCACCAGGGAGTAGCCTTTTAAACCAGAAAGGCAGTGTGAATGGTGTTTGGAATTACAGGCAATTGATTGACCTGTTCTCATCTGGAAGGGTGGTCTTAATCTGAATGCTGTTCTCACAGCTGGAGTTACAAAGGTGGGGAGTGTGCCCTGTGCCATAGCAGTCCTGGGATCACTAGAAGGGGTAAGGTTACTTCTGAGCAGTTCTGGCGAGCTTGGAGGTAGAGTGACCACTCCTCAATATCCTGTCTGTCTGAAGCACCTTTCTTTGCTCCCCCAAATAAATGCAAATTAGCTCTTGCCAGTTGACTAACTGCCCTTCAAAGCTCCCCAGTCCATGGGTGAAAAGGAGAGAGGACTTCCCCTTCTTCCAGCCCCTCCTCCATAGGTCACAGCCTCCACCTCCCCAGAGAGCTCTTTAAAGCTCCCCCTTCCCCACCCGCCATGGCTAATTTGTTTTCTTCTATAATGAAGGGGCCCTTTTCACTCCATCAGAGGCAGAGGTTCACACTTTGTAAAGAGGCCGCCCTAGCCACAATTTTACAATTAGCTCATGCCTCCTCACCACATTTAAAGCTCATTATCTGTGAGTAAATTCTGATTGCCTCCAAGAGGGAGAGGGGTTGTGAGGAAAGATGAGACAATTCTTCTGTGAAGAGAGGAGAATGAAGAACGAGGTGGTGAGGTGCACACGACATCCATGGTGATGAGGACAAGATGGTGGGAGTCACACTTGGAAGAAAGCATTCAGAGGGACAAGAATGCGGGATGCTTTGGTGGCAACTTGTTCTCCATTTACAAGCCCAATAGACTGCAGACTCAGACCCACAGTCTCATAGACAAGCATCTGTACCCTCACCTCTTTATCTCAGTCTTTACTTTGGTCTGTAGTTACTAGTTCAAAAAAAAAGTAAGGAGCTTAGAGCATCAATGGAGCCCTTGGAGCATCAGTAAAGGGGCTCAGGGCTTCTCCCATGGGAAGTCAATGGACCTTCTAAAACCCTGGGGGATGGAGTTAAACTGAATGTTCCCACGGCCCAGGATCGACCCTGGAGATCAGACGAAAGTTGTGAGAGACAGTCAACGGTGAGTGGATCCTATGGACTTGTAAGGGGCCTGATCAGCAGAGTTGCAGGGCTTTCTCAAGGAACATTCAGTGTTATTTGAGTAGATCAGAGAACACAGTGGCAGGGGACACACCCAGGGTTGGGATCAGCAAGGTGTTGATGACAACGAATGAGGGGACAAGGGACCCAAGGGTAATGAATAGAGACTAATGGTTGAATTGACTAAGCATAGGGCCAAGACTGTGAAGTCTGGGAAGGGGGCCAAGGAAGAAGGGATGACCCGAGGGGATAGAAGGAGGTCAAGGACCGAGAGGCACATTCTGCTGAGAAACAAACTGAGGAAGAAGGAGGTTCATGGAGGGATGGAAGAATAGGAGGCCGTGCTCAGAAAGAGAAATCCCAGAGTTCTGGATCGTGGAGGGGGCACAGGTACTGATCATGGGAATCATGGGGCCAGAGGATCAGAGGGGACTTGGAAGGGAAGTTGGAGAGCACCCCACCTTCCTGGCCAGGAACTCTCTGAGCCTTGCTAATGGAGGGAGAAGAAGCTGGGGGAAGGGTGGGGGCAGACAATGGCACCAGGGGATTAGCCCTGATGATTGAGTTGGATGGAGCAAGCCTAAGGAGAAGAGATCATTGACTTATCCTGGGAAATTCCTGCTCCATCCTATATCAGAAAAGCCTTTTCTCTGTTAGGTCACACCACAGGTCAGGTTTTCTTCTTATCCTTGGTGTCACCAGCAAGTGTTTCCATAAAGTCAGGAATAAGAGATTTTAGGGGAGGTTCTGCCTACAAACCAGTACCGCAGTGCACAAGAGCCTGGAGTTAGGAAGACTCAGTTCAAACCTGGCCTCAGATACTTACTAGCTGTGTGACCCTGGGCAGATCATTTCACCCCTGGTTGTCTCACTTTCCCCGACTACAAAATGGAGATGAAGATAGTTCCAAGCTCCCGGGGTTGTTGTGGGGATCAAATGAGATCATTGTGAATCTATTAGAACAGCACCCAGCACATAGTGAGCGCCATGGAAACGTCAACTATTATTATCATCCAGTACTCACTGGCATCAAAAAAGAACCACAGGGACATGGTGGGGGCTGGGGGATATTTCACGTCTGCCATCGTCTCCTGTGAAGTTGTGGGAAACCAAAACCCAGCCCTCTGCTGGGTGCAGCCCATGAGAGAATGGAAAGGTGGAATCTTATAAAAGGAGGGGAAAGAGAAAGAGACAGAGAGAGAGAGAGAGAAAGGGAAGGAGAAAAAGAGGGAGGGAGAGGAAAGGAGAGGAGAGGAGAGACGGGAAAGGAGAGGAGAGGAGAGAGAGGGGAGGGAAGGAGAGGAGAGACAGAGGGAGAGGAGAGAGACAGAGAGAAAGACAGAGAGGGAGAGAGAGAGAGGGAGGGGAGGGGAAGAGAGGAGAGGAGAGGACAGGACAGGAGATGAAAAGAGACGAGAGGAGAGGAGAGGAGGAAAGAGAACACTTTTTATTTAATGAGAACTGTCAGGCATATGGACCATAGGGGAAAGTCTTGGCTCAACAACTATCATACAAACCCAGGCTGAGTTAAGGCCTGTCAAGCACATGGGCATCAGGGGAAATTCCTGGCTCAAAACAAACCAGCCCAATGGTCAAAAATAGCCCCTATGTCATGAAAACAGAATTCTTACCTGTGATCCTAAAAGTACAAGGGGCACAATTCTTTCTGAAAGGAGGATGCTGAAGGAGAATGGTGATGTCCTCTGGACCCTAGTGGGGATGACCTCCACAGGAGACCAGAAGGACTCTCCAAATCCTAGCAGAGAAAAAGGGGGAAAGTCTGCAGGCCCCTGTAGCCCATCTCAGGAGTTTTCCAACCCACCCCTACTGAGGGGGTGAGAAGGGAGACAGAAATAGAAGAAAAATGTATATGTTCTGTTTTTGGAGCCTTTCTCCCCAAAATTGGTGTGAATGGCCTCATCCCCCAATCTGCCTCTGGCTCTGTCTCCATCTTTGTGTGGTTCTGTCTGTTTCAGTCTCTCTCCCTTATTTTCTGATTTATTTGATCAAACCAACTCCTAAGATACTCCTACTGACAACCAAGATGCCTCTTTGGCTCATTATGGGTCTACAGGATATTCATGCTAGAAGGCCCCCTTCATTCTGCTCATCTGACCTCCCTGATTTACAAGCTCTCCTTATTACCAATTCTGGATCCTCTTCATTGTCTTTCTCCCCTCTTCAGTAAGTGCAGCTGTGTAAAGCCATGCATGAGCAGCTTTCCAGAATAATGCTACTGTGAACAGCTTTCAAAGTTCTGATTAACTAGTATAGTGAACACTATTTATTCAATAACAAATCAGAGGAAAGCGTTTACAACATTCAAGGTACAGCATTCACAATGTTACAACTTATCATAGAAAAATTAAAATACAGCATTCACAGTGTTGCAACTTATCACTAAAATGGCCACAGAGTTTTCACCACAATGGTCATATAGTTTTGAATAAAGTACAATCATTTAGTCAACCAATCACTTGGTAACTCAATCATTCAATCAACTCAGTCAATCATCCTTAAGGGTCACAAAATACAATAGTCAAAATAGTCAAAAATGCTCCAGTCATGGAGCACGCTAAGTTACAAATTAGTCACTAATAAGTCATCATTCACTATTCAATCATCAGAAAATACAAAGGCCATCCACCCCATGGTCACAAGTAAATCACAATCTTCCCAGTCAGTACACAGTATCCAAGTAAAGTCTTCTTTCAGCTTGACTCAGGGTAGGCTCTCAGTGTCCAGTCCACCTTAAATCCTTTACAGTTTCTATCCTTGGGAAGTCGATGCTTAACAAAGTCACAAACAGACAAAATACCAACACCACAGTCATGCTTCCTCAGTCTTCAGCAGCTCCCACAGGTCCTGGGAAATCCTCAGTATCTCTTTATAAAAAGCTCCACTACCACAAGTTCCCAAGAAATTCTGACTTTCCCGGCTATTGTTTTTCCTTATATACAGTATTGCTCCTCTCTATTCAGCCCCTTCCTGTCACATCAGCAACAGGGGTTCGTTCCTTCTGTTTCTTTAAGAGAGGCTTAATTTGAAACTAGGTGCTAAGTACCTCTTAGCTTTCCAATACAAAGGGATCTTCAAGTTTCATTGCTATTGAATCACAATACCATTACCAAACCATGGCACCACCTGCCTGAGGGACAAGATTTTATCTGAGGTGACTCTGTCCTCTCTGAGACTCAGCTAATGGCCAAGCCTAAGCATTACAGGCTGTGAAAGGCTCCAGTTCTCTGGATTTTTATTCCCTGAAGATGATGAGGCATGTTCCAGGCACAAGGTTCTCTGCTGGATGTGAAAGGAAATGTGAAGGAAAATTGCATACATGGGAGTTTAAAAGATAATCTGGTTTGTGTGGGGTTCTATTTCCATCTAAGCAGAGGGAGAGGGGTGGCTAGGTGGCACAGTGAATAGAGCACCGGCCCTGGAGTCAGGAGTACCTGAGTTCAAATCCGGTCTCAGACACTTAACACAAAAAACTAGCCATGTGACCCTGGGCAAGTCACTTAACCCCAACTGCCCTCCAAAAAGCTAATAAATAAATAAATAAATAAATAAATAAATAAATGAATAAATATATAAGTGAATGAATGAATGAATGAATAAATAAATAAATAAAATAAGCAGAGGGAGAGAAATGCCATCAAGCTTGGTCTCATGGAAGAAAGTTACAGTCTGAGCCAGAGTGAGGATACTTCTGAGTGAAACAGACTGGTGAGACCAGAGAAGAGTCTCACCAGTCTAGTTACATGAATGGACTTTAGATAAGTTTGGTTTGGTTTGGTTTTTAAGTATAACACAAATGAGAACATCACTATAGCACCCTGAGGCTGCTGAAGTGCTTTCTGGATGGTAAACCTGTGAGGCAGTGAGTATAAATATTACTATTTCAACTTTCCTGATGAAGAAACTGAGGCAAATTCATGACCATCCCAGGGGCTAACAGTGAGTAGGTGTCAGACCTGGGAGTCTAACCTGAAGGTAATAACTCCAGGTCTGGCTAACACCTGTGGGGCTCCCAGAATCCCTTGAGGCATGTGTGCCGGTGAAGCAGAGAGTGATTATCCCTGATTGACCAGGTGGAAACTGGATGGAAAACATGCGATTAAATTAATTAGCCTAAGTAAATGAAAATAGAGTTTGCTTTATAGAATCATGAAAGTTGATCGCTGGAGGGGACCGTGGCAAATTTCTCGACTTGGCTAAAGACACAGCATCTGAGAATTCTGTGCTTACTTTTATGATAATTCCATCTCTTAGAAAGTAAGAGCAGCTGGCTCCCCGAGGGGGGAAGGGAAGAAAGACAGAGGGAAATGTAAGGGATGCAAAAACAAAAGGGATAAACCACAATCCATCTTTCCAAAGAAAGTAGAAGAAAGGGCCTGTTCTGAGCTTGATTCTGGTAACATACAGGATTTGGCTGTCAAAGGAGAAAGACCAGGGATGCTGGGAGGTGGTGACTGTGCTCCTTAGCCAAGAACTCATAAGGAAGGTCCATCAGAGGGGAGGAGCCTATGATGTTGCATTCTTCAAGGGAAGATGGCACAAAAGCAATGAGAAATTCTCCAGAACAAAATTCTAATTAAAGGAACACCAGCAATTTTGATGAGTAAGGAAAGGGGAGAACTGAGACATCTGTGGCTGCACAGGACTGACTCTTGCTCTAACTTGGAATTTTAAATGATGTGAACACAAGAAGCAAACAATGGGAGGAAGCTGAGAAGGGATGTACAAGAGTGGGGTGATCTTTTTCTTATTTCTTTTTCTTCATGCAAAATATATTTCCATGTTAGCCATGTTCCAAAAAAGAAAAGCAAGCAAGAAAATGTAGTTAAGTGAAAAAAGTATATTCCAGTCTGCACTTAGACTCCCTCAGTTCTCGCTCTGCATGTAGATAGCTTTTTTTCTTTGTGAGTCCTTTGGAATTGTCTTGGATCACCGTATTGCTGAGAATAGCTGAGTCTTTCACAGTTGATAATTCTTACGATATTGTGGTTACTGTTTATAGTGTTCTCCTGGTTCTGCTCACTTCACTTTTCATCAGTTCACATGAATTTTTCCCGATTTTTCTCAAATCACCCTTTCTCATCATTTCTAATACTCTTCATTGTTTCTTGTATTCTTCATCACAACTATATACCACAATGTGTTCAGTGATTCCACAATTGATGAGCATCACCTCAATATCCAATTTTTTGCCAACACAAAAAGAGCTGTTATAAACATTTTTGTACATATAGGTCCTTTTCCTTTTAATCTGAACTTTTTGGGATACAGACCTACTAATGGTATTGCTGGGCCAAAGGGTATATATAGTCTGATAGTTACAAATTGTTCTCCAGAATGGCCGGAACATTTCACATCCCTTCTAGGAGTGGTGTTGTCTTTTTTAAGGCCGTTTAAAAACATTTTTTTTATTTAAAGTTTTCAGCTTCAAGTTCTAGCCTTCCTTCTCTCCTTCCCCCATCCCTGAGATGATAAGCAATTAGATATAGGTTATACATGTGCAATGATGTAAAACATTTCCATATTATTCATTTTGTACAAGAAGACTCTAATAAAAAAGAAAGAAAGTGAAAAATAGCCTGCTTCAGTCTGTATTCAATCAATACCGGTTCTTCCTCTAAAGATGGATAGTCGGCTTCACCATGAGTTCTTTGGGATTGTTTTGGATCATTATATTGCTGAGAATAGCTAAGTCATTCACAATTAATTATTGTTACAACGTTGCTGTTACTATGAACTATGTTCTCCTGTTTCTGCTGACTTCATTCAGCATCAGTTCATACAAATCTTTGCAGGGTTTTCTGAAATCATCCAGCTTGCCATTTCTTTAGCACAATAATATTCCATCGCAATTATACAGCACAACTCATGCAGTCATTCCCCAGTTGACGGGCATCTTTTTGGTTTTCCATTCTTAGCCAGAGTGGTGTGGTCTTGAAAGAATATCAGGACATCAGGAGTCTAGCTGTCTGCCTGTTAGACACCTTAGATCAGTGGTTTTCAACCTGTCTGATGCTGCGACCCTTCAATACTCGCATAGAGGAGGCGCGTCTCAGTTCCTAAGACCATTGGAAATATGTGTTTTCCAATGGTCTTAGACAACCCCTGTAACCCCTGTGAAAGGGTGGTCTGACCCCCAAAGGGGTAGCGACCCACAGGTTGAGAACCACTGCCTTAGATGATACCTATTTACCATTGGGACCAAGCTACTTTTTAGCTTTTTGGAGTTGGGGAGGGCACATTAATAATTCACTTCTCCCTGTTTGACTTCTTTCAGAAAAAGTAGCTTCCAACAAATTATGTGGCTAGACTGAGGTGCAGCTTTCTGTTGGTACCAGCGCAGGACCTCTGAATCAAAACTGATTGGTTTGTTGAAAAGCAGGAGCCACAGACCTCAGGAATAGAGCTTGGAAATATAGGGCTGATGTTTTAAATGATCCTCATGGCAGGGGAGGGGCAGGCGAGACTCGAGATAAGACTAGGCTAGAAGCAGTAGGCAGGGCTTAAAACCAGAGGTCTCTGGAGATGATTCTATGTTCAGGCTTGTTCTTTTCCTCTCCAGTGCATCAGGGTGTATCGCTGCCCGTCTCCCACTCTACGAGGGACTTCTGGTAGCCCAGGAAAAGAGCAAACAGCCATCTCTCCCTCTCACTCTTAGGAGTTTGGGATGTCTGTGACCTTGTGTCAAGCCAGGACCCACTGTGACCCCTTTAGGTTTATTGCTAAAAGCATCTTTGCAATTTATAGGAGATGTTTCAAGGGCTGCCTCGTAGATTCACATCCTTCATCCATCCACACTAAAGATGCCCCCTCCCTCTTCCCTCTCTTCCTCAAAATTGCCCATTTATTCAGTGGCCTTCAGTAGACTAGAAGTCCCATTGTCCATTACTGAAAAAACACTAAGGTTGACAGATGACTGAACTTTGATAGATTTGGTAGGGAGCCATGGAAGGAACTTGAGTCCAAGCTCTGGGTACCTGCTGGCCAAGAGGAGATTCAGGTAAGCTCCTGAAACCCACTGAGTCAGAACCAAGCCTTCTTCCACCCTGGTAACTCTGGGATATGGGATAGGAGTTGAGTTGAGGAAGGAGATGAAAATGTTTGGGCTGAAAGTGCTTAAGGCCCACCCCTTCAGGGTGCCTCACCCACTTTGGCTATCCACTATCAGGTTGGCATTGGCTACTTCCTCATTTCACAGTTTTGTTCTATGTGATATTTCTCATCAAACAAGCTAATATTTGCATCTCAGGTGGAGGCAGGTCCTCAGAACTAGGGGCCTAACCCTCCTCCACCTGAGATGCTGTCAATCAGGCCTTCAGTACAATCCCTCTCAAGGTCAGAGCCTCCCACACAGCACAATCCGTCTGCATGTAAATGAGGCAGCAGAATCCTGAGGAAAGTCATCAGCGAGAAGCGAGGCATATCCAGTTTCCAGGCATGATCCTTGGTGGTGGTCAAGACCCATGTTTGAAGTGAAGTTCACACATACCAGGAGTATTTCTACGACCCAGTTCCATTTGGAGTTGACTCTGGGCAGCTTGCTAAAGGAAGCCTTTTTGCAATACCAACACAATGGAACATTTAAGGTCCCTGGGGCCTAGGGGAGAAACAAGGATAATTGACCCAAGGATTACTGGTGTTCATGATTTTCTTTCTGTCTTCCAATGACTCCGGTAAAGATAAGCCAAGGGTGAAAATAGGGGAAGGTCCCAGAAGTGGACACTCCAGGGAGGACAAAACTGTCCATTGGGGCTCTGGGAAACACTGTGACCCAGGAGATCCCACAGCATCAGTGGCCCTAGAGGATGTAGGGAGAGACAGAGACAGAGGAAGAGCAAGGGAGAAAGAGAGAGACAGAGGGAGAGCAAGGGAGAAAGAGAGAGACAGAGGGAGGGAAGGAGAGAGACAGATAGAGAGAAGGAGAGACAGAGAGGAGAAAGAGACAGAGACAGAGACAGAGGGAGAGCAAGGGAGAAAGAGAGAGACAGAGAGGGAGGAAAGAGAGACAGGGAGGAGAGAGACAGAGAAAGAAAAATGTGACGAAGAGAGGAGGAGAGACAGATGGCAGAGACAGAGAGGAGAGATAAAGAAAGACAGGGAGGGAAAGAGGAAGAGAAGAGAGACAGAGATGGAGAGAGATAGAGAGGAGAGAGAGAAAGAGACAGAGAAAGATGGAGGAAGAGAGAAGAGAAAGGGAGGGAAAGAAGAGACAGAGAGAGGGACTACTTTCTTCTGCAGCTGGGGCTCTCCTGGCCTCCTGCAGCCTGGCTGCTCCTCTCAAATCCTTTCGCCCAGGGGCTACCCCTCAGAGCCTGAAGACAGCTTCCCTGCTACCCACTCCTCATTCCTCTGGCTGGCCAGGTACCGGTGGGGAATGCACCCCATTGTCCTCAGGGTCAGAGGCCAGCAGTTGCCCAAACACTTAAAGCATCCTATTGCAGAGATGCCGAAGGAAAGGCAGAGAATCCATACTTCTGTGCCATTTATCTGAGAATCCCTGGTGTGGCCTAGGATGCCTATTGATAAAAGATTTCTTTCCCAAAAGACCTCTGTAATTGTGGGAGAGAGGGGAGTGGGAGCGAGGGGGGCTCAGTGTGAGAAATGTGGATGGAGCCCTGACGTTAAGGGGCTGCTTTTGAATAACAGCTGTGCATGAACCCCTCTGAGGTTCTGAGTGACCTTCCAGGTTAGCCCAGACACGAGGAGTCTCTGGGGATCAGAGTGGGTGGGTGATGCCCAGCGGCAGGGTGCCCTCAAAGGGGTGAGGGCTCAATGCTTAGGAGCCTGGAGGTGCTGAGAGGCAGAGCTGGAGCTGAAAAGAAGGGCTAGAAGGAGTAAGGAGAATTCCAGAGCAGACACTGCAGGAGGAACTTCCAGGCTCTGAGCTAAGACCTGGGGATACAAAGAGAGACCAAAGACAGTCCCACCCTCAAAGGGCTCCCAGTCTGGGGAGAGAGGAGGCTGTCAACTGATCGGCACCAAGCCAACTTGGCATCGGATAAGTAGGAAATCACTGACAGAGGGAAGGCCCTGGATGAAGAGGGGCTGGGAAAGCTGCCTGTAGGAGGGGGGCTGGCTAGTAGCCAGGGAGGCCTGTGGTCAGAGCAGAGGAGGGAGAGCCTGCAGGCTGGGGTCAGTCAGAGAGAGGGCCTGGAGCAGGGAGATGAGGGTAGTGGCACAGTTAGGAGGCCGGGGGCACTGGATGGAAGAAGATTCCTGGGGGAGCCAGGTGTCAGAAGACTAGAAAGGGAGGTTGGGGCTGACGAAGGACTTTGACACCAAACAAGAGGGTTTTGTATTTGTTCCTGGAGATGATAATGATGGAATCGGAATGAAGCTGCCCCTGCCGGACATTCTAACTGCCTTATGGGCCCCCTGAACAGGAGGCAGGTCCTGATCTAAGCACACAGCTGGCTTTGACCATACTGCAGGCCCCCAGACTCAAGACAGCCACTGCCCCCGGATTCAACTCACATATTGAACAGGTGTGTCCTTGTTCTGAAGCACAACCACATCATCCACATGACCCAAGACAGGGCCACAACAGCTAGCCAATCAGAAAGCAGGATGTTTGACCAGAACCATAGAAGGGACCCCTCCCCCATGACCTAATCCCTAACAAACCCCTCCTGCCTTTTTAACATTCATGTTTTTGGTGATGTAATTGCATCTCTACCCTATAAAAGTCCATCTTGCTTTCCCTGAAGTTCCCGGCTCCTCTTAGAATTTAGTGGCTTTCGGAGAGGCGAGAATCTCATAAATGCTTGGATTAGAGGTGGTCTGACTGAAGCCTTTGAGACAGTTCAGTCACAACACGTCATGAAACTGAAACCACAGGGAGCCACTAGAGTTTCTAGAAAGGGAGCATGACTTACTACTGTGTGGCCTTGGACAGGTCACTGCCACTCTGGGCCTCAGAATGAGAGCAATGGACAAATGAATGATCGCAAGGCCCCTGCCGGCCTAGAACGGTCTGCCTCACACAGAGGGAGAAGGAAAGATTTGTGGCTTTTACAACCATTTTGGCTGCAGACTTGGTGGTGAATTATCATGTAAGGTAATTTCCTTCAATTTGGAAAGATTCTTCTTGCACAAGGAATCTGCCTTCTATGGATAGGTAGCAGCAGCGGCGAAAGAAACTTTCAGAAAGTTTGTGGCCAAAACGTTTGAAATAGTCGTGCATCTGGGCGGGGGAGGGGGGCAGTGCTGGGCCCACTGAGCTTTGTGTGGGACTAGACAAAGAACTGCCAAGGGGAGAGAGAATGGTTGGGGAAGCCCAGTGGAGCAGAGGGAAAGGCCCCGGACCCCACGGGTCTGGGGGTGGGAGAAGCCCCCATTAGGGCTGTCCTGGAAGGAATGAAGGGAGGACCCCTCCTCCATTACTCCACCCAGCCTCACTTCACACTTGAACCCAAACGGATGGATTGGCCTCAGGGAAGGAAATGATGCTCAAGGAGGAGACAGGAATGTCAGCAAGGAGCCTTGGGGGTTCAGTCGCCTCCCCACTCCTATCACCCTGCATGGCTTGTGTGCTTTGGGACAGCAGAGCAGTACAATGCAGAGGACCCTAGTCCTAATCCCATTGCTGGCCATACGACCCTGGGCAAATCATTCAGCCTCTCTGACTCAGTTTCCTTGTCTGTCAAATGGGTCTCAAAGCAACATCCAGGGTTGTCACTAGGATCCAACGAACCAACATAGGTTAAGCACCTCACAGAAATGTAGAAATGGGAATTATTTTTTCAAATCCCTCTCCTCCTCCAGACCTCAGTTTCCCCATCTGTACAATGAGGGGTTTGTACTAGGGGACCTCTGAAGTGCCTTCTGCTTCTAAATCTACGATCCCGAAACACGGGCGCCCCCACAAAACATGCATGCACACCCCCAAGCCGATGTCCGGGGTCACGTTCTTCTCCCACAGCAGGAAGATGGCCGGCTCAGCAACACATTGATTTCCCAAATGTCTACGTGCTCCTGGTGTCGTATGAACAGGGATCAGGCCACGGACGCAGGCTCGGTCTCTCCAGATAATTAAACCAGCTATGACTCCAGCCAGCAAGGGATCGAAGCAGCGTCTTTATTTACACTTGGCTGATCCACACTCTTGAAGCTGTTCTGTGCCAAGAACACTGAGCAGCCGGCAGTTTGGCAGATTAAGTAGAAGGCTCTGGCAGAGCTGGTCTTCAAGTCAGGGGCTCAGGTCCTTCAGGGTGCAAGGGAAAGGCACAAGGCAATGTCATTAGGATGTCCAGCATGGGACAGAGCAGGTGCCCATGTCCACACAGGCTGGTGCTGCTACCAAGGCACGGACTAGGGTTGACCTAGGGGCATCATCTTCCCCATTCTGGACAGAGCTGGACTTCTCTGAGGACAGAGGTGCCCATATCCACCCAGGCTGGTGCTGCTGCCCATGTGTGAACAATCTGCCTGATGCCAGATGAAGGAGAAGCTGAGCAGCATCTGAGATCTGGGAAGCATCTCCAACCATCCTGTCCAGTCCTTACACAATCAGAAGAGCAACCAAAACATTCGTAAGTGCTGAAGACACAAATCCAAGCAAAGAGAAAGACAGTCCCTGGCCTCAAGGAACTTTCATTCTTACCCCTAAGTGCCCAGTTACAACTTTTTAAAGATAACCCAGGCAAATTCCTTTCATTTGTCTTCACAATACTACAGCCTCAGTTACACCAACCTTCAGATCTGAGCCAGCTTCTTGGTCCAAACAAGATCAATCAATTCATATACTGACTCAAGCATTCAAATATCTCTCTTGCCAATGACTTCCCCTTCTCCTTCCTGAGCCACCTCTCCAGGATCAGTTCCCCGGCCCTCTTTTATTCTCTTTAGGCCTTTTGTAGCTTGGTCCTGCTTCTCTTTAGAGCCAGCATAGAGTTTGGGTCAATATTTGTCCTTCCAGTCTTTCTCCAGTTTCTCCTCAATTTTGCCAGCTTCTTCCTCCTCTCCAAATGTAGTCTCTGACTCCCTTGGCTCTCCCCAACCCCTCCCAGCCTTGGGCATGATTTTCTTCTTATTGGCTCAGATCCCTTTCCCTTCTCCTGCCCCTGCCCCCAACTTTCTCCCAGAGAAGCTGAAAGTAAAATGAGCCTCAGGTTGAGTCTTTAGTTCCAAGGCATTTGTCAGCCAACTCCCATGGAGCCCCCTCATGCAGAGTGGGTGAGCTGGTTCCTGGCTCCAGAGGCCTCAACCTGGAAGAGCTCTTGGGGGCCATCCTGTTTGACCCCCTCATGTTATAGAGGAAGCGAAGGTGGATGCAGGGAGGAGAAGGACCTTGCTCTAAGCCTCAAGGTCACCAAGCCCCCAAGTCAGAACTGGAGGTTAGGGTGCTGCACCCCCAGCCCAGGGCTCTCTCCGTCAGTGCAGGTCATACCTCCATAGCTTCTCATACAGGTCAGTTTTCATGGAAATCTCTCCATAAATCCCCTGCCCCCATTCAACACACTGAAGCCCTTCCTCCTGTCCTCCAGCGAACTCTTGGGCACCAGGGTCCTCTCTGGCTCCTTCCCCTCTGCGCCTGCTCCAATCCCTGACAATGTCATCCTTTAGGCTTCTTCTCACCCAAAGCAATCGCAGGTAATTCATAGCTGCCTCTCTTCCCCATCTTTTTCTCCCCCTCTGAATTATTTTTTGGTAATCCTGGTTTACCTAAAATCATGGCGTTCCATCATCAGTCACCATAGGACACCATGAGAATCAAGTCGGTGCTGTCTTAAGGACGGCTTCTTACAGCAGCAAATGCTTTGAGATCATTAAAAGGCCCATACAGTTTCCCATAGATGAAGCAGTCCATCATCTTCCTCCCACCCATTCTGCGTTAAACTTCCCATATATCTTTAGCATTTGCCCATGATTAGGATTAGTTCAGGAAACTTCCCATCCAGTTTGTGTCATTGTCTGAGAAACATGTTTTTCATCCACTTTGTTTTTCCACTGTGAATAGTTCGACTGATCTCTTCCATGCTGCTGCAGATTTCAGTGAAGAGACTGTTTAATGTTTTGGGTCTTAATGCAATGAGTGCAAATAGGAACATTGGGAGAAGCTCTCCACTGACAGAGAATTCTTCTGTTTGGGCACAGCCAGGACATCCCCTATGACACTGATGAGCCCATTTTTCCTGTTTTACACCTTATTTGACATCTTTACTCAGTAGAATATTGAATAAAATTATATCCATAGTTACATATTTTCTATAGTGGTATGATTTTATGATATGCCTGGGAGGGGGTAAATTATCTGAGACTGAATTTTGCTCTCCTGAGTCAAAGTTCATGAAACAACCCTACCTCACCAAGGCATCAGTTAACCAATAAACATTGATTAATCACCTACTGTGGACAGAGGCACTGTCCTAGGGGATATAGAAACAAAAATGGAACAGCCCCCACCCTAAAGGAGCTTATAATGATATAAAAGAATATATGAACAGAGGACTGTAGCACACTGGGGCTGTGGGAACCCCCTACCTTGATGCTGGCTGGGGGAGAAGGGGGAGAATGCCCCCTTGAGCTAAGGGGGGCCTGGAGGAGGGCCCAAGGGAGATGAAAGGCTAAATGGCATCTTTAGATATGAGTGACAGGGACTTCTGCTGAAGGACAGGATAGGGGAGCTGCAGTCACATAAATGGAGCTGCAGGGGAACAGTCAGGCTAGAGGCTTTGAGGTTAAGCCCCAAATGGTGCCGCCAAAGGATGGCCCTTGGAGACTCCTCTAACAGCTTCTCCTCCTGAGTGACTGGATCCCTTTCAGAGGGAGCAAACAAGAGCCTGGAGGAGGCTGCTGGCCCAGCTGGGCCCAGAAGGTCAGTCATCACAGAAGTGGGGCTATATTTGCCCTGATCCAGTCTCTACCTGGCAGCTGGTGTGGTTCCTGGGGCTAATGAGGTTGCAGAACAATACTACTCGGGAGGCAAGTTCTTGGCGTCCCTCGAGCTGAGGCCAAGCAGAGAAAGGATCTTAGGCTGGGGAGAAGCAGAGGCTCAAGTGGAAATCTTTACTCCTGTGGAGAGCTGCAGGAGGAAGCTAAGGCTATGGGTAAGTAGTCCCACGGAGAGCTGGGGGCAGGGAGCCAGACTTCTCCACTCTGCCCCAGCTGCCTCCTGTCTCATCCCCCAGAACTCCACTTTGGAGCCAGCCCCCAGCACAGGCCAGTTGTCTCTCATTTGCTGGATTTTACCGACAGCCTCCCCCCCTTCTCCCCCACCTCCACTTCTCATCTTCCCCCATTAGAATAGAATCTTCTTGGGGCCAGGACTTCCTTTCTTCTTGTGTATCCCTGGCACTTAGCACAGGGCCTGGCTTATTGACTGACTGACTGACCCAGCAGCTGGACAGAACACAGGATAGCTACCAGCCAGTAGGAAGAAGGAAATGTCCCATCTACCCCACTGTTTGCTCCCCGACAGGGACTGAGGCAGGAAGACAGAACCCTGGAACTAGCTGAGGAATGGTGGGAGGTGGGCGGGGGAGAACGAGCTCTGTGCAGGGCCTGGGCCAATGGAGAAGCCAGCTCTGCATCATGGCCTCCAAACCATCCCAAGGAGGAAGGCAGCCTGATCCTGGCCCTGGAGCAAAGCTCCATTCTCCTTCTGATTCTGGGGGAAATCATGGGATCAGCAGGGAAGGGGGCCCCCACCAGCCTGGGAGCAGCAAAAGGGTGAGCAAATATGCTCACACACATGTATCCTCAGATACAAGGTGAGCTCTGGACCCCACTCAGCCTGTCCCACACCTGGCCTTAGGGAACTCCCTGAGCCCATTCATCTCTGGAGGAAAGAACAGGCCCAAGGAGTTGGGACCTTGGCAGGTTCAAGACACCTACAATGAACCACACCATCAGCATGCACCAGTGAAGTGCCAACTACATGCAGCCAGAGCAGAGGGAGCTGACTGTCAGGCACTGGTCCCTCCTGACAGCCCAGGCCTCTCTCTCTGCCTTCTTTCAGTGCTCTTGGGCTGAGTCTGGCAAGGACATGCAAGAGTTAGAGCTGCTCTTAATTAGTATTTGTTTGAATTTTTAGTGGATAGAGTTTCTTCAAGGCCAAGAGACTCCCAAAGTTCCATTCACACTCTCATTAGCTTGTTAGGACCAGAGTCCATGCAAATCTCTATTTTAAACCCCAGAGCTGGCCAGCCTGCCAGCCCAGCCTGCCAGCCTGCCCACTTCCTTTGGCCATCAGTGTCTGAAGTGGACACAAGAGCATCTGAAAAGAGCCCCAACCTGCGAGTTTCCTTCTCCCCACCCCCACCCAAGGGCCAGGACCAGAGGAGGCTTGGGGGGGGAGGGGAGGGCAGCAGGGAACTGAGACTTTCTGGGCCTATGGCAGATGAGATGCTGGGCTTCCCTCTGTCTAAACGCAGCTTTCTCACCAGGTCGATGAAAACAGTGAAGGAAGCATCCGACTGACCAGAGAGGGAAGAATCATCCTTCTCTGACTCCTTCTGGCTAACAAGGAAGCCCAGCTCTCTGGAGCTGAAGGTTAGGTCTCAGAAACCATGGGCAGAGAAATCCCATTCCCAGGGCTGAATTTGGGAGCAGAGAGAGGCTTGAAGAGCGTGAGGAAACTGAAGAACAAGGCTGGGCTCAGGACCTTCACTGTGTGAAGGAGGCTCCATCCTCTCCTTCCCCTGTCCCTCTGCAGATCTCAGCCCCAAATCACAAGCAAAGATGCATCCTTGGGGAAAATCATGACTGAGCCAGGTTCCAAAAGGCCCATTCAGGGTTTAAACAAGACCACGTCTCGGCTCTTCAGCCTGAGTAGAACTTTCCAAATGCAGCAGCCAAAATGACTGCAGACCCTGGCCAGAACTCTGCCCAGGTCAACCAGGTCAGATGAGGTGTGAGCCTTGGGGTCCCACTGCAGCCTGATCCAATCAAAGTACTCACAGGCCTAGAAATGCCAAAGTAGCCACTCTCTGGACAGTCAGGAGGGGCCTGAGCCCTCAGCCTTGGAAGAACCAGCAGGCCTCTTCCCTTTACTACAGCAATGACTGGACAGTGACTGCTGGTTTGAAGAGTGTCTACACCTGCCTGGGGCCCAGGTCCATCCAATCTGGTGCCTTCTAAGACCGGACAGAACATGTATGTAAGCTTTGTCGTTCCCATGTCCAAGATGGGCTGAGTCCATGCTTGTGCCATGACAAGGGCATCAGTAAGAGGTCGGTAGAACCAGGCTTTGGTCATGTCTGTGGCTGCTATGGAGCCTTGGGAAGGTCTGTCCCCCTAGTGAAGCCGCCTCAGTTTCCACATATGTGAAATCAGATTGCTGAGTTTCCTGCCAACTTTGACATTCCTTGGCTCTATTTCAGTGACCGAGTCAGAGAGCTTTGAGGGGATACAGGAGACAAGCCAGGGAATGTGAAGTAGGTGAGGTAAATGTTGAGATGTGGGAAACGCTTACTCTTCTGTCTCCATCCATTTGCCCTGGCCGGCCTCCCACCCTTCACCTTCATTCTCAGTGGAAGCTCCATCTTTCCTGGTGCCCCCCATGGCCAGGGTCTTCCCTCTGCTCCCTCCGCCTCTTGGATTTGCAGCCCACACCCTGTTCCTCCCCCCCCCCATTATATTAGAGCCCCTGGAGGGCAGGAGCAGCTTCTCCCAGGTCTGCCCCTGTCTCCTCGCTCCTCCATGATGTGGCCTTGGCCCTGAAGGGCCTATAGTGGGACCCCTCTTCCTTTTCTCAGAAGCACTTGAGGAAATCTCTCTCTCTGGAAGGCCAATGTCTGAATCCTTGGCCTTGGGACCATCTAAAAGGTCCTGTCCATTAATTCTCCCCTCTCCAGTGAGAAAGCCAAATTTTGGGGTCCTGCAGTCTCCCATTCTCAGCACAGGAATTAGGGTCTTATGACCATTGTCCACAAACCACCTTCTCAGACCCAACAGCACACAGTTGGCCTCTGCTGTGTTGCAGCTCGTGTCTCAGAGATCTACCTACCAGGTCTCCAGCTTCAGGCTGCCTGTGAGCACAGGCATCCCCCATAGGGGGTGGGGCAAAGGGCAGGTAAGAGAGGAGGGCTGGTCTCCTAGTTCACTTCTACAAACTGTGGAGGTGGGAGACCCCTCCCACAAGAGCCCATCCCTCTTCCCCCACCACCATGACTGTCTTTTTCTGACAGCAAGGGACTGGTGGGCATGCGCATACTCCATGCGGGCACACCAGCTGTGGCCAAACAACAGGCCAGACCCCGTCCTTTTATCCAATTGATGAGGAAAACTCATTCAATCCATCAGGAGCTTCACCAGTCCCTCCCTCCTCCTGGGACAATGTTTGTTGAACCCAAATGAAGTGAATTGACAAATGCCTCAGTCTTCATTCGGTCCCAGTCAGACACACTTTGTGATTCTGAGACTGGCTCCAGTTTCTCATCAGAACTAGAATCCTGGGGCTACTTCTGGATGGATCTGCAGAGAAGATGGAGCAGATGAGAAGCTGGGTCAAGCCCTGCTGGAGGTCTCAGCTCCAGGGCAAGGGTTCCCTGGGGAGCTGGGCTGCTCCTCCACAGGGGCATCAGAAAAACCCTTCTATGGGGCAGCTAGGTGGTGCAGTGAATAGAGCACTGGCCCTGGAGTCAGGAGAATCTGAGTTCAAATCCAGCCTCAGACTCTTAACACTTACTAGCTATGTGACCTTGGGCAAGTCACTTAATCCCAATTGCTCTGCCTTCCCCCTCCCCCCCAAAAAGCCCTTCTCTGTCTTTCCTCCTCTGCCATGGAATGGGGCTGTCTTTCCTGCTCTGACAGCTTATGAGCCTAAAACCTTCTTTCCTCTGAGTCTCAGATTCCTCACCTGTTAATGGAAAGAATTCGATTCATTGACCTCTAGGGTTCCTAAATTTGCATGATTCCAAGCCCCCTCTCCTCACCGATCCTGTTTCCTTCTCTGTAAAGCAGTGGGGGAGGGGAAAGTGAATGAGATAGTAGAGAGAAGTACCTGCATTGAGTCCAGGGACCCAATTTAATATCCGGCTCTGCCCCTGTCTAGTGTGTGGGCCCTCTCTGAGCCTCTGTAAGGTTGGGGGGGGCTAGATGGCCCCTGTGGAGCTCCAGATCCCATGATTCCTCTGTCTCTAACCCTGATTCATCAGGCACCCCCAGAGCCAGGACAGGAAAGGGCCTCCAGGAGCCCCAGTCATGCCCCTTCTATCTGGGCTGGAACTCTTTGCCCTTCTTACCCTGGCATTCAAGGCACTGCTCTCCGGTCCTGATCTATGTCAATCCAATAAATACCCATTACCATCCTTGCCTGTGATACCTCGTCTATTGTTGGAAAGAGAGAAGAAAAATGGTGTAGGGCCTCCCCTCAGAGAGCTCCACGCAGCAGGGTGGCACAGAGGAGAGAGTCCTGGGGCTGGATTTCTCAAGACCTGGGTTCAAATCCCACTTCAGATGCCCAGTAGCTATGTGGCCCTGGGAAAATCACTTACCCTCTTCTTGCTTTGGGGTCCTCTGTTCCACGCATAGAGCGCATAGAGCGCCTGCCTCCCAGGGTTGTTGGGAGGCTCAGGTGACATGATATTTATAAAGGACCCAGCATGAGGCCTAGAGCACAGCAGACCTTTAATACAGGCCAGTTCTCTCCCTTGCTCCCATCTACTCTACATCTTCATAGATGCTTGTTTACTGACTGTCTGATTTTATTCAGGTCAACACACAATTGTTCATTGTGCCACGTCCTGTGCCAGGCACTAAGGATATAGAAAGAAAGAACCAAATAAATAAAAACAAAGCAGCCCCTTGAGATGGGCATCAATCCCCTGAATTGGGAGAAGCACGAGCCTCCCCACATGCTTGGGGGGGGGCACAAATATTGTCTCCTTCTACAGGTGAAGGAACGGAGGCATGAAGATCTTTGGCCAAGTCCTGAGTCAGTCAATCAGTAAGCATTTATTAAGCACCTATGATTTCCAGGCACAGCACTAGGTGCTGGAGAGAGGCATTTGTAGGATGGATGAAGGATATGACATCCCAACAGGGTTAAAACAAGCGTACAAAGAGTAAACAGTAGGTCATTGGCCCAATGTTGCTTAGGAAGGGGAGGGGGCAGGCTCCCTGAGAAGAGGGCAGAGCTTAAGCTGTGTTTAAAAGGAAGAGAGGGACTGTGGGAGGCTGTGGTGAGGAGGCGTCAATTCCAAGCATGGTAGATGCCAGTGAAAAGAAGGGCATTGGTGAGTTGTATGGGTAAAGGAGCTTGGCGCACCACCTAAAATGGTGACTGCCATTCGGGAGAGGAGGCCAGTCTGGCTTCGAGACAAAGGGCAGCAGAGAGTACCACACAATGAGAATGGAAAACCCGACTGGAGCCAGCATGCAGTGGCCATCCCCCAGTCCCCCACCAGACTCAGGGGAAGGTCTTCTGCATGTTGGGAGGGCCTCTGAGGAGGAGCTACAGAAGACGCTGGCAGTCCTATCTGCAGTGAGGGAAGCAGCCTTCCATGGACAACAAGAGCCCAGGAAACAGAAGTGCTGGGCAATTTTAGTCACCTGCCCACATCTCACTGCAGCCCAAGCTCTTGGAAGACAGAGACATTTCCCTAAGGGCCTAGCAAAGGGCAGCATGAACATTGATGCTGGGCATCAAAGGGCAGCTTTATAGATGTTTGTTGGATGAATTAATGAATGAGATGAACAAATGGGCTGAAAAGAGACCACCCAGGACTCCCAAGCCCAGTCTCCTGCCTCTACCTCCCTAGGGCTTGCCCACTAAATCATGGTTGGGGTTGCTATCTGCAGGAGTTGAGGAATTTCCCCTACCTGACCAAATCCCAGATCCTGCCTGTATTTGTGTGTGAAGGCAAGGCCAGGCCCAGAGAGGGCAATCACCTTGCCCAAGGAGGCACAGCTGTCCCTGAAATGAGATCTGGTTTGGCTGGATGAGGTCCCAGCTCCCCTGGGGTCCCGTCTGCTGCTACTCGCCTATGTTTTGCCTTCCTTTCCCTCCTTGAAGGTCACTTCAGATTCTCTAAAAGACACTGAGAGGAAGAGATTTTGAGCCAGATGAGACTGAACTCTCAGAGCCAAGCCTTAACTAGGGGGGAGGCGGAGAGGAAGGACAACTCATTAGCTTCCCAAACCACAAACCAGGTTTGTTCTGGGAAATGCCACCTGCTGCATCCCAAAATCCTGCCTTCTCTTTCTGATGACAGGGCTGTCAATGTCCTCCTGAGGGTTGTGGGCTTCTTGGCTTTGGGCAGCAGCTCTGCGATGGTGAAGGCTGGCTGCTCTTTCTTGTTCCATCACTATGAATTTCCACAGACTAAAATCTCCTGAAATAGGATCAGGAAAAATGATCATTCTGGGCCTCAAGAGCCCACGGTTCTGTTTGCTTCAGTAATCAGGGAAGGGGCTGCTGTGTCATCCCAAGGCTGAAGTCCTTCAGCACCAAGGCCAGAGCACAGATCTCTCCAGAAATAGCCCAGAATCCAGCAAGTCCTACACCCTGCCGTGACTACTCCCAATACACATGCTAAAAGTGCTAGAACTGACCCATCTGGGAAGCCCTGGGGAGCCCTAGGCAGTTGGTTGGCACAGGCATCACCCAAGATGCTTACATCCACCTGGAGACAGGAAGTCATGAAGGAGAGACGAGCTGCCCCATAGGCGAGCCCAAGTCAACAAGGTAACAGCAGCACATGCCCTTCCAGCACGTGAGGCCTGTGCCAGAGACAGATGGTCATCTTGGCTCCAAGCAAGAGGTGACCTTTCCAGACTCCTTGTCAATTCTCTTGTCAGAAATTGTGGCAGCTCAGAGTGAGGCCAGCCCACCTGTTTATGGGTCTGCATGCCCATGCTGCCTTTTGAAATAAATTTGTCTTCAACCTTGGAAGGTCTGGTGAGAGTGAGGGTATGTTGGAGTCCTTCCCAAAGGTTCCACTTCTAATTTTCATGAAGAAATGATGCCCCAGGCTTGCTCCCAGTTTGCTCCCAGCTTTCTCCTGGCTCTGGAAGTGGTCATAAATTTCCATCCTCCACAGTACAAACTGAAGCAAACAGAACCGTGGACTCTCGAGGCCCAGATAGATCATCTTTCCTGGTCCTATTTCAGGAGAGTTTAGTCCATGGAAATCCATACTGATGGAACAAGAAAGAGCAGCCAGCCCCCACCATCACTGAGCTGCTGCTGCCCAAGGCCAAGAAGCCCACAACCCCCAGGAGGACATTGACAGCCCTGTTATCAGAAAGGGAGAGCAGTGTGTGCATCCAGGGCCAGGCATGGGCATTGAGGGGCACAGGTCAATCTGCGGTCTCAGTAAGGACCTTATGCTGCTTATTGTTCAGTCATGTCTGACTCTCCATGACCCCGTGTGGGATTTACTTGGCAGATGTCCTGCAGTGGTTTGCCATTGCCTTCTCTGGCTCATTTCACAGATGAGGAAACTGAGGCAAATGGTGTTAAGTGACTTGCCCAGGGTCACTCAGCTAGTAAGTTTCTGGGGTAGGATTTGAACTCAGGAAGCTGTGTTCCCCTGACTCCAGGCCCAGGGGGAGTCTGTGCACTATGGCATCCCTTAGCTGCCCCTACACTGTTCAGTGTCAGGCATTATTGGAGCACAAGGGATGTTAGGGCTTATCAGATTCAACCCCCTAATTTCTCACTTGAGGAAACTGAGGCGCAGAGGTCACACTGATCCTCAGTGGCAGAGCCAGGATGTGAAACCAGGTTCTTGGTCTCCAAGCTCCTCTCTCTCTACAGTAACACACTGCCTCTCAATGCAGAAATGATATTATCCCCATTTTATTGATTAAAAACAAAAACAAAACACTGAAGAAAAGCCAGGTGATTTGACTTGTTGGCCACTATCAGAGTCTAGGATCTGAGCCAGGACATCCCCTTCCTCTTTGAGGTCCTAGATTTGGAGCTGGGCTGACTCAAGGTTAGAACGACCCCACTCCTGTGCCTTCCCCCATCCTCCCACCCCCATCTCCTCCCCACAAAGGCTAAGCCCCTCCAATCTGCCCCAGCCTCTGGAATGACTCCCCCACCTCCACTCCCAACCCCCCATACCCACTCTACCTCTACCCCCATTCTCCCCATCCCCCCAGCTACCCCTCTGGCCCCAGTCTCTGCCGTGACCCTGCCTGCCCTTGGGCTTTGGCTCTCTCCATCTCAAGCAGCCCCCTGGGGGAATGAAGCTTTTTTCCAAGATATCTTTCAGGCTTTTATGCTACTGTTTCTCCCAGAGTTTCTTGGGTGCCCTGAGCATTAGCCCTGGTGGCTTAATGTGATTACCTGAAAATGACAAGGGTCTGGATTCCCAACGATGCCACATTTGCTCCCTGAGAACTCCCCAAACCATTTGGGAAACCAAGAGAGCATTGAGACTCAATTGCCATGTAGCACCAGGCAGGGCTGTGCCCAGCTTCCTCCAGGGTGCTGATCAATCACGCATTGATGGTCCCCTCAGATCCACTCCTTTGATTCCTGCCTCTTCCCACACAGCTGGACAATCCTTCCTGTACCCTGTGCTGTGTTTTCCAGGGACCCAGCGTGCTTACAAATAGGCTGTTAATTGGCTTGGTGTTCAAAGACCAAGCATGACCTAGGACTGAATGTTCAGGCTGAAAGTAGTGAGGAAAACCATGGAATGGGCCAGGAGTTCATTGCCTCTTTAAATTTCTCCAGAGGAGAAAGGAAATTGAGCAGGATGTGTTTTCTGAATTGGAGAGGAGCCAAAGCCAAGGCACTGTTACAGCTAGTCCACTCCATGGTCAAGTGAGGCCCAGAGGAGCCTGAGCAGCAAGCTGCTTGGGTGGTGAGTGGGATAGTAAGGAGAGTCTGAAGGGAAGCTCTGTCCAAGTCAGTGGCAGGTCCTCCCAGCCCAGGATCACTCCCCTTAGCACCTAGTAATGGTGACTAACATTCTACCACCAGAAATCATTCATGTGGACATGTAAGCTATCTGGTCTTATTGCTCAAGTAAAAATCCTGACCCAAGACAAACTCTGGGGAGATTAGCTAAAAGACAGCTGGCAGCATGTGGAAGGGCCAGTCACCAGCAGGATCTGGGAGGCAGTAACACATGAAGCCGTTCCTAAGGGCTCAGTAGCCAACAGCTGCTGTCACAATGGCACAGCTCTCCAGGGGCTCCCATCCAAATGGGGAGGACAGGATGCAGGAGGAAGGTTTCTGCTGCAAATCCTTCGGAAGGACCGCATGATGCTTAGGGCGCTGCACCAAGACAGATGTTAATGCATGCAGATGTCAGGGATGCTGCCGCCGGTAATGACATGGAGCCGCTTGACAAAGTCACCACCTTGGAGATGCAGGTCAGCTTAACTCCTCCTCTCCCCAGAGCCCAGCAGGAGCTGAGTGTAGCTCAGACATTGGAAGTGGGGTTTGTCATCATCATCATCGTCATCCTCAACGGCAGTTGTTAAATGTCATAGGAGGAGGTAGAATCTGGAAAGGAAGTTTGGTTTAGGGGCTGTCAGATCTGAGTTCAAATCTGACCTCAGACCCTCGGTAGTTGTACAACCCTGGGCAAGTTATATCCCTTCTCTGAGCAATAAAAATGGGGAGAAACTGTGTGTTTTCTGCATTGTATTCCCTAAATACATGGTGCCTGGCACGAATAGGTGCCCAATAAATGTTTCATTCATCCATCATTCATTCATTCTCTTTCCCTGCATTGGGGTAGGTCCCTCTGAACAGGCACCAGCTGAGTCTCCTGTTAGTGCTGATGGGGAGACAGCAGCTCCCACTGACTGAGAACTGAGACTTGTTCACAGTCATTCTGACACCATCAGAACCATCCTCAATGAGGGGGCCATGTTTGATCTTGGATGTTGCTAGGACTTTGGATGGGAATGGTGGCAACGTTTTGTCCATTGTGTTTGTTGGAGAGAAGATGAAACACCTAACACCCCCAAATGATGAAAGCATGGAATCCATGATGGCCTGGACAATCCAAAGAGTGCACACCACTACCCAATTTTCTACAATCACCTCCTGGGAGTAGTTCTCAAATCTCAAGGTTCCAGGAGTCAGCTTCTTCTATGACTCAGTCACCATCTTCCCCTGCTGCCTGGCTGTCTACCCTGCACAAATTCCAGTCCAATTGCTATGGCACAAAGTGTTGATCAAATCAACACTTCCATCATTCCTGGGAAAAAATGTGCCAATCAGCCACCTGATGACTCCACCCACCATACCTGACCAGCCTCTTCTCCCTGGCCACCATTCATGTATTATTCTGCCTCCCTGAACCCCCCACTCCCACTGGAATATACACTTCTGGAGGACAGAGACTGACTTTCTTTTATATTATTTTGCATTTGTATCCCAGCACCTAGAGGGCTTGGCACAGCAAATACCCAATAAAGGAATAAAGGTGACTTCATTCACTGACTCACTCATTGTGTGTGTGTGTGTGTGTGTGTGTGTTTTCTGATGATCTGGGGGCCAGCTTCTGTCTTCCCCTCAGTCTGGTGCCGGTACCACAATGACCTTCATTCACCTTCCTTCCAACCTCGGTTTTCCTGGTCAGAGAAGCCTACAAGTTTCTGGGGTCTTCTGGGGTCTAGACAAGAGTTAGGCTCCTTCCCTTTCCCTGAAATCTCTGCTGAACCTCTGGTTAGCATTTTCTTTAACTTTAACTGGTTGGGTCCTGGCAAGGTGCCCTCAAGACTCAGCAAATCTTTCCTGAGTCAGGAGCCTTGGTTGGAGCAAGGGATGATCCCAGGAGATCAGGAGGAGGAAGGAAATGCTCCCTTCCCTATGCCCTCCATTCCCTCCTTCAAGAAGCATGATGAAACAAGAGTTTTCTCCCACTTTTCTATGCTGTTTCTTTATGTTGTATCTTTAAGTAGAAGAAACTTTCCTCATCCCTTCATCTTTGAGTCAACCTAAAGAGATTCTCTTGAATGGCCCAGGTTTCCTGGAAGCACGTCTGGCTGATCCAAAGCATATCCTGCTTTCCGTTCTGAAATCCTCCCAGAGAGCCCTGGACTCCACATGGCTCCCACCCAGGGGTGTGCTTGTGAATGTGGAACAGCTAATTCTCCAAAAATGTATGTGTGTACATACACATATACACACATGCATTATGATGTATGTGTACACACATTTGTTGGTGTTCATATGTTTCAGTCGAGTCCAATGCTTTGTGACCCCATTTAGGGTTTTCTTGGCAGAGACACTGGAGTGGTTTGCCATTTCCTTCTCCAGTTCATTTTACAGATGAGGAAACTGAGGTTAATAGGGTAAAGTAGCTTGTCAGGGTCACACAGTTAGGAAGTATCTGAAAGCAGATTTGAACTCATGAAGTTGAATATTCCTGACTCCAAGTCCAGAGCTCTGTGTACTACAGCACCACTTAACTGTCTATACACACACAGATACAAGTACATTATGTGCACACACACTTTCAGAGTATGAATACACATACATGTATCCATCTGGATAGATAGATAGATAGATAGATAGATAGATAGATAGATAGATAGATAGATAGATAGATAGATGGATAGATGGATAGATGGATGGATGGATGGATGGATGGATGAGTGGGTGGATGGATGAGTGGGTGGATAGTTGAATCTGTATCATTAACATTTTCTCCACTTTTTTTTAAAGCCTAGACAACCAACAGAATAATAATTGAAGCCCTAATTTGTAGTATTTACCTACTTCCAAGCTTTAAGTGCTCACACTGAACATTTAACAATCCGCCCCCCTGTAGCTTCACTGAACCATTAATGGTCCCTATGGCAACACCCACCCTGAAGGCCATTGTTCCCCACCCACCTGCCCTGAGGGTGGCTGTCTCCTTCTGCACTGCCTTGGGAAAATCCCAGCTCCTTCGGGCATCTGGGTTTGGGAATGCTTCTCCGGCTGGGAGCATTCAATCTCCCCTCTGCCCAGTGATCTTTCTCCCCGCGTGGGTGTGATGCCTCTTTAGGCAGACCAGCCCTACTGGGGAGTGCTGAGAAGAAAGATGAAGGAGGCCCAGGGGAAAACCTGAACATCTGAGGCCTCAGACCTCCCTGCAAAGCAGACTCCACCAAAAATGCCAAGCCTCCTCCATCCCAGATGTCTAGCTTTGGTCCAATGGCCTCAAAGCCTAGCATCAGCAGGGTTCAACGGGGCCCCCGTAGCCAGAGTTCATTTGTGGCCTGGCTACTAAGCCTGAGCCTGTCTCTGGTCTCTAGCCCAATGAATTGATCTGGTGGATAGCCCCAGATTCCCCCAGCCTCCTTGTTTTTCAGATGGCAACATGGAAAAGATGCCAGGTTGTGATAAGGCTGGAGATTCCTACCGGGAGAATGGAGGCATCGGCCCAGGTCCTAGAAGACTCAGATTCAGATTGGGCCTTTGATCTCAGCTGACCTCTTTCTGGGGCTTAATTTCCCACTAGCCTGGGGCTCTGACTCAACAGGCACACCCAGCTGCTGTCCCCCCAACTACCAGGAGCATTACCACCTCCATACTTTTACCTGCACAATTCCCCCTGCCTAGAAAGCCCTCCTCTGCTAGCTGTGGCATCATGCAAAGACCACTACAAAGAAAGCTTGGTTTCAAACCCCAGTTGTGCCACAAATCAGCTGTGAGCATCTGGCCTGATTTTTTCATGGGACAGGTCTAAGACCCAAGATTTCCTTACTCCAAGTCAGAAGTGAAGCATCCACCGCTGAACGTGAGACCTTGGGGATGTCTGATCTCTAGGTGCCCCAGCAGAGTCCAGTAGCCTGGAGGAAGTGTCCCCAAAGTCAGGCAGGCCACATTGCATTTTTACTCATACAAAGAAAGACCTAAGGCCTAAGATGAGTGGTCAGGATGGGAGCACCACGAGAGGGCAAAGAGGGCAGAGGGACCTGGGACAGATGATATAGCCATGGTAGAGTCACTGGAGGGAGGCCACTTGAACCTCGGGGAATGGGGGGTAAGAAACCTGGGGGAGCAGAATGTGGAAACTGCCCCTCACTTTGGTTCTGCCTACCTCTCCCCAGCTGTCCTCCCACTCTGCCCAGCCCAGCCCTCCATATCTCTTCCTAGTCAGTGTGGCCTGTTGTCTTCACCCCAGGGAACTGGGCCAAGTATAAAGGGCCAGAGATTTGTTGGGGAGGGCATGAGCCCACATCTGGGGCCCTGTGGCTGGCTTCCCACCTCTGATGTCACACACAGGGAGCCATGAAGGCTGGAACAAGGCAGTAGCTTGGGTGTAAGCAGAAAAGGGCAGGGCAGAGCCCTTGGGGAGAAGGAGTAGAGGCAGCGGACTCTGAGAGAGGGCCCCAGATCTCGAGCTATTTTACCAATCATGGGCAAGTCTCACTCAGGCCTCAAAGGCTGGGCCCTGCTGCTCTGAAACAAGCAGAGCCTTCCTGTCTGTGAGAGAATTTTGTGAGTTCCTGGCTTGGCCGGGAAGCTTTAGGGCACAGCCCTCCCCCAGCGTCTACACTGGCCTTCTGACGGCAGTGTCATAGTCAAGCATGTGAGGGAGGTCATCACACCAACATGGGGCCAGTGAGGTCATCCCGGCCCTTAATGAGGCCATGTACAGCCAGCCACTCCGCTGTATTTTCCAAATCCCACCTGAAGGTTGGGTCATGCGATACCCTTCCTGGTCTGGCCTTCCTCCCACTCTCTGGAGGCCCTGCCTCTCGTCAGACATTTTCCACCAGAGTCACTTGATCAGCCCATGTCCAGCATGACACAACCCCTGCTGACCAGTGTGAGGGGAAAGCAGCAGAGTCTGGGCTCCATCAGCAGCCTCAGACTCGCCTTCCCCTGTGCTGCCCCTCCTCCCAGAACACACTTCACCCGCCTCCCCGCCAGCCTCAACCTCCTCTCGACCGGCCTCCTCACATCCCCGCTGGTTCTGGTGACAGCAGTGAATGGAAGGGAGTTTGCAGTTTGCTTGGTTTTTTCTTTTGGCATTTCTGGGTCTGACAGTTCGGTAGGCTGACATTTAGAGGACGAAGCTCTGTCTACAGTTTGGGAGCTTCCTGACTTTTCCATGTGGCTCCCGTTAGGGGCAAAGCTGGTGCCTCTCACTCTTGATCAGGGAGTTCCATGATTCTGTTAAATGAAAGCAGCCTTCATTGCCCTTCCACAGACTCAGTTGTGGGAGAGCTGCAGGGCCTTCAGGGCTCCTTGGGTGGTGCTGGCTATGGCCTTGGTGGAAGACCAAGGGTTATCAAGGCTGGGCACCAATAACCTCGCTCCAGACACAAATGCCAGGGGTGGTTGAAGGGCATCTGCCAGATGATGATGATGATGATGGAGAGTCAGCTCTGAGAGGGATCTCTCGACCTGCTCCTTCCTACAGGTATCTGAACTGTGAGGGGTGTTTTTACATGGAATATCTCAGGAGAAGAGTCTCCAGACTGGGCAGTGCCATGCCAATTGTGCCATGGCATTCCACAAGAGTAGTCCTGAAGCATAGCCCCAGCCCTACCCCTCATCAGCTCAGGAAGCTGGGTCATCCCCGTAGGCCTAAATTACCACGTGTAGAAGGTATGGGCCTTGGGTCCAAGGTGCTCTCAGAGCACCTCCAGCTCTGAGACCACTCAGGTGAAGAAGGCTTGGCTTGAAAAATGTTGCTCTGAGGTCCCCTCAGTAAAGTCCAGGCCACCATCTGAAAAGAGAGCTCACCAGTCTAGACCATTGCAATGCCTTGAATGTAGACATTTCATGGGAGGTGGGATGTGATGCAGGGTCAGTCTGTCAGTCAGCAGGCATTTAGGAAGTGCCTACTATGGGGGATGTTAAGAAGACAAAAGAGGGTGAAGCCAAGAGGGCAGAGTAGAAGCACAAGCTTGGTGCAGGCTCCCCTCCAATCACTTCCAATACATGTAAAAAAAAGGACTCTAATCAAACTTCAGAGCTACAGAACCCATAAAGAGACAAAGAGAAACAAAGCTCCTGCTGAAAGAAGCCTGGAAGGCTGACAGGAAGGTTCTATAGCAGGAGCTGAGCAGCCCCGCATGAGCCGCGTGGTTCCTGGCCCCAGGGTGGCCCCAGCCAGAAGCAGCCCAGAGCAGACGTCAGGAGAGAGAATCACCAGCAGCTGGGGCAGTTTCCAGAATAATCAAACCATAACTGGCAAAAAGAAAGTAAAAGGTTAGTGTGGAACTTTGTGGGAACAAGGGGACCAAGAGCTCCATCTGGTCCCTGACCCCGGGGTAAGTGTGTAGCCACCGTTGCCTGGCTTTCTCAGGAGCTCCTGGTCTGCAGAACCAAGCAACCATTCAGAGGGTTATCATTCTTGCCTTAACTTGCCTGAATCTGGATTTCTGTCTTGGTTGGTGTTCTTGGGGTGTGTGACCAGTGAACCAGAGCTTGTGGTGTCTACAGAGAGGGTGCCCAACTAATAGCTCCAGCAGCTATGAAAATCCCAGCAATTTGGGACAAAGCTCTCCCTTCTGGAAGCAGAGTTCTACCTGGCAAAGAGCTCAAAAGTCAAGTAATTGACTGGCAAGATAAGCAAGCCCAGGAAATGTAATCAAACCATAAATTCCTTTTTGGGGGACAAAAAGGATGAAGGCATGGAGCTGGAGGAAGACAGAGAAGTCAGAACTCCTGTAACAAAAGCTTCCAAGAAAAAGATGAACTGACAGGCCACGGAGGAATTCAAGAAGGATTCTGAAGATCAAGTAAGAGAAGTGGAGGAAAAATTAGGAAGAGAAATGAGAATGATGCAAGAAAGTCATGAAAAGCAAGTCAACAGCCTGCTAAAGGAGACCCAGAAATACAACTGAAGAAAATAACACCTTAAAAAATAGACTAACTCAAATGGCAAAAGAAGCCCAAAAAGCCAGTGAGGAGAAGAATGCCTTAAAAAGCCAGATTTGTCCGATGGAAAAGGAATTTCAAAAACTCACTGAAGAAATTAATTCTTTCAAAATTAGATTGGAGCAAATGGAAGCTAATGACTTTACGAGAAATCAAGACACTATAAAACAGATCCAAACAAATGAAAAAACAAAAGGCAATGTGAAATATCTCATTGGAAAAACCACTGACCTGGAAAAGAGACCAAGGAGAGTTAATTTTAAAATTATTGGACTGCCTGAAAGCCATGATCAAAAAAAAAAGAGCCTAGGCACCATTTTTCAAGAAATTATCAAGCAAAATTGTCCTGATATTCTAGAACCAGAGGGCAAAATAGAAATGGAAAGAATTCACTGATTGCCTCTTGAGAAAAGATCCCAAAAAGAAAGGCAAAAAACAATCTGTTCTCAAGGAGCTCTGGAGAGAACACAGAAACAACTATGTACAAATAAGACATGAACAGGGTGAATTGGAGATAACGCCAGAGGTGAGGCCCTGGCATTAAGGGGGCAGGGAAGTGGCATGAACAATGTCTCTCATGTAGGCAGAGGGACAATGACACCAACCACAACCCTGTGCACTGCTGACCCATCTTTCTATCACCAGGTTCAAAGGCAACCTGGAAATGACGTTTGGAAATGAGGAAATGAGCTCTGGAATAATCTCAGAAAATCATCACAACAGAGATTCTCTCTCCATTGGGCTGAGCCCTCACCCCAGAGTAAGCTGGTGAAACATCTTCTCCCAGGGGATACTTTCTCCTGCCTCAATCTCCAACCATGGATTTATAAGCTTATAAGAAATCATTTTTATTAATTGATTTGTTTATTTACTTTTAATTTACAAGATTCAGTTCCACAATCCTTTGAGTTTCAAATTTTCTCCCCTCTCTCTGCCCGTCCCACCCCCACGATGACAGCATGCAATTAAGTATTGGATCTGCAAATACTTTCACATTGGACATTAGTCTGGTTGTATAGAAGGGTTGTAACCAATGGAGTGAACAATGGGAAAAAAGAAAGAAAACCAAACATGAAAAAGCATGTAGAATGCTTCAGTCTCCATTTCAACTCTGTTCTTTCTAGGTCTTTCTCTGAATGTAGACATCTCCTTCCATCCTGAGACTTGTAGAGTTGTCTTATAACTGTGCATTCATGAGAAGGGTCCAGTTTATCAAAGCTGGTTGTCATACATACAACGTGTCTGTGACTGTGTACAAATTTTTCCTGATTCTGCTTTTCTCACTTCACATTATTTTGTATAAGCCTCTCCAGGTAAATATGAAGTCCATCGCCTCCCCATTTCTTATAGCGCCATAATATTCCATTACATCCATCTAACACAACTTGTTTAGCCATTCCCCAATTGATGGGCATCCCCTTAATTTCCAGTTTTTGCCACCACAAAGAGAACTGCAATAAATATTTTTGTACATATGAGTCTTCCTCCCACTTCTATCATCTCTTTGGGATACAACCCCAGAAGTGATATTACTGGGACAAAGGGTATGCAATTATTTACAGCCCTTTGGGCATAGTTCCAGATTGCTCTCCATAATTGTTGAATCAGTTCATAGCTCCACCAACAATGCATTAGTGTTCTAATTTTTCCACATCCTCTCCAGCATTTGTCATTTTCCTGTTTTGTCATCTTAGCCAATCTGACCGGTGAGATGTGGTACCTCAAAGTTGTTTGGATTTGCAAGAAGTCATTTTTAATGGACATTTGATTTATTAGCACTATCAGTAATATAAATTTCTTATAAATATTTAAATAAAGTGTAGAATTCTTAGGTGGAGTTCATGGCCAGAATCACAGCTATCCCCTGGGAAAACAGGAGAAAAAGTGCTGCTGCTGGTTTGACCTAGCCTTGGCACCAGTCCAAGACCAAAGAGACCATGCTGGTCTCTCTTTTCACTCTCCAGGTCTCCCACCCACTCACTGGTACCCTGACTCTATCAATGTTCTACATGCTGCCCTCTACACTGAAGCAAGAGTCCTCTTCTCAAGGCCACTAGAACTACCAAACACCCTGATCTCCCCTGAATGCCCAAGAATCATCTCACCCCAGGATTTTTTATTGTCTCCATGGTCCTGGGAATTCTCTAGCCTTAGGAGCATCCTCCAAAGTCTTTGTGGTCTTAAATCACCCTAGAGCAACCCAGAGAGGCTTTCAGAATTCCCTTTCCCAGCCCCTGACAAATAGTTAGCACTCAATGAAGGCTTGTTAAAGTGAATTGAACTAAACTATCAGAAAAATCTATTTACTGAATGGAATCGAGACATCACCAGCCAATGTTATTGGTGAGTATGAATTCTCATTTGGCGTTGTTGTGAACAGCTTTCCTGGGGAAGGAAGGGGTCAGAAGTACAGACCCAAATGGTGGTGGTGAGCATGCTACCTCTTCTCCCATTCTCACATAGACACTACCCAGCTATGCAACCTTGGGAAGCCACTTAAGTTCTGAGGACCTCAGTTTCCTCATCTGAAAAGTGGAGGTAGTAATACCTATCCCTCCAAGGAGAGCAACTTCTCTGACAAAGGAAGCAGCAGCGGCCCTCCTGGGCCAGTGGGAATGCTCTCTTCTAATCAAACCAGCCCACACACACCACTCCCCATCCATGCCATCCCATCTCCTGCCTTTGTGCAGGCACAACTGCTCTCACTTCTGCTTCTTGAGGTCCTTCCCTGCCTTCAACGCTCACCTCATGCATCACCTTCTACCGGAAGATTTCCCTTGCCCCACCATCCCCTCTCCTGCTTCCTCAAATCAGCTGACTTCCTTGAGCATATCGTGTATCCCCCAGACCAAAGCAAGCTCTTCCAGGACAAAGACTGTCTTGGTATCTGCCTTTGTTAGGGTGACAGGGAGGTTTTTCACCAATCAGAGTAAAACACCAACGCTTTGTTTCTGACAGATAAGCATTGAAAATGCAGGAATGCAGACTAGATGGCAGAAAACAAACAACTTTACCTCCCTAGCTTACCTTGGGTTCTGGCTCAGATTCACTGACATGCTAAGTCAGAGAGGCTCATGGGAATATCTAACCCTAAGTGAGATAGCTATCTGTAAGAGAAAGCTTTGATCTCTGCCCAGACTTGGGGTAAAGAGTTGATCTTAGCCTGAGGACACACTGCCTGGATTTTTGCTAGCTGGGTGTGGTATCTATGACCAGAGTTGACTACTTGTCCTTATGAGGTAGCAGTTCCAATGAATTGCTGTATTATGGTGCAATTGTCTCCAAAGTAGGGGTCAGACATCCCTAGGGGCCTTCAGCATCATCCGCATTCACCAAGATCTCAAGAGGATGGGTGTTCACACTGACGGTATAACTCCCGTTCTGTATCTCTCCCTCAACTTGGTCCCTGGGCTTTCAGGGTAAGTCCCCAGAAAGGGGCTACCACCTTGGATGCTAGGGGTACCCCTACGGATCTGAACTCTTAACATATAGGTCTTCCTGGATCCTGGCCTAGTGCTCTATCTGCTGTGCCTGAACACACTTTGAATTCACATTTTCCAGCCTCAAGTGAGCCCTCACAGCCACAAGGCAGGGCTTTTAATCTTCCTGCCTCAAACCCACCAGACTTCCTCCTCAGCCCTACACCCCTTGCCTCCTTAGGGACAAACTGAGGCCATCAAGCATGAGCCCCCTCTTCCACCATTCTCTTCATCTCAAAACTCCTTGGCATTATCTCTCACACTCCTCCCTTCCTCAGGTGCCCTCCTCCTTGCAGAGGCCCCCTACCACACACACACAGATCAGTGCATTAGAGCTAGTGCCCTCCCTCCAGGGAGAAGCTACAAAGACTAACATTGAGGCTTGATAAGAGAAGAGTTTTCCTGACATCGAGAGGTGTCCCAAAGCGGAATAAGCTACCCTGGGAAGTGGCGAGCTCCCTGTCATTGGAGGTGCTCAGAGACAAGGTCATCACAATGGACATTCCCCTGGTGTGCTGGTTGATGAGAAGGCCTCTGAGGTGGCTTCCAGCTCTCAAATTCTGTGATTCTGGGTCGGAAGCTTCAGGCTGAGGTCCACAAGATGGGGATGGTGGGCAATACTGAGCTGACTTGGAGACAATGCCCCATAATCACCTACTTTTCTGGCAGTTTAAATGTTGCTCCCCCTCCTCAAAACAACCTGTTTTAAAACCTCTTAAGACAATAATAGAATTTTGCATCGATTTAAAAAATCATATTGAAATGGGACAAAATCTACCCTTCCCACCTAGGGGAGCTACTGTCATGAGTCTCTGAGGGACAATTTCTGTTAAAAAAAAAAAAGCGAATGAAAAGAGCTGAATGTCCAGGGGCATCATGGGAAGGACCCGTGGGGGAAAGAAAACCCAGGACCTGAGAGTCAGAAGCCCGCCTTCCAGGCCCCACCCCCCGTTGCTGGGGGCAGGTGGTGAGTCCATCCCCAAGGCAGTGGCCCCTCTGCTCTGCAACTTCTCCCCCAATAAAATGAGGGCATCGGGGCCTCCCTCCCCCAGCACCCCCAGGCACTTGGCAATCTTTAGTCCCATGCTAGGGAGGCCCTTCGGAAGAGTACCAGGGAGGGGGTATTTACCAGCTGGGGCTGTCCACCATTCTAAGAAGGTCGAATGAGCCACCTCTGAGTGCCCTCCTCCCCCAAAACCCGAGGACTGCACTTTGAGGCCCAGCCACGTCGGCCCATAGACAGCAAACGAAAGGGAAGGGCGAAGAATGTAAGTGGGGGAATGGGAGACTGGTCCTGTGCCTTTTAGGGCAGCTCACAGGAGATTAAAAAAAAAAACCCAAGAAAGAGAGGGATTGGGGGTGTTAGAGCTGGAAGAGACATAGGAGGAAACTGAGGTTCCACTGCTCTTTGATCTTTCGATACCTACGCCAGACTGGCAATTAATCCTTCCCCAGAATGGATGCAGGTGGGGAGCTGGAGAGAGGAGACTGGAGTCTAGAACAGGACAAACAAGAGCCGGCCTCTTTCAGTGGGTGTGATGCCCCAGGACCTGGCTGGGAGCCCTAAGAACCTGGGAAAAAACCTGGGTTCCAATCAAGGACCTCTACTACGCAAGGACAGTCACTTCTCTGTCCTTTCAAGTAGGTCAGTGGGAAAGTTTCGGAGTGTGGAAATGGTCCGTTTTAGCTCCAAGGAGCAAGGCTGGTTCATTTGGAAACGGGCAGCAGAGACTGTTCTGTCTTCAGGACTCGCCTGCTCCTCCCCTGGCTGTTGGCAGCCAGAGGCCCTCCCCAGAAGTAACATTCCGGCAACTGCCTCCCTTGGGGAGCGGGGGAGGGCCAGCACCGTCCTCAGCCCCAGAATAGCAGGGACTTCTCCGGCGTCTTCCTGTAGCAGGAATTCCGTTTGCTCCAGGATCCAAGCCTAGGCTCGGCCAGATGTTTATGCAGCGTCTGCTGCCTAAGGCCTCCTGGGGCAGCTTGTCCCAAGGGTGCAGCCTGAGGCTCAGATGCCTTCTGCCTAAGACTGTCTTTACCGGTGGAGACTGACAGCTCAGTTCTCCAGGCCTGGGCTCTGGGCACCTTGTGTCACTGCTGAGCCAAGTAGCAACCACTGGATGGATGCAACTTGGACTTGGGCTCCTGAGGCCATGAGTCAAATCGGTCTGACACTTCAAAGCAAGGCCACCTGGGCAAGTCACTTAAGCTCCCTCTGCCTCGGTTTCCCCATCTGTAGGATTCAGTTAAATAGTGTCTAGGGTTCCCCTGGACAAGTTACTTAACCTCTGTTTACCTCGGTTTCCTACATCTGTAAAATGTAATCATAGCACCCACCTCCCAGTGTGGTTGTGCGGCTTAAATGAGGTTATTTTAAAGTGATGAGGGCACTGTCAGCATAGCAAGTGTCATATCAGTGTTAACTGCTTTTATTTATTATGATGATTCGGAAGGGATGCTTGAATCAAGTGAAGTGTGGTGCTAAAATTCTCCCTGTGGGGAGCTGTCTTTGGGGGGGGGGAAGGGGAAGGAATGGAGCTAGAAAGACCCTGACCAGTGGGAGCCTCTCAGCTTGGCTGTAATCCCAACAGCATTTTCGTGAGATCCCTGACATCTATGCCTCACTGGGAAGTCTTGTCCTTCCACTCCAAGGTAACCGTGGATTCTTTGAAGTTGTCCTAGAAGTGGTTATTAGGAACTTAGCCCACTCTGAGAGTAAAAGCCACTTCCCAAGGTTACTGTAAATGGGTGTTGCCCTTGGGCAAATGACAAGAAACTTCCCAGGACAAGCCTTCCCCCCAGAGCACAGCTCCCCTGCCTGAGTTGGCTGAGGATGGGGAATGTGTGCCAAGGCTGGAGCCTGAGCTCAGACACATTGTTCAGGAGGCTCTGCCTCCGGGGCCCTGGACAATCAGAATTCCCCAGACATTCCAGTCCAGATCACAGAACCAGACTTTACTGATAAGCTCAGTCAGAAGGAAGGTGCTTGGGTATTTTCCTCTCTAACTAAACAACAAGAAAGATCCAGGCTCCAGTTGTATTGTGGTCAAAAATCACTTTTGTCTGTCCTTATGACCATGATGGGCAGCGGTATGCACAGGGAAGTTCATTCCAGGCAGGCACCCGAATCTACCGTCTTGGGAGGTATCTGGCTATGCTGTCCTCTGATTCTCACTGTGATATCCATGTTCTACAGTGGGCTCTGCCATGGTGAGACTGACGTTGTTGCTATCTATTTTCAGAATATTTCTGCTCAACATTAGACAAAGAGCAGGAGGGACAGGTCACCTCCCCAACCCTTCAAGCCCCAAACAAACTCACCTCTGGGGCTCAGCAGCTCAGGCAGGTTACCCACAGGTCAGAGAGAGGTGGAGATCTGTCCATGAAGGCCAATTCAGTGGTTCATTCTTATCTTCTTTAAGGATTTCTAAAGCCGTAAATATCAAGTGACAAGTTAGATGACGCAATGTTTCCTCTCTGACAACAAATTAGTGCATATTTGAAGCATTATCTATTTGTTTCTGCAGCAATTCAAAACTGTTCTGATCACACACAGACAATTGCTGTGTTCATGCGGCCATCACACCAAACTCTGAGCACTTCTGATGAAGAGCAGTGTGTTCTTGTCATCAAATTGTTTCCAAACCTCTACGAGCCTTCAGCAAACCAGTTCCCACAGATGGTCGGACACCCCACACACCTTCCTTGGCGTTCTCTACCTTGCTTCCTATACGACAGCTTCCTCACTCCCCTCTGTGACCCAGTGATTGTGTGCCTCAGCAGCCAGGCAATGACTTGAACAAAATGTGACCAGCATCTCTGCGCCTGCAATGTCAGTGTCAGACTTTCCAAAAACCTTGATTGCTGAGTGTGACTAGTCCTCTTGTAGTTCTTGTTAGCACTTAATAAATAAATCTAAAATAATATTATGATTATATTATGAGTCTTACCCTGGGATTTCACAACATTGTTCTAAAAAAAGATATTTAAAGGACAAAAAGAAAAATTGGAAACCATTGGAGACCTGAAGTATAACTACCACACACTGCCTGAATGTCCAGCAGGAGTGGCTTCCTTTCATTCTGGGGGGAAGGGTCAGAACTAGGGGGAGTCCTGCATTACAAAGCCACCCCAGCTTCAGCGTCCCCAGCAAGATCATGATTAACAAATGACACTCCCAGACTGTGAGGGAAGGGACAGAAGGGGCTGCCCTCTCTGGCAGAGTCCTGACAATTCACATAGAGAGGAGAGGACTCCACTGTAACACAGGGTGTGTCCGGTGCACTAACTTTTCACCCTTACGGATCACACCTCCCTCCTTAGCATTTGTATCAAGGTTTGCACAGCTCTTTATATGCAAGAGTCCGTATGAACTGGTTCTCTATCCTGGGTTCTTCTTCTGCCAAAGGACAAAGCAGAAGAGCAGAGACCTCCTTGCAGCAGAGTCTTGTCATGTCCCCAGTGGATTCTGACCCGAGGGCCAGAGTCAATAGGAGGAAGTTAAATTCAGGGGGAAAAGCAGGTGCCCACCCCACACTGGGAGAAGCCAGCAGCTCAGGGCTGGGGGCTCAATCATCCCTCCCGGGACTCAGTCATCCCCCCCGGGGCTCAATCATCCCCCCCGGGGCTCAGTCACCCCTCCCGGGGCTCAGTCATCCCCCCTGGGGCTCAGTCATCCCCCCCGGGGCTCAATCATCCCCCCCGGGGCTCAGTCACCCCTCCCGGGGCTCAGTCATCCCCCCTGGGGCTCAGTCATCCCCCCCGGGGCTCAATCATCCCCCCCCCAGCTCAATCATCCCTCCCGGGGCTCAGTCATCCCCCCTGGGGCTCAGTCACCCCTCCTGGGGCTCAGTCATCCCCCCTTACTGTCCCTTTCAACTTGGGGCTCATTGAGAAGATGCCCTTTTTGTTGCTCAGTCATTTTTCAACCACATCCAACTTTTGGTGACCCCGTGTGGGGTTTTCTTGGCAAAGATCCTGGAGTAGCTTGCCGTTTCCTGCTCCAGCTCATTTTACAGATGAGGAAACTGAGACAAACAGGGCTAAGTGACTTGCCAGGGTCACACAGCTAGTAAGTGTCTAAGGCTGAACTTGAACTCGGGTCTTCCTGACTTCAGGCCCAGCATTCCATCTGCCAGGCCACCAGCTTCCTCATAGCAGTAGCAGAGACCACCACACTGACTCAGGATTGCAAGACCTGGGGGCATTAGCCTTGGCCCACAACCCCCCCACCTCTGCCCCAATTATTAGGGTTGCTGCCTTCAATTTCGACCACGCCCCTGGGCAGGGCCTGAGCCGTGTGTGACAGTGAGGGATGAAAGAGAAAGATGAGTAGATGGAGACAGAGGCCAATGGAGAGAGAGGAAGGGGGGCTTGGCCCCAATGGCTCCCCCTGAAGACCCTCACAGAGGCATAGAATCCAAATATCAGGCCTGGGAGGGCCTCAGCAGCAACCTAACCCCCAAGCAGTGCACTGAGAGAAGCCCAGACAAGCCCTGGGCCTGGGTCTGTCAGAGCCCACCCTCCTGAGGCAGCCCAGGTCACTCTGGTCCAGGCCACCAGACTTTGCCTCTTTGGCCCCTCCCTTACCTCTCCTGGTGGTCTCCCTCTACCACATACCAAGCTTTCAAATACTCAGCTGCTCAAAATCCAAATTCAAGGACTGTGGGCAGCTGGGAGGAAACACAATTTCCCAACCTGAGAGATTTCCTGGAAAATCTCCATCCAGCCTGGCAGGCAGCCTGGTCTTGCTCATTATAGAGAGGGCCAGGTCTACCAGTCTGTCACCATCTCTACCTACACGTTTCCCCTTCTTTCCACTCAAACTGGTGCAGGCTGCTGCCCTGGGGCAGCCCTCTGACCTCTCTCACCAGGACTGCTATGTGAGCTCATGGCTGCACTCCCTGCTCCTGTCGATCATGCACACGGAGGATGCCACTCATGCCTCCCCTGCTCAGGAAGCTTCGGGGGTTCCTGACCCATCCCAGGGCACTTAAAGTCCTGCACAGTGTGGCCCCAAACTCTCTCTCTAGAAGGATTTCACATCCAAGACTGACACTCGCCACTCCACCCACCTGTTTGCTGCTCCCTGTACACACCATGGCATTTCCCACCTCCTGCTGTTTGTATGCCCAAAATACACATCTTCATTGCCCCTCAGGATGACCAGCCCCTCTAGCATTCAGCTCAATCATTGCCCAATAGATGTATCATCCAAGGATGTGGACAGAAAGTTTTCTCTTCTTGTCTTGTCTTTTCTTCCCTTCCCTTCCCCTGCTTTCCCTTCATTTCCTTCTGTGAAAATGGATACCTTGGTTTGCATGAGCCCTGCCTCCCCCCTAATTATTCAGAAGATTGGCTGACATACCAACAGTCCTTAGTGGTGACCAAGAAGAAACCTAGCTGGATGTGCAGGAAATCAGCCACTCTGAAGCCAATTAGGCTCACACCAGCTTTGAAAGAGACCCTGAGCCATCTGGTGGCTTATGGACCCTCAAGGCACATCCCTGTCTTCAAGGACTTGATGGGCTTTGGAGGCAGCCTCATCTCCAGAGACTCCCCTAACTCTCACAATTATCCTGGTTTTGGAGACATCTCCTTATCCAGCCTTGAATTATGGACTGCTTATCTGATTTGTGTATCAAAGGCCACACCTTGACACCTGGAATCCCCCCCTTCCCCTGGGGAGGGGGCTCTTTGACTCATTCCCTTCTAAGCCCACCTTTCCCCACCACCCAAATTTCCTTACCTTCCTTTGTTCAAAAGATGTATCAGCTCTCCCCACCCACTCCTTGATGGACTGTCAGCACCTGTGGGTGGTCTCCATGTGCATGTTCTGCTTTCCTGCTTAATAAAAACCTTTCTTTAATTTCACAGGCAGTGCCTTGCTCTGGTTTTCTTCCCTTTTGGGGAAAAGGGGAATTTAAGTCTCAATAACTGACTGTTATGTTCTCACATTGTCTTCCCCTTTGGGGGAAAGAGATCTAAATTCCCTCAAGAGAATATTTGCCTTGGCTATCCCTTTCTCTCTTCCTCCTTCCCTTCCTTCCTTCCTTCCTTCCTTCCCTTCCTTCCTTCCTTCCTTCACTCCTTCCTTCCTTCCCTCCTTCCTTCCTTCTTTCCTTCCTTCCTTCCTTCCTTCCCTTCCTTCCCTTCCTTCCCTCCTTCCTTCCCTCTTTCCTTCCTTCCTTCTTTCCTTCCTTCTTTCCTTCCTTCCTTCCTTCCTTCCCTTCTTTCC